>JAODTK010005844.1:0-439351 GCA_026419785.1 Sclerodactyla briareus
GCTTATCACAAATCGTACCTATGGAATGAAAATGATTTCCTCACGTGAAATGCTAGTTCTACTTTACAGGTTGAGTTGAGCGGGTAGAAAACTGGTTCAATCAACCCTTTCCGAGGCGAACCACTCGATCGGTTGGATATTGACCGTTTTCCGCTGATCAAGTTCCATCTTTCATTTCAATAGACCTCAAAACATGGCTTGGTAAGATTGAAACATTAGTTGGTTAACATCATTTCCCACGAAAGTAACCGTCTCACCTGTGTTCACTTGGGTTTGTTGTCATTTTACTTACTTGTAATTCGAATTCATATCATCGTCGTAGTGTTTTTAGGTCTGACTTAGCCTACTATTCACACTAATCATGTGTTAAGTGCTCGCCCTACTTAGGCATATTTACTACACAGTAGTATAGTAGACCGCTAGACGGTAGGCCAATCAAGTTGTCCAATTGCTACGGTGCCGGTGGTGAAGTGCGCCAGTCTAGGCATTTTATTTGGTATAAACTTCATTTCAACGGGTTTATTACCTATTATTGCAAATGCACAATTGATTTTTGCCTGTTTCATTTTCCAACTCCAGATAATAAATTTCATCAATTGATCAGGTCTAACGTTTGGCTGCACCCCTCCATTTTGATCATCCTACAGTTGAAGAGATGTGAAGAAGTTTTTTCATATAACAGTATAATATATAACATGATGGGGTTACTTTTGATAATTGAGAGTAAAATTCATATAGAAGTGTTAATGTAACCCATCCCATTTAGAACAGCATAAAATTATCTAAAGGGGGTGGACACCACCGCCCCTTAGGCCCTCCCACGTATCTGTCGTTAAAGTTTCATCCCCCTCATTAAAACTTTCTACGCCACTGCAAGTTCTTCTCTATCAACGAGAACAAGGGTGGGGGAGAGGGGGTTGTGGTGACTGCTCAATCAATGAGTGGCGCTTCGCATACCTAACCATATACCCCATTACCCTCAACTTGCCATTTTGGGCCCACTTTATCGCATTCATTCTCAACTTTAACTGATTTTTTTTCTTCACTTATCTTCTTCCTTGTTTTATCCCTTTCTATTCCCTCCCCTACTACTCCTTCATTTCCTTCCCTGTTTTTTTAGCATTAAGAATTTCCACATTCCGCTGTCCTGAATGTTACTCTTACTCCCCAATCAGTGCTCGAAATATCTACCTGATCAGCAGTTGTCCGTCGGCCCTAACTCGTAACTACCACTAGCCCGAGCAAAAATTTGACTAGCCCGATCAAATTTATTAAGGCTTAAGCTATTGCTACACCAGTTAAACTGTATAAAAAAAAAAAAAAAAAAAAACAAAACATATAGCCATGGGTTGCGGGCTGGGGATAATCACCCATGCGATACCATTCCTGCTTTCATCCCATAGCAACTGACTGTCCCACAGGGCACATCCTCACGGCACATTCGTCCTGGCCCATAGTGAATGTGTCTTCCTCCCAGGCAAAATTGGATTTGGTGTGACTAAATAAGAAAACCAAATGATAATTTAGAGAAAAAAATCCACAATGTAGCCATTACTACCTAGCTACTGAACTTGCTATGCTTGTCGGTGGTAACAGGGACCACACTTAGCCGCGTTCCATGCACGCGGGCGGGGCGGTTGGCGGGGGGGGGGGGCTTCTAATCGCTCATCGTTTATTTCAATTGGCCGTTCCAATGCACGCTGGCGGGCGAGTGGGCGGGCTTTTTCTCGAATCGGTCGTTTAGCGATTTTTTCCGCCCGCCCGCGTGTCCGCGTGGGTATTTTGCAATCCATTCCCGGGGATTTCCCTTCATCTACCGGGCTGGCCGTAAATGGACGAGGAGAGGGCAATTTTAGGTTCAAATAATGTTCCACAACATTCCTAACTGTTTTCAACACTAGGTGTGAGATTTTATACAGATTGTGTCTAAATTCAACACTAGACCACCTTTTTGAAGAACACTATTTACATGTTTAAATCCATGATATGTCAAGTATTTGCTATTAAATCTCCAAAACCTGTCAATTGTAAGTTTTAATGGTGGGCCATAATCATTGACATTCAGAACACTGGTTTTCATAAAATGAACACCGGTGTTCGTTTTAAACCCTGTATGCGTCCGGTGTTTGACAACAACGTCAACGCCATGACAACAATGACAATGACAACAACGACAACCGAACAACAACGATGACATACGACAACATGCAAACAACACACAACAACAACAACGTCAACGACACGGAACAACGACAACAACACAACATTAATAATACCAATATAACATTAATATAACAATAATAAATAACAATGTTAATAATAGTAGGCTCCATAGGTTCTTATTAGCGCATATACACACTTAAAGTGAGAAGAGGTGCGTGACTCGAGAAAACGCCCGCCGCCCGCCTGCGTGCATGGAAACGAGTCTTCCAAACGCCCGCCCGTCCGCCGCCCGTCCGCCCGCCCGCCCTCCCACCCCTCCCCGCTTGCATGGAACGCAGCTTAAGCCAAAAAACAGCCTAGATCAGAAAAGTGATTATTTGAGAAACTTTCAAATAACATATTCAATCTTTGTGCAAAGTGTTTGTATCAACCCATCTACATGCCTGTTTCATTATTTGAATGATTTTGAATGTGTTTCAGATTGGCAGATTTTAACGTTATTTACATTGACCTGTTCCCTTCCCATAGGTTAACCGAATGTGTACATAAACCAGTTCTACCAATCCTGTCAATCGCACGTTATCGATGTGTAGGGTGAAAATATGTTTTCTCCTCCATGTTTTGGTGTGACGATGTCTGACACCCAATGATGAGGATTCATACATTGTGCCTGGAGGCCTGTTTGGAAAGATTGCAATTTACTATTCCTGTTATGAACCAGTCGAGTCATTCCCATATAATTTAGTTTCGTCGATCCACACCTTAGCGTGAACAACTGATCGTAATGCACAGTACACTAGGTGAGTCTGTGTACACGTGTGGCCGGGCGTTTCTTGTACAAACCCCCTTTTTGTTAATGGGACTAACGATCGTTGATCTTCCCCCTACATTTCGTGACGTCCGAGTGTCAGTGTCATGGCCGATGTTGGAGGCCTTCGCAGAAGGTCATTTTCTGCGAATATTTAGTTTCAATACTGCTAGTTTGCTCAGTAGTGGCCGCTTATGAAAAGTCATTGGAGGAGTTCAGGATCAGTCGTTAGTTTTTAATTTTAGTGTCTAGACCTTCCACTGAATTTTCTCACTAGCCGACGGGCAGCTGACAAGCGGAGTTTCTAGTAGCCTGAACTGAACTCGAGTAGACCCGGGTTATCGGGCTTACGTAAATTTAGAGCACTGTCCCCAAGGCTACGCCAGCTGAAGCTGTATGAAATAAACCTGCTAGACATTTATTTTGTGATAGCACATGTATGTGTAGACACCTGGGGGTAAAAAGGGACACTGTTTTCGAATCGAACTTACCTTAGCAACATGATAATAGAACAGTTTCGCGAACTAAAATCAGGGGTGGAATGATTATTCAGCGAAATGGGCCCATCACGAGTGGAACTTACACAAAAATGGCCGAATGGGGGATTTGGTCTCGCTTTTGACAGTGGACCTTCAATCGTACTTTGTTGCTTCAGTTTCCGGAACTTGGATAGGGACTGATAGTATGGACTGCATATGGAGCATACATCAGTTGACGTACTGCCTCGGGTTTCCGCTTTCTACCAGTGTCCGACATTTCCCAGGTACCATTATCGATACTGTACAACTAACACATGCAATTCAAATCCTCTTTTTCACCAATAGTTTGGTGATTTTTTACCTACAGTGTACCTACTTAATATTTATGATTGAAACCGTGATGTCGAATGTAAACCTTCTCCTGATTGGTCTATCACATCTTGACAGGGAGGAAAATCGCTTGCTGACCGATTCCCAATCAGTTTTTAGTGTGACCCCTAAGGATCAGGAGCGAGCAAGTTTGTTCACTGCGAGGTAGATTGTCGATTGATTCCTCTTGGTTGCCATGAGAGGAGCAGTTCAATTCTTACTAAAACTCATTGGTATGCTGGTTGGTTTGTACTCTGGGTCTTTTGGTGGGTTGGGGCTTTTGTTAGACTGTAGCTTCCTGCTAAATCGTGAGGAAATCATCTCAAAGTTCTGTTTTGTCCGCAAATAGTGGCGCTAGGAACCACCCAATGTGAAAAATACTGGCACTGAAAGGGTTAACATGAAGGGTCATGAGGATATGCTGCTTTTGGTATTAATTTTGGTACATCTATCTGATAGAACTCAATCAAATCTACCACTTGTTGAGACCCTTTTTACAAGGGGAAAAAAATATCTGGACCATTACTTTCAAAGTATTCCAAATTTTTTGAGCAGGCCAGTGCCGTGTTTTACACTAGTCCGGGATTGCGCTGATCGCTGCCTCAAAAACTCAAAATCCTGCGGGAATTTCCCACATGGAATTGCAAAATCTGCACCTGTTTTCAAACCATCACAATCTTGGTTATCTCAGGGCCGATGTATGCAATATCTTTATGTGTATCAGACTGTATTACGTGGCAGACATGAGATCAAAACACTATTTGCATGTTACTACGATTAACATGATTAACTCAGAACTACCGGATGTACAATTCTATGATACCCTGTGGAAATGGAAACCAATCACTGTAAATAACTTAGAAATACTCCGCGAACTGCACACATTTTAAAAAATTCCTGAATGATGAACAGCAGGAGTGTGTTAATACAAACACCGTTCTCACACAAATTGTAGCATGTTCTTGCAAGATGTTTTACGCTGTTCATAGTTTTGTTTTAGGCCAAGTTTGGTCTTTGTAGTACAAATCATAGCAAGTTCAAGTAGTTTTAGGGGGCCTACTGCTGGCTATCCTGTTTGCCTGAAAGAACATTTAATACTAGTTTTATTATTTAGCCGGAAAAATGTTGCTGTTGAAGATTTTGCCCTTTAGGCGACAGTACTGTAGCTATATATGGGAAGCAGAACGGTAAATTGCATGGGGCTCATTATTCCATGTACGCTACTGGCCTATATATACATGTAACTTGTGTTGCCAATAGTTTGCATGCAGCCTTTAGAGAAAGGGAGTAAGGGAGACAAACTTGGGCCAAAAGGGAGGCTGTAACCCCTTAGCAGCCCACTGCACAACCCTTCCTATTGTTGAAAAAACTGGCATGTTCGGCAAAGCATGTACGTAATAAAAATTCACTTATAGCTGTATTTTCTCAGACCTCTCCCCCTTAGATTTCAGAATCCCCCCCTTTGAAAAACTGTGGGAGGGGTGTGTGGTGGGTGGGGAAATTCCACCCCCATTTGAGACCTAGTGATCCACGCCCAGTGCCATTTCTGAAATTGAATATCCTGAAATTCAATTCAAGGTTTGGTAGAGAATTTTCATTCTCTTTTCGATGGTGTAATAGGTGGCAAGTGCGAACCTTAATAAATGAAACTTCATTAGTGATAAAAGTAATGGACTTAAAACCAACTCCATTTTTTGTAAGAAATACAGTAGGCATAACAATTACTTACAACAGAACAAGTGGGAGTACGTTCTATTTTTTTTTCATGACTTTCCAGCTTTGATATGGGTATGTCCTGAGCTCAGGGGTGGCCATATCCCCCCACTCTCCAGCTATCGACCTCACACCATTCTGCCAATTCTCTTCGATTTTTGGGCATCCTCCCATCAACGCAAACCGACCGCCTGAATCTCCTCCATCTGCCTCTTCCATGTTATCTTCGGTAGTCCTTATCAGGTATTCCTCCCTCTCTTGGTCTACCCCTATCGAACTCCATGCCTTCCTCGCACATGATCCCATCCCTCCCTCAGCAGATGTCCATACCGTTGCACTCCATTCGCCTTCCCCAGCTGTTTTCCTTAATCCTCCTGACCACGCATCTCCCTCAAGTCCCATCATCTAGGCTCTTCCTGTAGCGGAGCTTTACTCTCACACAATCACTCACCATTGCCCTCCTCAGTCCATCTCAGTATCCCCTCTCATTTCCTCTCAACCACTATGCCTCACTCGCAATATCCCACACAGCTGCGATAGACCCTTCCTTTTGTTCTCAAGGAAAACCTATGTACATGTAGTAAACTCCCCCACATTCCCTGAACTTTATCATCAAGCCTTGCTTCTTGCTCTGAGTGCTACTTCACAACCCACCGCTTGCATCCACCTTGTCGCCGAATTCAAACCCTTGCATGTATCCACCCTCTCACACAAATCTTCACTTGTTGCCCACCATAGCCTCTCTTTCTTGCATCTTCACAAACAATA
The DNA here is from genome assembly GCA_026419785.1 of Sclerodactyla briareus. Taxonomy (NCBI): domain Eukaryota; kingdom Metazoa; phylum Echinodermata; class Holothuroidea; order Dendrochirotida; family Sclerodactylidae; genus Sclerodactyla; species Sclerodactyla briareus. The sequence goes on from JAODTK010005844.1 coordinate 6,301, forward strand.
TCTCTGACTCTTACCAGTTCTCAGGGCACCCTTTCTTATGTTACAACATCGCCATTGATCCATTATACAAACTGAATTTTGAGATTTTAAAGATGCCCAAGATTGACTGGTGGGAATGTGGATAGTGTTGAGGTTAGTAATGTTTTATAGCGCCATCTCTATATAATAGTCGTAAGCGCGTTAACAACAATAAAAAGCATAATGCTCTCCTGAGCAAGCCAAAACAAAAATCACAAGTGATAGCAATACATAGTATAGGACAAGAACGTGACCAAAGACGGATCACTAAGGCTATACCGAAGAAGACTGAACAAAAATCACATGTTTGAGCTGGGGACCTTAAAGTGGATCAGGGAACTTGAAGCATGCATTGAAGCGGGAAGCGACGAAGGCACGATCGCCAAGGTTCTCGAATTGGTCCTAGGAATCTTTAGAAGAATTGAGTTGCCCCATCTTAGTTGGTATTCTGGTAATTTCTGCGAACAATCATTAGATTAAGGTATGATGGGGATGATTTGCGAGTGCCTTGTAAGTAAGAACGCCAATCTAAATAGTTACGGTATAAACAGGAACCAATGCAGATTTTTAAGATGGTCTTGGATGTGGTCAAATTTTGATACCCGACACACAAAGCGAGCTGCGGCTTTTTTGAATCTTTTGGGAGAAGGCAATTATGATAGCAAGAAAAGAAGTCCATAACGCAGAGAATTAAATACTCGAGGTGGACGTAAGATGAAGAGCATGAACAAGTATTCAGGGTTTCCTTGGTGAGGAATAGATGATGGTATGAAGATGTAGAGATGATAATTAGCAGTTCTGCAGACCTTGGTGAGTACTCAGAACTATTTAATTCTCGTGTTAAATCACCCAAGATGCGTACCTGTGGACACTTTCAATTTGGACATCGCATACGGTATTTGCATGAGGAAGTGAACGTTGCTAGCCATCTGTTCTGGTACACCAGAGCATAGTATTCAGTCTACAGTATTTATTCAATTTTATTTGCCAGCATCCATGTTTGACTCACCAAACAATAGAATTCTCCAAGGAAAAGGATTGCTCACGCTCCCCATTGGTCTTAGAGGGATTGGAAAAAGACTAGAAATTTGGTGATCGTCAGCATAGCCATCATATTACAGAATGATGCTGTGTTATGTAAAATAGTGGATGACATAGTTAAAAAAACAACCAACGGGCCAAGACAAGACCCTTGTGGAACACCATATTTTGGTTCGACAGGATCAGTAATTGGTCTCCACCGTAACAACCTGCTGCCGGTTGTGAGATGGGACTGGACCAGTTACAGAGCTGGGCCCGTAACCCCAACTCCATCGGAAGGAGGGACAACATGACGCGTGGTCAAATTGTTGTACGAGCGGCACTAAATCCAATGAATCAAGCTGGGCGGCACCTTCTCGTTATCCGCTTTAGGAGGATATCAGACTGGATTTTTAGGAGATCAGTTTTCAGTACTGTGGTTGCTCCTATTGCGGACTGAAGTCAGGAAGGTTCGGCATTAATATACATTGTGGGAAGGAGATGGGAATAGCAGCCCTTTTCGTAGTAGAGATGAAGGAGAGGTTACTGATCAGCCCGGCGATAATTAGCATAGGTTGGATCTAGACCCTGTTTCTAAGCACCGGTTTTGTCACGGACAGCGGATCGCCATCTGCGGAAAAGTGACCAGGAATTCATGGAGAGAATTTGATCATTCAGTAATAGTGGCAAAGCAGAATATCAACTCACTCTTTAACAAGGAAAAGTAGGAAGGGAGGATAGAGAGAAGACATTGCTTGTTGGGGGCAGAATATGAGAGTTCTTAACAAGCACTTCAGTGAGGTCCTGAAACTCGGTGAACAACTCACCTGGGTTGCGTAAGGCTGGTGGAACAAAGAAAACTCATCAGGACTGATCAAACCTATGCTTCTCATCAATTTAATTTTATGAAAAAAGTCACAACGTATTGGCTAGTTCATGGACGATCGTGTGTTCAGGAAGTGGCATTGATCTGTCTTTGGGAGATTGCCTTGATCAGCTGGAAGAGCTTCTTCTGGTCGCCGTTACACTCATCTATCTGGGTTGAATAATAATCAATCCGGGCCTGATCCATCTCCATTTTGTTTCTTGCAGATGTTACGCTTCTCTTTAAACACAGACCATGTCGATGACATGGTTGGATGCTAACGCAAAAATTTAGTCTTCTAGGATACAGACCAATTGTAGCAATCGCTTGATTGCCAGAATGATGGTGGCGTGACGTACTTTGAGTTCCAAAGGTCCAATCACCAGACCTTGAGGAACACCCCAAATCGATTCACTTACTCAACTACCCCATATTGCACTTTGCACCCCACCCCGCGCAATGAACATTTTGGCAATCTTTCGGAAGTCAGGCGGGCAACCCCAGGGCCTTCTTATTTTGCCGCCAAACCTGAAAGTCATGAGTATCTTGGCTCTATTATTTCACCGTTTTTCATCGCTGAAAAGCGCTCTCTATGTGTCAACTTCGTCAGAAAGCTGAAGAACGTTTTTCCACGATCGTCGTCAGAGAGAAAGTTATCCTAGCGGTTTTTGAGTGGGATTTTGGAATGAATTCTTTCGCTGTGATCCGTTTTGCGGTAAGTCCGTTTGAGCCTAGGCTGTGATGCACAGTCGGAGGTGTGGTTCCCCACGGAGCCTAACAACGCGGGGGGGTGTGGGCTCCTATTGTGTTAGGTGCGGTCAGGGCTGGCTGTTGTACGGGTTGCGTTCCTGCCTAGCCTCCTACCCTCACTTCCCCCCTTCCCGGGGTTCCCCCTCGCCATCACCATCCCCTTCCTTCCAGGGTGGTGGCTCCCCGCGTGCGGCGCTAGGGGGACTGTACCGCAAAAGAGCGGTGTGAAAGCGGGAGACCGGGGGGTTGTCGGGTTTGTTAAAAGGTGACCTGGTTTTAAGTAGCTCCCGTTCTGAGATTGGCGAAAGTCCTTTTAATGATGATTATGTATCGCTATACAAATATCATGATCATGTTGCATGTTTATCGGAAGTAGGCCAGTTTTGGCTCTCGAAATCTCACCATATGTGTTTGTGGTTTGTAGTTTGATGATGCAATGTATTCGCAATTCGCTAACATTATAGTTATTGCATTTTGTGAGTCTCCAATAGTGATATTGTTTATGTATTTATCACATATATGTTTATTGTCCGGGCAGGGTTTTGCTCCGGAAGCATATTCCCCTTAGCGGCAAGTTTTCCTTCCGATCCGGAAAAGGTGCGCCAGCTGCCGAAATCTTCAGACCGTTCAACGGGGACAACATATCAAGGCCCCCGCTGAGAACATGACGCAAAGTTGCAGGTGTGAGGTTTGCGCACCAGGGCCCGAGTATCGATTCCGGAGATCACCGGTGGGGAGTACAAAAAAGAAGGGGAACGTAGCTCAAGGGTCTCGTCTCGTCCGCCTAGACGAAGAAGCCTTCTAGTGGAAGGGGCCCAGGAAGAGAGCGACGCCCGAGGGAGACAGGCGTGAGCTTGGCCCGTCCGGGGCCGTGGGTGTGGCTTGTTAGCTCCGATTCCCACAGGCACTTAAAGTCTGGGTCGTCCCGCTTCATAGGAGCTGGGTAGGACACCTAAGCCAGGAGGCAACATCAGGTTGCTTGCACGCCGAGAAGCCGACTCTGCCGAGTCCTTCCCTCGGCGCTGGACCCGAACAGGGTGTCGTTACACCTCAGGACGGTCCCCCCGGGGGGGGGGGAGGTACACGAAGGTGAGGTGGCCAACTCAGGCGGGGCGGCGAAGTGGCTCGTCTTGGCCTGGCCAGGGCTGCATCCGCGTGCGGACGGGGCTGCGGCGGGCCAGGGGAAGGCCCGGCATGGCTCTGAGCCCGGACCGTCGATCTGGGCTACCGGGCCAGTGGAGGGCCCAAGGGTCGATCAGGGCTCCTCAGACACGGCCCGCATTTCCAGCTTCCTCGCACCGAGGGTCTCAGTGAATGGAAGTAGTAGTGAACTCCACGAGTTAGCCCGGTCGGTCCGCAGAAAAACCACATGTCTCGTCTTCGGTTATCCCAGATCCGGACATAGGACATCGTTCCATTCTTCGAGGAAACATAAGAGCAAACGTCGCACGTACAGCCGTAGGAATGCCCCGTAACGGGGGTCCTCATCGTCCAGATACTCTGCTTCAGATCGGATAGCGATCCCTCCGAGGAGAGGAAGTAAGGGCCCACTGTCCCAGGATTTACAGGGTGGCTTCACGGAACAGTTGCGCCAGTTCTTCAGCCAGGTTGATGGCCACAGATGCCAGGGCCCTCGCAGCTAGACACTTCCCAGTAATGGCAAGGGCCCGGGCGGACTATACGGAGGTTTAGTAGGCCTCAGTGGACGTCGAGATCCTCAGCAGTCGGATTCTCGAGATTCTGACCAGGCGGAAAGTGCCGAGGCGCCTCCTTGGCACAGAGATCCACCAGGAGGCGTTTGAGAGAGCAGTGCAGACTATCCGCGGGGTTATGGGCACGGGCGTAACTCCGGGGGGTGGGGATGCGGGGGATGTATCCCCCCCACTTTTGAGGTAGGGGGGGATGAGCATGTACAAAACATCCCCCCCAGTTTTGTCAGTTACCAATAATGCCCATTTTTGACAAACTCCGATATTTCATTCATAATGAGACCAATTCTCCACTTTATTACAAAGAAATATGGTATAAGTTGAGGCCGGACCAACTGAAGAGGCTGAGCTCAGTAACTGATCCGTTACCCAACAGCCAATTCAATGTCATTAATTACCTGACAGTCCTAAAACTACCCTATATGAGTTGAGTATTCCCTGAGAGCGGAGCCGGCTGGCCGGTTGCATGGTTCCGCTGCACTGGCCCACCTGATAACTTTGAACAAACGAGACTAGCATCTTATACAGGGCAGTGTCTGGAGGCAGGTAACGGAATTCTCATATATATAGTGGATAGAGGAGTGAATGAATTAGAAGCTAGGGTAAATGTCGCCACCGATCGTTCAAAAGGGGCCTAATTACAGCCAAATAATGTAATTTTTCAAAACAAAAAACGAAAAAAGACGAAGAGTTGTTGATAGATGAATCATCGTTTGAGAAATTGTGAAGTTGAATGCATCCCCTCGTTAATGCCAGCTCAATTACCATTTCGCATGATAGCACATGAGAGCGTCCCCTCCTGAGTGCCTCAGCTAACGGCAGGTGGTGGTGGCGGCGACGTGAGTGACAGTTAGGCAGATCTGAGGTTGAAATCGTCCACCCAGTCCTATTCCTGATGACATCGTTTCCGTAAAAACAGGGGCGCTTTAAACGTTAGACGTGTGTACTGCTGCCCACCAAACTATAGACGTACTATGTTATGCAACGAAACTGGAGAAACAGTATACGGGATTGGAGACACAGACGAAATGTTTTGGACGATTTAACTGGAAGGCTGTCACCGCCCATGCGAATGTAACTTGATCTTCCTATCACTTAATTGGATGTATTGCCTGTGACTGATGTCGGTGGTCTGCCCTCATACCATAACAGGTATGTTGTCTTACAATTTAGTTCTTGCGTATGTAACTGATCAATTGTTATATAGCTTTCAAAGATGCCCAACAATTCTCTTTAACATCACAAATCGTAGCTAATATATTCATTCTTGAAGGCTGAGTAACCACAGCTGAAAAAACCCTCAAGTGCGGTTCGGGGTCTGGGAGCTGTGGAAAGCAAAAAATTTCTTGTACGATGCGCGCCAACATATGGTGGCGCTCACTTAGATGGTATCTAGCAAATCAATCCTCCACTTCAAAACAAAAATCTACCCCTGTTCTGGGCTTCGAGGAAGCCACCCCCACCTGAGGCCACGCAGAGGGAATCTCAACTATCACTGAACGCGGCCATTGCGGTGAGCGACAATGTACGATGCCAGTGGACAGCGAGGCGTTCACCCGTTACAAGACAAGCGCCAACAGTCAGTGGTCTGCGCGCCGAGAAGCATGCTAACGTCGGTCGCGTTGAAGATTCAGAGTGGCAGCGATTTCTCGGTTCCACCTATCCCCGATCAGGCTCTGGCGAGACTAGTTGCCGTTGGAAGTGCTTGCTACAGGGTCTTTAAAGACCCGCAGCAGCAAAAAATTTTTAGTGTTCTTCCGGACATCGACGCCTTCACTCCGGAATGGACTTCGCTACGCGTCGACGTCGCTTCTGATTGAGGAGATCTTGTTCAAGTCCATTAAGAGGACAGCAGGGGGGTCTTCGGGAGTCTCTCGATAGGATACCGGGAATGTAATTGCCATCGTGGTCTATCGCGTGCCTAAACAGTCGACCAATTCGCTAGGGCTTCAGTAGCAGGTGCGGAGTGAGTAGGGGACATTGTTTGGACGCAGCAAAGTGGCCGGCCCACCTCTTGGAAGGAGGCTTTAAAGTAGCCCCTCTCCTAGGCGGGGACACCTTTGCAGGGAAATTCGACAAAACTTTGCAAGCGAGACGCCTAAGTTGAAATACTTGACGGGCGCCGGCCAACCTTAAAGACAGCGTTCGAGCTTCAAGCCAAGATCTCGACAGTCGAGAGCGTCTACTTCAAGACGGAATCGTCAGAGTCAGCGGAGGATTCTCAGCGGTTGGTCCTTACAGGGACCGTCGCCACCTACAAGGGCAAAAAACCTCTTCCAAGGGTGGCAGCGGGGCTCGCAGAAGTCTCGCAAGTCCGGGAAGGGTCACCCATAGGGATGGACCACCCCAACGGGAGTTCCCCGCCGGTAGGGGGGAAGATTACTAATGTACGCAAACGAGAGGTGAGGGGAAGATCCATAAGCGGAGCCCAGGTTTAGTGGGTACAGCTGGACGCGTCAGTAGCGGAGCGGCTACGACGAGTGGAGTTTACCTCACCTCCGCCACGGCTATGACCTTGTTCAAGGAGGACACCACAGTGCCCTCCGGCCAGACAGCGGGAAGTTTGGAGGCCGAGCTGATTTGACTCTTAGTTGAAGCGGCGGCCGGTGGAGCCCCTGCCACAAGACACTGTGGCCGCTGTTAAGGTCAAGTTCTCCTGGCACCATAAAAGAAATGGAAACCACTGTGGCGACCGATTCTACACCTACGGGCCCTAAACACAGCGCTATACAGAGATGGCCCCAAAGCACTTCACAGGAGAGATGGAGAACCCTAGGACAGGAGAGAAGGGTGATTATAACCCATTCTACCAGCTGGGTTGGGACGACCTCCGTATTATAGAACCTCAAGGTGAGCTCACTTGCATTTCTGGGTAGTCTCAGAAGACCGCCAACTTCCTAGCTTTACGCTAGGAGGAAGAGGGAACTATCAGTTCGGCTGCCCTACCTTCGGCCTTCCATGGCGCCTCGGTTTTCACCAGGTTCACGAGGCGCATCCTGGCCCACCTAGTCGTCAGGGCATCGCAGTGTTTGCTTACAGAGACGGGAAACGGGCTGAGCGTAGCAAAAACGCAACAGCAGGAGGCGACACGACCGACACACAAGAGGGTTCATCGAACCTACGACCAAGTCTGGGGTGGCTTATCAAAAGAAGTCGTCCCTCGTACCGTCGCGTTGCTCACTTATAATCGAGCGACGAACTTAGACCTTGCAGCACAGCGTCGCGTCTTCTCCTACAAACGGAACAAGTAATCGACAACACCGGTCAGGTCAGCCGAGCTGCTCTTGAGCAGCGACGTTCATCCAGACAAAGTCGTGGCTGCGGTTCCTGGCTAGCGGCAGTTGTCGAATGTCGGATCTCTGCAGACTAGGATGCGTCCGCTTCCAGGCCTCTTATGGATACTACAAGCCGTCCCGGGGGACGGCAAATTTACGCCGATCCCGTTAGGCGAGGAAGCCAAACCTTACCTATTTGGGTGGACTCCGAGACACAATACAGACCACGGAAGGGCCTTCGGGAACACCGGCCAGGACCCGTTACACTGATGCCTCCCTCAAAGGGATGGGGGGGCGACGTGGCAGGACCGGATGGCTCGGGAAGTATGGCTTCCGGGGAGGGAAGCCCCGACAAACACATCCATCAAAATCCTAGGAGGCGCAGGCTATCTCCAACGCAATTACCCGTTGGTCGACGGGCCTAAGGACCACAGGGTGACAGTGTGTCGGACATGCTCAGCGTTTCCTATATAAACAGAGAGGGGGAACAAAATCTCCCTCCCTGCTCACAAGGTCTGGACGCTTCTCCTCCAGTGGGATCAGCTCAAACATTCAAGTGAGGGAACGCAACCTAGCGGGCGAAGGAAATCAACGTAATGGCGGACGCGTTGTCTCACTCGACCCAAAGAGTGGAATCTCTCCCAGAGGTGGGCAGATCACTGATCGACTGTACGACAGCCCCCAAATGTCGACGCTGCGCAGACGGCCTCCAACAACAAAACTACAACGATTCTGCAGTCGCAGGTTTCACCCGCAGGAGTGGAGAAGGAAGCTTTCCCCTTCCCATGGAACGCCTTGATGCATACGGTTTCCCTCCGTCAGCAAGTCAGCAGGGTGCTCACCATGGGCGACAGCTCGAACTACAATTGTCCTAGTGACCCTTGCTGGACAGATCACCGTGGTTTCCGCTTCTTCTTCGTCTACTCGCGATTCTCCCGCTGCGACTCCCAAACTCACCAGTCCCAGTTTCGCAGAAGGGCCGGTCAGATTCTTACACGGCGAGAACCTCCATGTTCTGTGTAGAAAGTAAGGAAACGCTCCAGGGGAAGGCGTTACCAACACGATGCACAAAGTGGCCAACAGCAGCAGCTGGCAGGCTAGACCTACGACAACTTACGACGCTCGTCTGCCAGAGGACAATCCTGGGCACTGACCCCAACCATTGATCCACTGGAGCGCAGTTAGTGAGTTGTCGTCCTTTCTGTTGGAGCTCTTCATTCAACGAAGGCAAACGGTATTCGATCATTCGGATAATTATAGATCTGCCATTGCCGCCGTCCATCGCGGTTTCGACGATGGTCCTCCGTCGGACTCCAACACCACGATTTGCCAACTTCCCTGCAGGGGGGGATGTTCACGCGAAACCTCCTCGAAACGTCCCCACATTGTGGTCCCTAACGAGTCGCGGTCCTAGCGGAGCACCTACGAGCCCATGATCAAGCCACTTCTCGTCCACGTTACTCACAAAAACAGTATTTATCGTCGCGGCCGATTCGGCACGCCGTAGACGAGCTGCCTTCAGCTGTAATACGAAACAATGGTTTCCGTACGCAAGGGTACTGTGACGGAATCCGTTTGCTTCAGACCCTTCCTTCCTGGCGAAGAACAAACCAGTTCTGGTCACCCCCAGGAAATCTTACTGCTACTCTAGGGACGTTGTCCACAGTGGAGGAAAACAAACGCTGGGTGCCCGGTTCGGGCCCTGCGATGGTTAATTGGAAAAGACCAGCTTATTCGACAACACGATCAAACTTTTCTTATCCCACCAACAACCTTTCAAAGCCAGCGGTCGAAGGACTTATCACGCTGTGAGTGAAGGACGACCTCATAAGGGCCTCATTCTCCAAGGAGGGTGATGGGTCTGAAGTGTCGACGTTTCTGTGGATGCGCAGTCTGACTAAGTACACGAAGAGCTGGAGTTTCCACGGCGGTGACGTCAGGGAAATCAGCGGGCGGCAGCGTGGAAGATCCGCAGAGTTCGTCTCGACGCTACATAACCAATAAATTCAGCCGAGTCCTCGCCAGGACTGTGGTACTACCGCCTGGTGTTTCGCCTAATCCACACAATCGTGAAGGCCAGGTCCGGCCCTACTGTGGCCCTGTGCTAGTTGGTGCAAAAGTGCAATTGTGGCGTAAGGTGAGAGTGAAATAGATCATCACAAAACTCCTGGTTGTGAAGACTGTGAGCTAGAATACTTACCCCCAGATATGGAGGACTGTTTCCAGCCCCAAACCGTCCCTCACTTCACGGGCCATCACGGGGCGTCATCCTTCGTCGAAAACACGGCCTTCGCCCCTCCTTACAGTTGGCGACGAGCCTCAGCCTCCGGAAAATGGAGATTAAGACTTAGACAGAAGGCATGGGCTGTGCTAGCAGAAGGGGCACTTCACCGAAGTTAAAGCGATTGCCAGTGTTCCCTGGTGCGGGGTGGGGTGCAAAGTGCAATTGGGGGTAAAGTTTCGTAGCTCACAGATTCACGAATAAACCAGGGGGTATGTGAATTTGCTCCACGTTGCTCGGAATCGCACACCCAGCACATGATATGATTGATCTATTTTGGAGTAGGAAGCTAACCAAGCCAGGAAGATCCGGTGAGGTGACACCGAATCGCTCTCCAGGCCTGAACGTGAAGCATTGATGTTAGATCGAGGGTTGTCAAATCGCTGCGGAGAGGTCTAACATTTGAAGCATCACGCCCTTATGTTGATTGAGGGATGCAAAATGTCTTATGGGCATCGAGGGCCTCGAGGAGCGTTGTGGTTTTGGGTCTTTTCATACGGGTGTGGGCAGGGTCAATTGAGGATGGTACAGAGCCGCACGCGAACCAGTTGTGACGGTTGATGTGTTCCGTTAGTCTGGTAACAGTACATCTTATCCAAGGTATTGAGACAGAGGAGATGTTTGCACTGGGCGATCGGTCTGAAGAGTATTTCTGCCCAAGGCAGGCTTTTCAGATTGGGTACGATGCATGCCCATGGAATCGGAAAAAACCACGTGTACAAGGGGTTGATTATTAATTAAACCAGCAGCTTCGGAAAGAAGGACATTCAAGTGCTGTTTAAGCATCCAAATCGGAAAATGGGGAGCAAGGATGATGTTTTGGAAGGTGATTCAATGATGGCACGAGCCACATTATCCGGGTAACCGGTCTTAAAGGAGACAGCCTTTCACACAGTGATAGTTGTCAATAGCGTTCGTTCGTCTCAAACCTTGTACGAAAATAAACACAGAATCTTGGCAAGCGTGAGGCGGCGACAATTGCACCAAGTTAGATATGTACACCAAGTTTGCTTGATGGTTCGAAACATACCCCTGCGCCAAAATAACATATCGGCAATTCTTTGTAAAGCTATCTTTTTATTTAAACATGGATGCGAAAGGTAAAACCGGCCACTTGGGACTAACCGCTCGAGATACAAAATAGAGAGAAACCCATCATATTCATCAACTGGAGGAAGGGAAAATAACCTGAATGAGTTCTAGATCAGCCCCCCAACATCACATTAAGATGTTGGCTCAGCACTTCTTCAAAGGATGCAGATTGGCTTGTGGCTTGGTATTCAGGGATCAAAAATTGTTGAAGTAGGGGATCTATTTCATGCATGATTATTATAATGCTTTTCAATGCTCTGATTCTTCTTAAAGTCCACTTCGGCACGCCGTTAGCTGCCTTCATGCTTTAACTACGAAACAGGGTTTCCTACACCAAGACTGTGACGGAATCCGTTTGCTTCCAGGACCCTTCTTCCTGGCGAAGAACCAAACCATTTCGTTCACGGGCCCGCCAGGAATCTCCTCTACCTGCCTACATAGGGACGTGTCCACGGTGGAAGAACACAAACGCTGGTGCCCGGGTCGGGCCCTGCGATGGTACCTGGAAAAGACCAAGCTTATCGACAACACGATCAACTCTTTCTTCTAACAAACAACCTTCACACGCCAGCGTCAAGGCACTTTATCACGCTGGATGTAAGGACCTCATAGGCCTCTATCTCAATGAGGTTGCTCGTGCTCATGATGTGCGCATCTTGCTCCTACTACTTCCCAGTCCCTAGCATGTTCATCATCAACGGGGTCCCGTTTGAGGACATCATGCGGGCGGCAACGTGGAAGACTCCCACGATGTTCGTCTCCCTCTACCTCACCATCACAGTCCAGCCGATAGTTCTTCGCCAGGACTGTGTTACAACCGACTTTGTCTACGCCTAATCAACACCAATCGTGACGGCATGGTCCCGCCTCCTGTGGCCCTGTTCTAGTCTGGTGCATAGTCAATGTGGGTTAAGTTAGTCAAGTTCAAATAGTTTCTACAAAACAGTACGGGTTGTGAATCTGTGAGCTAACGAATACTTACCCCATAATTGACGTTCCCGCCAACCGTCCACTTCCGGGGGCCATCCACAGAGCGTCCTCCTTCGTCGAACCACGGGCCTTCGCCCCTCTCCTTGGACGCCTCAGCCTGGAAAATAGGAAGGACGATGGGGTTGCCAGCCTGGACTTCCGTAAAGATTGCCTGCCAGATTTTCCTGTGCGGGTGGGTGTCACATTGCAATATGGGGTAAGTATTCTTAGCTCACAGATTCACGAACCAGGGGGTTTTTTGTGAATTTAGCTCCACGTTGTCTGAATCTGCACCCAGCACATGAATTTACTTTGATCTATTTTGGGAGAGGGACGCTAACCAACGCCAGAGCAATCCGGTGACACCGAATCGCTCCCTGAACACGTTGAAGCATGATGTTATGATCGGGGTGGTCAACGCTGCGGAGAGGCTAACATTTGAAGCATCCCGCCCTAAAGAATGTGGAATTGATGATTGCAAATTGTCATCTTGGGCACTGAGGAGAGCTTTTCAGTGTCTTGTGGGCAGGGCTAAATGGGATTGGACGGGATCGCACAAGTTGTGACGGTTGATTGTGTTTCCGTGATCTTGTAAAGTACAATCTTCTCAAGGTTATTTGAGACAGAGAGATGTTTGACACTGGGCGATAGTTCTGAAGAAGTATTTTGCCCAAAGCAGTGCTTTTCAAGATTGGTTCACGCTGGCATGGCCCTGGAACTCGGAAAAACAACTGTTTACAAGGGATGGATAAACCAGTCAGCTTCGAAGAAGGCATTGGCAATGCTGTTTAAGCATCCACATCGGAATGGGTCCAATATGATTTTTGGAAGGTGATCCCATGATGGTCGATGCCAACTTCATCCTGGTGTAACCGGTTAAAATTCGACAAACCCTTTCACACAGTGAATAGTGTCAATAGCGTTACGTATCTTCTCCACCCTTTGTACGAAAGAATACACAGAATGTTGGCCGCCGGCGGCACAATCTGCACAAGTAGCACTATGTACACCAATTGCTTCAATTGGTTGAACATATCCCTGCCAAATAACATAGGCAATTATTTTGTAAGCTCTCATTTTTTATTTAAACATGGCTGGAAAGGTAAATACTGCATCTCTGCGGACTAACGCTCGGCGTACAAATAGAGAAACCCATCATATTCATCAACTGGAGAAGGGAAAATCACTGAATGCTATCAGCAATCACTTCAGATGTTTTTGAGCACTTCCTTCACAGATGCAGTATTGGCTGTGGCTTTGTTATTTTCATGGGATCATAAAATTGAAGTATTAGGCCTATTTCGCATGACTTATATATGCTTTTCATGCTTTGGATTCTTTCTTCTTACACTTCCACTGTTGCTACACTACATTCTTGATCTGTGTCATTCGAACGTCTTGTGGCACTCCTTTCCGATGATCATGTTATTCTTATTCAAATCCCCACATATATTATACCAAGCAATTCAATGATTTGAAATGAACCACAGCATGTCTACACCAGGTCAATGCACAGACATCCAATTAATTGAACTTGACCATGTGCAGTTAACCTATTGTACGTTCTAATCGGCTATGAAATTTACATGCTGCTTCATTAAATGCAACTGAAGGCTTGAATCCAACAGAGGTTATAACGTAGAGAATGGAGAACAATATCTAGAGACCCGACGCCATTTCAATACCATGTACCTATGTGGAGTTTATTGGCCTTCAAAAGTTTGTCCATTATGCAGAAATTGGGGAGAATCCCCATTGCGCAGTAAAAGTTCTTTGTCTTTCTCTCACCAAAGTAACCATCACATCAACACCTATCAACCCGCTACAGCAATTTTCCCATTAACTAAATGCTTTTCAAAGTAAATAATGTGTGAAATTCAATAGAAACAAAGATTGTATGCAGGGCTTTTGCTAGTATGCTTCTTGCACAATACAAGGCACAAACTTTCAAAGGGCCTGTAACTCCGTAACGAAAAGTTGTAGAGTTGGGTTCGACTGTCGCATTCAGTTTTTCACACCAGCTAATATATTAGCCTCTCTATGATTCATCCCGCAGTTGTCCATTAAGAGTAATCATATGCAAATATCACATGTGAATAACTCTCTCTAAAAAAATCCCAGACAAAAAGTTCCTGTTATTGTGAGTTCAGGTTGTATGAGTTCACATCTCTCACTGGGCCCCAACTAGTGCTGGGTGGAGGAGGTGATGGAGACAATGTGCCTCTTCTTAGGGTGCCCTTGGAAGCTGATCGGTGTCATGGAATTCCAAAAACTCTCAACCTTCCAGCGACTCCTGTGATTGACACACGACCAGCATGTTCAGTCCTCTTATAATATGTATATGCACAAACGCTTCAACCACTGACTACATGAACCTATATGGGTTGATCTGGTAACTCCCTGATAGCCTTGCCACAGTTGTAATGCTCACCACTATCAATCGGGTTTATAGACAAGATTCTCCCTATATCTCTATCAGTACAGACAGCCGATTTTTTAACCCAACCGCCGCTCTTTGGAAACGCAACACATTCATCCCATCCCTCTCCAATTGTTAATCCTGTACAGTGATTCAGGTGTACAGGTATGGGAGGGGGCGTGGGATTCTCCAAAGTTTGTGCTGGTAGGATTGTAGTGTTTGCAGGGGAGTTTTTATTTAAAAAGATGGTTTTTGCACACTGTTTGTGCATGTCAAACATCTTGTGTATCCTATGACCTTTGACACAGATGTATAATAACCTCTCACTACTGTAACAGTGACTGTCTTTAACAGCTTGGTGTGTATATGTCCATGTGTATTTAAGTATACTCACCAAAGTCAGCATGAGATTTCCATCCCCTTGTGTCTGCATCGGTTTTGTATCCTGGTTCTTGTTGCGGATAGAAACAAGAAATTTGAGCCAATGGATTGTGGCATCTTGTAGGCTATGGTCATCTTTGACAACCAAGATAACGTAAGCCTTGGGATATATACGTCCTTCACCTAGGCAGAGAATACAAGGGTCGGAACTAACTACTTCAATTTTAATCTGAAGCCTATCCGCTCGATCGGGTGTATGAGTTTCCTTCATTTTCCTTGTTGCCGTTTAAGAGCGAGAGAAGTGAAGCTGATGAATTTGATATTCTTGCAGCTCCTGGCACTTATTCTTTGAAAACATACTTGAAGCGTATAAACCAGGGGCGGCGCCAGAATACCCCCTCGAGGGGGCCAGAGTCCCACGGGGGGGGGGTCCAATTTCCCCGATGGAAGTTCCAGTATCGTTACCATGGTGCACCTCACCTTACACCTATACACCACAACTTCATTTTTCATTTCTTCATTCCTTCTCTATTTTTTCCCCCGACGAGTGAGTCATCGCTCCCCGATGAGGACCCGTGCCGACCCGGCCCCCCGGCCCCACCCCCCACTGGTGCCCCGCCCCTGTAGTACTGTGGTCTCTGTCCAGAAAAACTCTCTGGAGATCTTCATTAGATGCATACTGAATGGTGTGTCTCCCATTAAGGAGTCTATCACATGTTAATAAAAGCCCATAATATTTGCTTGTATATTGGAAAACAGTACTGTTTTTGCTTTCTGAGTCTGTCGCAAACCCTTTTTTCAGCTGACATTTTGCATTCCTCTAAATTTGTGAGGTGAAGATAAATTTTGCTGTGATGCACAATATTATCAGTACTATTATTCTATCACCCCAATCCTTTTCTGAGCATGTGAGTGATTATTCATTTCCGTTTTTTACTGACAGGTCTGATTCCTGACGGATGCTGTCCAAGGAGCTTCAAGACCCTCGATAGGGGGTGACAAATCCATGACAATGAGACAGTGAGGAATTCACCTGCTCCAGTAGAAACCTAAACGATCAATTGAATAGCGTCTTCACGACGATGCGATGAAGCGCAGGCTGATGTTCAGGAGTCCCTGCTATGCACGCCAGTCCCCAGGGGTGTGTATAGATGATATCCTTTGTCAATTTTCCCCCCCCCCCCCCCACATTTATACCTGTTGTGTTTCAGTTCTGCGTATACTGCACATGAGCAACAATCAGTGGTGACATCATAGGAGCTCATAGTATCGTCACCCTCTTCATTTGGGCACCTTGTCCTATACCGAGCAACACTAATTTGGTGCCTAAGCTGGAAGCCCTAAATCTCTATACGGCAAAACTGTTTTTGGTATTCGTGAGGCATTCCAATCGTTTGTTGTTTATCTGGATCGCACTTTTGTCATAGAAATGAAATACTTCTTATCTTCCTGAGAAAAATGTCATAAATTATGTGGCAGGTCCCACCCCGGTTCCTTGCCCAATTGAGGAGGGGTTTGAATAGATGACTGATTTTCTTGTTCTTCCCACTTTTCCTAAATTTGAGTCTTGAGAAGTGATTCTATGATTGTGTTATTATTTGGCATTGAGTCATAAAGTAAATCATTAGAGTGCTATTGCATGATTGATGGTGGATTGTGCTATATCAGCTGGCAAAATTCAAGTACTGCATTCCTGAGGTCATGTTCCCTTAAATGCTGTATTCTTTCTATAAAAAGTCGGTAGGGTTTTACTGTCATCAAATGTTACACCTTTTGCTCATACCATGTGCGAGAGTACCAATACAGTAATACTTTAATACTAATGCTCACTACTTGCCCACAACACCATGAAATAGTTTGTTCTAACAAACATTACAGAGGGCATCTTCCTTGTTACTTACGGTCTGTTTGTTTAATGTGGACTGGTGAATTATTGCGATTGATTCACTTGTGCCTTAACTGTTTCGGGAATCATCAACATTGACTCTTTCTCTCTTGGGCCTGAACAAGTTCAGAAAGAGACTTGGCAGTTACTTGTGGTGGTACACGTGTCAGTGTTGGTGTTAAGCTATTTAACCTAGGAGGGAATTCCCTTGTGATTTGGTTCAGGAGGAATTTTAGCAGTGACAAGACCAAAACTGTGTCGTGATTCCTTGCCATAGCGACAGGCTATGGCTGCTAAAGGCCAAACCCCCGATTAGGTATTGTCGGTTCACTCGAAATTCTTATACGTCGCACACTTGGAATTTTCAATTATTATTTTTGTCCCTTCACGGCCCTTCCCTTGCCTTCGTCTTCTTCTTGCTGCTTTCTGGAGAAGGAACAAATGACCTGTCCATTCACCAACTGCAGTATTTTTCAATTTTTGACAAATTTTGGAAATCACAATAAGTATTATTTGTCCTCCAGTGACTTCAAATGACCCTTTGTCAGGGACAAATGAAGTCCCCATCCGGCAACTTTCGTTCACATAGAGACAAATTTTAATTTTCGCGTAAATTATGCAAATTATTGGAATGTAGGCAGTAACATACAAAAGTCATAATGCGGTCAACACAATGGATATTGCCAAATTGTACCGTAGAATCCAAAATTGCCATAAAAAAATTTGCCCCCCAAAAACTGAACGTTCGTGGGAAGAAAACCCATTAATGTCACTGAGGACACTTGGGGTCGTGACCCCTGCCTCTGACTCGCCAGCGTTTGGGGTCCATGACCCCTTCCAGGGTGGCTCGATCCGCTTGGCATGTTATAATGAGATAGTATTAAAAGAACAATAACTACATTTTCTTGACAAAACACCTAAAAATATGACATGACACATTCCTTCCCAATACACAGGTTTGACTAACTGACTATGTGATGTTTTCCAACAGGCACCTGAACCTTTCTTCTGATATAAATTGCAATTTGTGAAGCTGCAAGCTGGCTGTAATAACACTGTTATGCACCCACGCATAGATTCAGCAGATTATAATGTCAAGGGGGAACAGATCAACATGGCATCACCTTGAGAAGATGGAGAATTTATGCCAAAACAGTACAGCTGTAACAACTTGAGGCCTAGCCCTCACCCCCACATGACAATATATGCGGAGCTTGAGTGTACAATAATAGCAGTCTAGGTTCTAGGCTAGGCCATACGTTGCCTATATATGCATGACTACACAACACCTATGCCTACTGCCTGTGCCTAGGCAACATATTTCAAATTGGTTGGAATCTTGGATGGATTGTATTCACTCACAAGTTAGTTTTGCAATCTGTGTTTGTCCCATCCATTTCTTAAAATGCCACAAGGTAACAATGTCAACTCAAAGGTCAAAAAATGGTCATCATACAACTGCAAAATTGCATAGTGCCTACCTCCCCAACTCCTTTACTGCATGGTTGTATTGTTTTCCTCTAATCAAACAGGAACACATTACTTCGAACACAAGTGGAGGGCGTGATTAGTGACTGTCATTTTTTCAGCCTGGCTTTAGTTTGCTCCTTTGTCTTGGTTCTCACAAACTGCATACAGGGACAACCTTCTCTCAACACGGGCCACTCATACCACCTTAGTTACAACACCAATTTGACCGTTGTGGATCCCAATTACGTAAAGCAGATAACTGTGTTTTAGTAATTGGCCGATGCTTTTTACTCTCACTCATGTACTAACAGTATCCGGCAATTACACATCTTGTCAGCGACACTGTGGACCCATGGACACTGTGAACATGATCCAATCAAACTTTTACTGTGAGGACCCATACCTTTGTGAACCATATGGAAAACAGAATACCTACAAAATTGAATTTGCAATCAAAACTAAGACAAGACCCCTCATTGACGCTTTTCTGACCTTGCATCACATGAAAGTGTTTATTTGAGACAATGACCCATCCTCATTACAATTAGTCCCAAAAGATTGACCGTATTGACCTCAAACTGACGTTTAGGCACCTTGAATCACTGCATATGTTTATTTATCAAGTGGGACCCCCTACCTCATTACAGGAGCCCAAAATTATCGAACATGTTGTATCCTAACCATTAGCATTACACTGTTTTTCAGCAAAAATTTGGTTTTCAACCTCACTACTGTCCACTGCCTACATTGTGGTGTGTATACTATAAATAAGCTTTAATAATTTGGCTGGTCAACATTGGTCGCAATCCCCAAAAAGGATTCTCTCAGCTGTGTGTGTTGAGACTGTTGAGTAAACATACAATACTTTTGACGGCCTGTCCGACCATTCAGTGTGGAAATGGTGGGCCTGGCATTGGCAATGTCTCAGAGGATTGAGATGTGGTAATCCAATTATTCCGTGGCACTCGTCTGCTCAGTACTGATTATCTGATTGTTTCATTTAAAGTTAACACTTCGCTATACGCATGCAAAAAGCTCACTTCCAGGATGTAAATTTACTTGACCTGCAGGGACTGACCTCTTGGTTTAGTAACTGTTATTAATGGACAAGCCCTAATGAGGAAGATTAACTATGTTGTGTGTAAAAGCATTGGGAGAGGGTAGGGGTTGGGAGGGGAAGAAAGCAAGGTCAAGGTAAGCTTCTGAAAGTGGGGAACTGCACAACATTCATGTCATTTTCCGCTATTGAGCAAAAGGAGGCACCAATAATACTAATAATAATAAGTCTTGTAAAGCGCAGAATCCAGACTAACTCTGCTACTAATGCGCTGCCATGGGCGAGCAGCCCAAAAAAGAACTACTTAGATACGACCGAAATAGGGTGAGTGTTTAAAGATTTGTAAGGTGCTAAGCGAGTGGAGAGAACGTAGGTTGACGACACTCTCAATTTGGGTAGCAAACTTACAGCTGATCAGCAATGGTGGGCGAATGATGGGTTTATCCATAAAAGATGGGAAACCATATGCCACAGGTTACCATTAAAACCATAATTGTTTAGAATTTGTGCCAAAAATCTTCCAAACAAGGCAAAAATGCACTTTTTTTTGGGGGGGCGGCACCAAAAACAATTAGATGTTGAAAATGTTTACTAATGAGGCAGCATATGTAAGAAGAAGCCGATTCGTCCTCGTCAAGAAAACAGGGTTAGGTTCGAAACAATATAGGGCTAAATTTACAGTTTAGCTCATCTGAGAGCAGTTGCATAGTAAACTCGGGCTGCTTTTGCAACCCCGCCCCCAACTCACGCATTATTGACACCTCTCAGGGACCACCATTCTGTTTGTGCTGTTTTGTAACGAGCCACGTCTTCTATATTTCCTACAGTGATGCAGGCTTCATAGGGCTACATTTCCAATTTACCAATAAGCTGCCAAAACGGCAAAGACCAAAATTGCCACTCCCCCAACCGTAGCAACACCACCACTGATCAAAAAGTACCATATAGGTAGTCACTGGTGATCGTCCAATACTCAAACAATCAGGAAGAATAATGAACTGACCAAATAAGAATTTGTACTGTCGTCACTGGGGGACAGAAGTGGTGTAGTCCATTACTCAAACATTCAGAATAACAATTAAAATGACGATTCAGAATTTGCACAGTCGTAATAAAGGCTGGTCACTGGAGCTAGTCCAATACTCAAAATTCAGGAATAATATAACATGGACATTCAAGATTCATACTGTCTTCACGGGGGTTGGGAGGGGGGGGATATTTGGTGCTAACAATACTCAAAAATTATCAGGAATAACAATAAAATGACATTAAGAATTTGTACTGTCTCACTGGGGGAAAATTTGTTGGCTGGCTATTGCTTGTTCTCACTCTGTACAATGAATCGTTGCAGAGATTACGGATTGTCTATGGTGACCTGGAATGCAACTTGACTTGATACCAAAAACAATAGGGTTCATTCTTGCATCATGTGTTAACAATCAACACACTTAATTTTGAACTTAATAGATACTGCATTCATTAAAATCAAGGACGAGCAGATTGTCCAAATGCCAAATTGTATTCCACATTCAGTTTTTAGCTGTTTGGACCTTCCACATTCATTGAGATAGTGTGATAAGAGTATCGTGGTATGGTGTGTAATTGATTCTTTGTTGTCTTTACAAGACGCATCTGGCATCACAAAAAGAGGCATGCAAAACTCACCAGGTCAAAGGTCAACTGAGATAATAGGTCAAAGTCGGTCACCAGATTTATTTCACCCCAGACGAACGAAACTTCCATTACGACAGTCCTCCAAAATGTTTTGTTGCCGAGATAGTATGACGATTCCCTATTGTTGACCTTGAAGGGACCTTGTCATGACCCCAGAAACAATAGGGTTTATCCTCACCATATATGTTACCCACATACCCAATTTTGAATTGATAGATACTCGCGTTCGTTAGATATCATGCTGACAAGCTTTTTGACTTGGCCCTCTCGTTGACCTTGAATGAACTTGACCAGGGCACCCAAAAACAATAGGGGTCATTCTCCCCTATGTGCAACCCACATACCTAAGTGAATTGATACCAGTTTGCGTACGGTAAGATATCGTGCTGACAAGGGGTGTCATACACACCCACACACAGGACCACACAACAATACGCAGGTGGCAGGACTGCATCAATCCCTGTATGCCTTCGGCAAGGGGAATTAACAAGGGACTCGCATATACAGGAACACTAAAACAACCCCAAAAGTTCAAAACGTGCTCATGAAGAATGGTTGGAAGGGATTGTCTTCTTTTGACATAAAATTTTGGGAGGGATTTAAGCATTACAGTGTAGCAAGAGAAATCCCTCTTACCCTCCTTAGACGCCAACACCAGTGTGTGATGGTGTTGTCACAATTTCTGTCGAAGCAGGGATTTCGCTGAAATTGGAAGAAGATTTTGATGAAATTGTTATGTGGTACAAGGTTGGGAAAAATCACGATCTGATTAGATTTTGAGCCCCAATGGCACTAATTTGAGTTAGTTAATCAGCTATTTGATGTTAATGATTGTTTAAGGTCATAGCAAGATTATGGACGATTTGGTCTGGCACCAGGGAACCAGATATAAGGTATATAAAGGAAAGAAACTGATCGTTCTCAGTGTAAAATATGCTATATTAAGTCGGCCGTTCTGCATGAGTGAAATTTATGTGGAGTTTTCTGAAACCTTGTGAGGGTTATCATTTACCTCAGTACCATTTTTTTTTTTTTTAAATGGAACAGGGGATGGGAGGTCATTCACCATGCCTATAATTTCGCATATAAATCATGCAAAATTTGCTGGATTTTCATGTAACATGAAGGTATGGTCTCCCTTAGTGTTAACATAGCTTCAATCACCTGGGGGTTATTCAATATGTCTAATTGCCCAATTTATGTAACTTTCCAAGTTTGTTGGATTCCATTTAATGTATTAAGGGCGGTTTAACAATTGGTCCTGAATATTTAAATTAGGAATGGGTCACTGGGAGTCAATATATTGTTTTAATTTGCATAACTTTTGCAATTCAAGTCACATTTTCACAAAACTCGCCATGAGTGTATTTACTTGACCGGAGTAGGTACTAGTTTTTGGGGCAAAAACAAAATTATCTCATTAACGAAAAAAGTCTCTGTATAGTCACATTTGTTCAGGTCAACATGAATGTTTTCCTTGACTGCCGCTCTCCTGCATCCCATTGCAAGGGCGTCTCCTGGCGCCCAGGGTAATCAACTCTTGCGGTGGTCAGCTTGGAGCGTCCATTGAAGTGAACAGGGGTAAGTAACCTGGATAGGTCTGTAGCTAATTCCCATACTGAGTTTCTATTACAATAAATTTGGTATACTACATTGTGATATCCAGTTTGGACTAAATTATGAACATTTTGGGACTATTCAGATTCAGATCCTCTTTATTTTGTCCTGGAAAAAGTCTTATTTTTTGAGGATGTTAGTCTGTTACAGTCCCAGCTAAAATAAACATAATGGTATATTGATATCTGGCCTCTCTAGGTTCCCTTAGGCATAAAAACTATGAAATTAATGTATTGCACGGTCTATTTATTAATAATTATAAAATGAAACATTTTTGATACATCTATCTAGAAAAATAATCTGAATCTGATGGGCAGAAGAGATGCCAATATCGTTCCAGCATTAAACACTTGTTCAAGCAAGCAAGAAGGGTACCACACCCACAGGTAACCGGCCCCCCCGTCAGCTCTCAGCCCATCCCTGGTACTGACTATTACTGTTGTACAACATTGATTGCAAAATGATGGGTCAAGTTTCCATAGAGAGCAGTGGTGTAGCCAGGGGGGGGGGGGGGCGTTCACAATCCCTATGACCCAAGTGCCAAAAAACAGGGTTCTGCGAAAACCGGAAAAGTCATGGAATTTCATCAATGAAAATCCAGGCCAGGCTAAGTCGTGAAATTCCATTGATAAGTGTTGAGTCATGGAAAAGTCATGGGCAATTCTTCATGAAGTGATGTTTTTACTTTCTCACAGCTGTTTGCCGTTGTTGCTTTGGCTCTTTGGATGGTCAGTTGATAATGTTTTGCGAGATCGATCTGTCATAGAGAAGGCCATGGAATTCCTTATTGGTCATGAAAAAGTCTGGAAAATGATTACCCAGAATCTGCAGGAGGAACCAAACCTTGAAAGAAAAACATGAAATTGAGAGAAAAAAATGCTTGAAAGCATCATAATGCCGGTCTACTACTGTTTCACACACAAATATGGCAACATTCGGCATCTAAGGGAGCCGAAAATCACATTTTTTCGCCAAAGACCCAACCCCCAGGCCAGAACCCCCCCCCCCCCAAATCTCTCGGTACCCCCCCCCCTCCCCCCCCACCAAAGCTCTCGGTACACGCATATGAAAGCTACCCTAGAGCAGCACAGGAATGTGGTCATTGCTGGCCTGTAAGATCTCACTACATAGTTTGGAGATGACTCGCTCTGTCCACTCAGACACATATCCAGTATCAGTAATATTAGTTGGGAGACATGACAATAGAGAACCAGTCAATATTGTTAAACCTAACAGTGATGTCACCAAGCTATTCAACTTTGGGGGGGATTCTCTCCATGGGGACATTTTGTGAGTGATTTGAGAATTGAAAAGAAGGCCGCGCATGTGCAAGTAACAATAACAATCTCAGCACGAGATACTTTTTGGAGGGGGGGGAATGTCCCTACTGAATTATTTTTTAGAGGGATTTCAGCAATTTATCAAGGAGAAATCCCTCTCTTCCCCATCAGCACAACACTGCACACATACTGATTGGGTCCAAGGTATTGAACCATTCAATTTGCAGAGGTTTTTATTACGCGCAAACCAGCTTATGCTGGTTGAGCTGTTTGGAATCTGCATGTCACTCTAATCTATCTATCTGTCCTGTCTGTCTGTCTGTCCGTCCGCTCGTTCGTTCGTCCCGCCGTCCGTCCGTCCGTCCGTCCGTCCCTCCATCCATCCATCCAGTGTGTTCAACAATTGCCCTTTTGCTCCCACCATCATTCTGTGATGGATGTTGACCAACGTGGACACAATGTTCATTGACCATGAGACATGTTTGGCCTTGTGGAGGTCAGGTCAAAGCCCATTAAAGGGGCATAATAGGCCTTTGTATGAGCAATTTTCAAAATGATTCTCCTCCTACCAATTTTCGCGCACAGCTGCTGATGTGGGGTCCTTATGGATGTCTAACGCCGTACCTTCGGTGTGTTCAGGATTTTTTGGTCCAAGTCCCCACTCGGGCCCAAGACCCATTTTATGAAATTTCACACAATAGTACCTTTGAATATGCATCTCCTCCCCCACGATTCATTTGTGTTCTTCTAGGTTACATGTTAATGGGTCCTTGGTTAATTGCTACCGGGGGTGTTCGGAATTGTGGGCCTCATGACCTACTTTGGGCTCAAGGGCCCATTATATGAAATACCATAAAATCTTGTACTCCTACAAATTTTTGTTAATGCACAGTGCTGATGTTCGTCGTAATGGTGGTCTATAGCCATATCGTTAGAGTGCTCAGGAAGTAGGCCCAAAGGCCAGTGGGGCCCTTGGCCCATCATTTGGAATTTCGCAAAATGCTTCTCCTTTTACAATTTTAGTGGCACATTTGCTGACATTCTGTCATAGTGATGGTCTGACAGCTGTCCCTTTGGGGTGCTCAGGAATTTTTGGTCCAAGGTCCCACTTGGGCCGTCAGCCCATTTTTCATGAAGTTCACACAATGGTACTTGAATGTCATCTCTTCCCACACGCTTCATTTGATTTTTCGTCAAGTTACATGTGCCATGCATGCAATACTGCAAAATCGTGTAGGCCCTACAAATTCAGTTGCATAGTGCTGAGGATCGGTCATAATGATGGTCTGATAGACATACTTTTTGGGTGTTGAGGATTTTTGTTCCAATGTCTTACTCGGCCCTAGGGCCCATATTTTGATATTTCACACAAGGTGTCGAAATGCCTCTCTCCCCAGCAAGCTTTCCAATTGGTCTTCTTCAACTTTACATTAATGTCCCCTTGCAGGTTAAAAAAAAAAACAAAAAGGGGCCTTTTGGCTCGTCCAGGAATTTATGGCCCACGGCCCAGTTTGGGCCTAGGGCCATCATATGAACTACTGCGAATATAGTATTTACTACAAATCGTATTGCACAGTGCCAATGTTCGGTCCTAAGGACCGTCTAATAGCCATACTTTCATGCTTGCCGATGATTTGGGACCCAAGGCCCAGTGTTGGCCTGAAGCCCATCATGTGGAATCATGCAACTGCTTCTCTCTTTCAAGTTTTGGTGCTTTTTAGTACTTGACTGCATCTCAGTTCCCATTGATTTTCTTATATGTTATGCTCCTTGGGTTAGTGTTCCATCATGGTTGTTCAGGAACTTCTAGCTGAAGGTCCAATGTTTGTCCTAGGGCCCATCATCTTAAATCATGCAAAATGCTTTTACATATTGTGAAGCACGGGTCCGTGCTAATGTTCGGTCATGATCACATCCCCAAATTTGAATTCTAAATTCAAATTTTCCCTGTATTCCTTTATTTCCCCATACTGGGGTTTTATTTTTTTTATTTTTTTTATTTTTTTTTTTTTTTTTTTGTTTTTTTTTTTTTGGTTTTTACCCCATTCAGCGCTGCCAATCCTCCCCAATCAACCACCCCCTTCAGCAATGATTCCCCAAATTACTAATGTTGAAAAAAACCTAAAATCCACTAGTAACCCCTATAAATCAATTTTCCTTGATTTACTGTATTCTCTTCGTTTCCCCATACTGGGTGACTTCCCCATTCTCCGCAACCCTCCCCCCTCCCCATATTTTCTCCCACCACCCTACTATGATGTCCCAAATTACAGTTTTATGCAACTGCATTCACAAGTCCACTCAATTTTCACGTACTGTTTTGACCTCGACCTACCATGTTTGGAGACACATGTCGAATTAATAACAACAGGCACCTGTATGCTATAAAACAAATAGCTCTTGGGGTTTTGCTTGGTAGCCCACTGGAAGGAGTCCTGTTGAGTGGCGAGTTACAACTTCCCTTGCAGACTGCAGCCTATAGTGTGGTCAGCCTTAGAGAATTGTAGTTTTTTAGGAACATGGGTGTGCAACGTGGAAGGATATGAATTGAGAATAGGGAAATCCATGAAGGAGATTACCCCCCACCCTGAAATGTTGGTACTATTGTGACACTCCAATCTGATGATTTTAGATGGAATTAGCAATATATATTACAACTATCTGAATAAAATGAAAATAAGAAAAACTAACAAAAAAAACTTGCGAATCACCTGCCACCCCTCCACCCCTAAAGACAGAATGCGAAGGTTTATTGGCCGGAACTTTTAATGCTTGTATGAATATGACACAAGTTACCCTCCCTTCTGATAATGTTGGATCCGTACAATAGAAAAATACCCTAACACCAATTCCCTTTCTCCCCCGCTGAGGCTGGTATAGGCAACTGTGCAGTAGCCTTCATTATAATACAATCTGTTCACAGTAGCCACAGAACCCATGCTTTTGTGAAAATGCCATAGATATTATATATATAGTACAATTGCAACACTAACTAGTGTTTTCTCCCACTCATAGCTGTCCTTGAAAAGAATTCAACTTTTGGGGCTCGAGGCCCATTGCCAAATCCGATGGCCATGGCCTTGTGGCTTCCAGGCTCCGGTCACCTCTTGCTTACTGCTGCACCCATTGCCAATGTGCAGCTTCCACACTGTACTATCCAAGGAACCCCTGGGCTATTAGCCCACTCTAATGGTGTGAGGAGGGATAATAGCTTGAACATAACACAGCAACTACAATGCTAATTTGAAGGCTAAACCTGCAGATCTTCTCATGTCACTAGCTGATAAGTCGCAGTCGTGTGAAGAGGCTCTGCCTTGATAGAAGACTATACACCCAAATCTTAATCTCTTCTCTTTTGTCCTCGATATTATCATATGATCTCAGTATCCCCTAACAGACAAGACTACTGGTTTATGTAGCCATCAGTGTGTAACACAATTTCACCCTTAATTCAATTTCTCGCCCATTACGGCTCTTCTGATCTTACTTGCTGGTTACAGCTTTTCAACAACGTTCAGGAAGCCATCAAGCTCATTTAGGAATCCTGGTTATTTTGATCTTGGCTAACTCACCTACTCTTCTCACGAAGTGGTCAAATGATATCATGGCAGGGTGTCACCGTTCCCCAGACCACCATGTTACTTTTCCTCATCCAGTCAGACAATCAGTTAACTCCAGGATCCGACCCTTTCTCAGAACCCGGAGAATCAACGATTCATGATCCCAGTGAACTGTTTTCAGCCTACTGCCAAGACTTATTGTGGAACCATTCCCGATGGATACTACATGTCCCACTGCACATGGCAATTTAGCAGGAAAGCAGCCACAAATGAAAATAATGGGCAGTTTTCGTATGTTTCAGTATAGCTTGATTGATCACATTAATGGCAACAAAAGTTTGGTGTAGGTGATTTAATCAGAATTAAGGTACCAGTCACCATAATTAATGAGTAATTTGCCTATTCCATAGTTGTTATTGTTTACGCTCTTAGCAGATTACGCCATGACCATCAGCTATAATGATGTGGTTGACTTTGGCATATAATCTAGATGGCAGGTTCATGAACTGATAGATTTTCGCATAACATTTCTAATTAGTGGACCGTTTTAACAAATTTTACGTTTGGCATTTCCAATGGGTTGGAATTCTCTCCAATCTGGTAAAAACTTCATCTTCAACTCGACATGAATAGTTAGCTAGTCAATTGCTTCATTTAATAGTAGAAACCCTGATTGCACAAGCGGTCCGAGACACTTGGGACAGATCACCACGCCTTGTTCTCTCTCAATTGGTTATTCTTCGTGGATGTTGACCAAACTAAGTAGCAATGTTTATCGGCTTCTAAGACCGCTGTAGCCTTATGCAGATCAGCCGGCACAGGTTGTTATCAGGGGCACAATATGCAATTGTGTGAGACTGCCTTCTTGACTTCATGCTCTCAAATCTATAACATAATTTAACAATTGTCTTGGTTCATTTGTGCAGTTTGAGCTACAGCCCATTGGGCTCTTGTTTTTAGTTTTTTGGACAGGGTATTTACAACAAGGCATGTACTCTTGAATGTTTTTTCTACAACTTCCCTCTAAACAATTGTTTTGCATTGGCAGACCCAAGGCATAACAACCTGGTACAATAATGTTGACACGAACCATTGTTCTTTACAGCCGCTGAACTTCTCTCCCAACTAACTTTGTAAACCCCCCCCCCCCACCCCTGCCGCAATTTCACTACCTAGTGTGCAGGAGATCCCCAGGGAATGGGGAGATTGATTCGGTGCATCATGAAGAGCAATAGGTGCTATTAACCATTTTGACAAGGCACTAATGCAAGGTAACTATCTGGCAAATGTGCTCAGCCTCAGAGCCAGTAGATCATTGATGGATCCCTGTAAAACCTCAGATATCAGTGTATCATGATATCTCCTCACATGTTCATTCAATTCAGACAGTAGAGAACAGGAATTGCATATATAAGGGTCACAGCTCCCTCCCCCCACAATTTTTTTTTCTGTCCCCAGATTGTCAATTCAAGTGCTAGTTCTTTGTTTGGGGTAAATTGTGGTGGTAATGGTTTAGAGTTTGGCCCCCCACACTTTTGAACAGATCATGTTGTAGGAGTTCAGACGATAGAAAGGGTTTGAAGATATGATACCATTGATCACCATAGTGCAGACCTGCTGCACCCTATGAGGTCGCTTGACAATTATTGTTTAATGGTTCCATACGCCTTTGACATATTCTCGAAAACACGCATCAAACGTATTGAAAATGGATGTCATCGTTCGGTGTCTCATCTACAGAAGAAGCTTCAGTGAAATGACAGCACTCAAAAATCATTTCTATTCTTGGAGACATGGGGATCAGTCCGTGAATTTTCAAAAAATCTTGCGGGTCGCAACAAATGTATATGTTTCGCCACAGGGACCTATTCCACAAAATTACCAATTTGACCTACTACTATTGTTTCAACCTTTTTACAGTCAATACAATAGATTACCATCGTATGGGTAGCCTCCTTGCTGGAAGGAGGACAGAGCAGAGGTTGAATGGAACTTTAAAGCTCAATCCGAAGAAAAAAACCTTGTCCTGCTCTAATGAATTCTTACAGATGATAAGCACACACCAAGGCCAGTAAGATGGTCGAGGAATGGAAGCAATATCTTCAATAGTGAAGAGTGATGATGATCAGAGTACAGTTGTTGCTGTAAAGCTTTGTGTGTTGCCGTTATATACTCTCTGCACTCTGGAGAATCGGTTTGCAGTTCTGTAAGCTGGCGTATTGTTAATGCATCCCTGATTGCCATTCTCCCTATTACACAAACATACTATGGAGACCAAACTAGAAGATAAACGTTCCTTCTGCAACCCACATTTTGGAATTGCATTAATAATTCTTCCTCAGTTTGTGGCCTATTGATGAATCACATTCATTCATGCCATGTTTTTTCCTGTTCTTAGGTTGTTCCTGTACAAATACAAAGAAGATATTCTTTCATCGGCCGATCAGCTTACCATTGAAGCTGTTCTTCCATCAAAGGAGACTTCAGATTTTCATTGTGTGAGTATTTGCTCATGAAGGGCATAAATGTATGAAATTAAGGCTCAAGGATCTATTTATCTTAAGAAGTATAATAACTTGTGTAGTCATGTACGACATGTATGCTTGGATGAATGAACTTGCTACAAAGATAGGCTTGTGAAATCAAAGGTCCATCTAGAGGCAGCGCTCAGGTTTTCAAGTATGTTTAGTCCGCGATGTAGATATGACGAAGCTACTAACACCACCTTACACAGAGATGAGAGCATGCAGACTTTACTGTCAGAGGGAGGGGGGGGGGATATAATAATTGACTAAGGCTAGGGTTTCGTAGATGCGGATCTGAGTATGCCACTTGACAACCTCTAATGATTAGTATTTATCTAAATCATCTGCGGTTTGCAAAAAGAGACAAATTCTATCACGGCGAGATATCATCCAAATATAATTAAACAAACACTGAGTAGGCAAAATTACCATGTGTATGTTTGGGGCAATAATGCTGTATCAGGGCAATCTGATTCTGTGGAATATCTTCCTAATAAAGCAATTTAACGTCCTTGTTCATGAGTTGCTAGATGTTTATGGCCCTTTCAAACTTTTTGTTCCTTGCGATAGTGAAGGAACCTCAGGTTGGCATATGTGTGTGTGTTTGTGTGTGTCTGTGACACTGCTTGGGGACACTGTAACTCAAGAAGGAAAGCTGAATAAGACTGGTATATAGCAGGGATGCAAATACACGGGGGCGGCGGGCGGTTTCGCCGTGAAACGGCCAAAAGAGCCCGCGAAAATCATAAAAAGGTGATTTTAGGGGCGGCGGAAAACACCCAATCGCCCCTGAAATTAGTCCTTGATCGACCCGCAAAGTCTTAGTTTGTAGCATTTTATATCACATTGGAAGACCATGCAATTATTATTAAATTCGTAATCAAATAAAACTTGCTGCTCGCTCAAATTCTGGGAAAATTCCCCAGTTAGCGATCTCATTTTTACTCTCAATCCGCTCAAGACATCACACACAACAACATGCATACCCCATTCCTTGTCCAAATCGATACATACATAGATACAATGTACATATCGCCGTCGGTGCCCTGCCGATTTGCCGTGATGCCCTTACATTTCATGCTTCACCGACGGCAGCGACTGCCGTGCCCTAATTGCTCATTGCTGTCGGTGCCCTCCCCCTCTCAAAACTAGCGATAGTACCCTACAGCAACTCCTGAAAGTTTCCATTACATGTAAAAGTGTCATGATTTTCCACATTTTCGGAATCAATAGATAAACTGCATAATTATTGTTAAGCCATGCCTGGCCGGCCCCGTGCTTCCCACACGTACATAATAAACAAAACGGCGGTTATGAATGCACCGCGACGGCCTACGTAAGTCACAACATAATTGTACATTCACTATATCGATTCGATATAACTGTAATTTCTATCAAACTCACTTGGGAATTTTCTGCAAAATATACATCAACGTTCAGCTACAGCGATGCGATCAGCATACGGCAGTGCAGCGCGTATTGTCATTGGTCAGTTTAGAAAACATGTGATAAATTACAGTGCTCTGATTAGTTGTGGTCAGATTTCTAGCGTCACAGTGAGTACCAACAACCATGTACTAGTTCCGCGAAATGGAGGCTTCTTAATACAGACCTGCAGGCACGTGGTAATTGCATTGCATATATAAGAATGCGGTCGCAGGCTGTAGCGTAAACAGAGTATATTATTATTCAACTGCTCTGTGAACATTGTAAAATAAAGACAATTTGAACACTGAAAAAGTGATTTTAGAGCTCAAACAGAGTATTTTTATATAGTGCAAAAGAGCAGGGAGGGAGGTATACAAGGAGAGCTTGAAATTGACTGAGACCGGTGGCTAAGGCTCGGTACTCGCAGTTCCCAACACATCACATTACTGCACAACTCTAGCGCTACGATAAGTACGCTGTACGGTCGTATACGTGTGTGTGTGGGATTTAAGGTGATGCTATTATGATTGTAGTTGCTCGTGAGTTCCTTCGCAGCGACGAAACTTTTCACATCACATTTATAAATTGCAATATAGCAGTAGTCCCTACATTATAAACGCGTGAATGAATTATATGGCCAGAAAGCTACATTTGGTTTTTCCATGGAAAATTTAAAAAACGATCTCATTTGGGTATCTAGAGTAAATAATTACGAGTTGAAAAATCATTGTCAAAATCAGGGTTGATTGACCTACATACTACACTAGAGCTTGCGTGCTAGCTAGCTAGCTGGTATGATGAGAGAATTACACAGTTACAATAGAACATTTTGCCGTAATTTTCAAATTCGCCTTCTTGCCCTTGTCTTTTTTTCATATTGCCTTGCCCTGAATTCTTCTAAATCTAAATTGCCTTGGTGCCCTGCCTTTTGATGTCAACGAGGCAATTTTTTACATTGCCCTCAGAAGATTGCCATGCCCCCCCTTCCAACTTTTTAATTCGAGGCCTGCCAAACCCCACATACTGTGACCAATGATCGTCCGCGATTAGCCTCTCATGCCAGCGCCCACATACTGAACCAATAATCGATCGCGCTGGTGAGGGAATCCCCGCTCGATTGCATTCCGCGGGGCTTTGCGAGCAGTTTAGGCGGGGACGTAGCCTGACCTGCACAAGCGCGCGGTTCGGCTACATAGCCTACAGTATGAACGTAAACAGTGTAATATAGTGGAAATTGGCAATGTCATGGCGCGCGGCGCTGTTCATGTCATGAACAAGCGGTTCGTATGAGGAGGAATTAATCAGGCATCGCCGTGTGGCGTTCATGAACGAGCGGTCATTATTGCAGTTTGTTTACTCTTTATGCAGTTGAGATGTTTAACTACATAATCCTGTTTTCCACTTGTTCGCAATACTTAATGTACTTATTACGATTTTCAAATGGTAGCCCCCGAAATTGAAAAAGTAGGCCCCTGAAATAGGCTTAAGGAGCCCCCGAAAATTTTTCAAAAAGTATCCCCTGAAAAAAAAAACGAAATTGCAGCCCTGGTATATAGGTCTGCCATGTTGAGAAGTGTTGTCCCTTCTTGGGTGCATGATCTCATTATATGCATTAGTGGCAGGGCTTAAGAAGCAACCTCGTGACATGGTAATATCCCGACAACCGTTGGTCTGATTTCCGTTAAACTTGTTTGGGTGACATAAATGAGGAGTGCCAACAAATACTCTGGTATTGTATTGTTGGTCCTCATTAATATTCATGAGGGGTGGGGCTTAAAGTAGTTTCGCTGAAAATATTTTGTGAACGCAATAAGTGGAAGACTGAAAGAGGACTCCCATACTTGAGTGGGTAGAGCGCCCCATAGTATATGATCCCTGTTGTTTTTGGTGCCAATCTCATTAATATTCATGAGTGGGTGGGGCTTAGAAGCTGAATCATAAATGCCAATACTGACAACCATAGGTCCGATTCCCCTCAAACTTGTTTTTGGTGACATGGTATTGTATTGTTGGTCCTTATTATTATTCATAAGGGTGGGGCTGAACTTAGTTTCGCTAAATATTTCTTGTGAATACTTTGAAGTGAAAGACAGAAGTATTACACCCATACTTAGTTGGCGGATGCCCCATAGTGAGTGGATGATCTCTATGGTTTTGGTGCTATCTCATTAATATCCATGAGTGGGCAGGGCTTAGAAGCAAAATCATAAAATCCTATTTTTTTTTGTTTTTTTCGACAACCATAGGCCTGATTTTCTGTCGAACTCATTTTGATGAAATCAGTGAGAAGTGCTAATAAAAACTATGGTAATGTATTGTAGGGCCTCATTAATCTTTATAGGGGGCATGGCTCAAAGTAGTTTTGCTGAGATTTCAAATTAAAAAAACAAATTATGCGATCAGCAAAAAAGAAAACAAAGCTCATTTGTACATTATGCATGTGGATGTGTACATACATGATCTGTGTTTGTTTTCCCCTTTGAGCCACGTGTTCAACACAGTGCCCTTGGGCTCTTGTTAAAGAGTTCAAATCCGTCTAAAATATCAACCTCTCCCACAAATTATGATTTTCACATTCATACTGCACACCACATCCGCATCTATGGAATGCTAGCTCAAGACACCAATCGTTACAGTTTGTTTGTTTGCCAGCCAGGGTAATACTTTACTGCATCCTGTCCCATCAATTGGCAGCATGCTGTTCGAGTCTTCTTGGCTCTTGCCACTGAGAGCTGCCATAGGAGATAGAAAAATGATCCCAGATCTGCCCATACAGAATTGGTCCGAGTTGGAAGGATTCCAGTTTGCCAAAGTACTCTCACAGTCAGATCATGCTTTACTCCCTGCAAGCTGCAAGGTGGATTTATGAAATCATTGATTCTGGATTTTCATGTATATTTGCTCTTCTTGAGATCTGCTTTATTAATACCAGGCCAACTGTAAACTTCTAAAATAGTAAATATTTGTGGCTTCACCTATTGTAACCTCGTCAGAAGAGTCAAGGACCATCATTGTAGCTATGACAAGTCCGATGCTGGCTTTCCTCATCTTAATTTCGCCATATTTTCACCAGACTTGGTGAATATGGTCTACCTTTTTTAAAGCTTTTTTTTATTTTTTTAAGATTCGGGGTAACTGGAGGTCATTCAATGTATTCAATGATGTTATGATATATTAAAAATTCTGTTTGATTTTCATGAAACTGGGTTGGTATGGTTTACCTCCTAACTCCGGGAATTTTTTAACACAGATTTTCAGTCAATGAAGGTTTTCGATTGTTGATTTGCATTTAGCAAAGTTGGTACAATTTATAAAGGCTTGGTGGTATAGGTTTACTGTAGTTATTATCATCTTATTCCAAAATTCCAATCCATAACTCATGCAACTCTTTGGATTTCAATGAAATGTATTGAGCGCAATTCACTGTTGGTCCTAAGATATTCAAAATTAGGGAATAGTCTCCAGAAGTTGAGTCAATATGTCTAATTTTGCATAATTTAGGCAATTTTCTCATATTTCCATGAAACATGGTACTCCTTTGGTGGACATGGGCCAACAATCTTCTAATGAATTTGGGGTTTGTCATTGATTGATGTCCCTTTAGGTAAAGCACTTAGGGGCTGGCAAACTATCTCCACCTCTATATGCTTTTTTTTTTGGGGGGGGAGCTGTTATTATTTGCTTGACTAGTGATTTTGCTCTCCTTTCCACCTCTTAGATCAGGTGGTTTAATGAAAAAATGAAATAACTACTGATTGGGAGAAGGTGAGACTAGCTGTTCAGTCATATTTTTACTGTGCTGGTGTCAGCCTGATTCCTGCTGGAGTGCCTGGCACACCACTCGAGTGCCGGGTGGCCCCACTGGCCCCGCACCCACCCCCTGTAGATACCCTACACCACCCTACCCTACACCACCCTACCCTACACCACCCTACCTACACCACCCTACCCTACACCACCCTACCCTACACCACCCTCAGTCAGCCATGACCCCTATGGATGTGTAGTGCTCCTTAACCCTGTGTAGAGAACGGGGCCGGGGGGTGGTTGTTGTATTCACGCCATGAATTGGAGGAGAGCATTTTCTCAGTTTGCTCTAGTAGCAGTAAATTAATATTAATAAGTCTTATCTCTTACTCATATTCCAGAAATGTTATAGGAATGATAGGCATTTTTTCTATCGAGATTAACCCACAGGTTTTAAGTCTGATAAGTTTGAATGTTCTATTGTTTAAAACAAACATGATGTCACACTTTGCCCAATGTTTCTTATATTCCAGCGCCCCAGCCATCGAATTCGGCTCAGGTAACAGAGGCGATCACAATAGTCACCAGTGGAGGTAAGGATCGCGGTCGATGTCGACTATGACAAGAAAAGCCAGCAAAGTTCTTTCCAAACGTGAGAGGGAATTGTTGCAAGGGTAATCTAGGGTTTAGCGGAATAACCTGGAATTTTATAGAAAACCCACTGTGAGGCCAGCTGCAAGGTTCCCTATGCATTGTGTGGATGGTGATCCTAATGAGCGCTGAGGGGTTATGTGGGAGCAACCCCCAGGGCCTGCAATTTTAAGATGGGCCTACCAGGTCCTCCAATCAGAACCAGAAGGTGGAGTTGTGGCCCCCCTGAACAATAATCCAAGACCAAATCAGGCCGGCCGTACTATACCTCAAGGACAGTACGTACGTATTAATAATATATATCTGGTGCTCATTTATAGCGCTGCCACACGTCAAGACATGCTCAGTGCCTTACAGATATTTATACGTGTGTATCCTTAGAATTAGAGGGTAATGATATCAAAGTTTTTAAGATGAATGATAGGGTGTTGAAGTCATAGGAGCTCAAACATAAATAAGCCAAGTATAAGCAGTAGACATTGACATCCAAATAATACTTGTTAAAACCGTGAAGATGGGTCAAGGACTCGGTTAGCAAAGAGCTAAGATCTAACCGCGGGCCCAAGTATTACCAATCAAACATTTGAAAAATTACGAAATAGAATCCCTATCAAAAGGTAAATATATTTGATGAAAAACATTTGATATTGGAATGTGATGAGAGCCATAGAAATTCTTCTTTAAGATAATAATTCATGAAGTGTCCAAAAAATGTTTTTCAGCTGAAACCATGTGAATTCATACAATTACTTTAATTATACCTCAACCCAAATGGTTAAACACATAACTTCATTAAAAAATCATGTCATGTTAAAATCATTTATTCTATTCCAAAATGCTTAAAACTGCCTAGGGATTGCGCCTCCCTACAGTTTTGGGGTAAGTGATTCCAGTCGCTAGCGCGTGATATGGAAAGTGTTTGGGCCCTTCCTACCATATGAATGCTTGTTCAATTGAAGTCCCTGGCTGACACGCATAGTCAAGTCTTATTGGAAAGAAAATTGTTTAGGACATGTCAATGGGATACAGTATGTTTAGATTTTGACGTTGCCAGGCTTCATAGCCAGTGTGGCCAAAAATCAGCGTGGGTTTTTTTTCATACTGCTCTGCAGCACTATACACTGGCTCCAACGTGGTGGAGCCATCCTGTTGCTTTGACTTCATCAGAAAGTGATTTTAAAAGCCAATATGCTCCCTCTACCAGGGACTATGGTTAGAACTTAGTGAGGGTGCCCCCACTCGGATTCACAAGGGATGAGATTATAAATGCATTAGGAATGGGAACTCTAACAGACTGTTTTACTGTATAACTGTTATATAAGGAGGATTATCATCTGGTTGGAACGTTTGAAAGGGACATGTGTGTTTCGATTTCTCCAGAAACAGATGTCATAGTGTGACTGAACCTTCGAGAGATTGTTTTGTTTTGAAACTCAAACTGGCTTGTCGTATTGAATGTTATAGAGTATTTACCCTCAGAACAGTTCAGAGCCTTGGGAGGACCCACCACATCCTATAATTAAGGTATCAGACACAGATATTTACCATGTAAGGTTCAGTACGTAGTAATTTCATTACCTAAGTAATCTACAGTGAGTCAAATGTTAAAGTGACGGTGATCTTGACCACTATACCCTGCTCCTGCTAATGGTGACATGCTCATGTATTAGGAATTGCTCCATAGTCAAATAACATAACCAGTCAAGTATATATTTTAGTATTCGCTGGGTTGTCATATAACACGCACCACGGGTGTCAGGCTCCAAGCTGGATGTCTAAAGACTGTGTGAAGTCCATTCAATTCATTACCATGCACAATACTCAGTCTAGGAGTTGATATGTATAATAATAGCGCAAGTTCTCGGTTGGCTGCAAGTACATTGCAATTAGATTTAACATAGAGCTGGTCTAAGAGTTTCGAGCGAGTTGGTCATAGCATATATTTATACTTATCATGCTTTTTTTATGCCTGCATAATTATCATATTAATCTCATACGTGCTCATTCAGGTTCATTCTATGCGGTTATCATCTTATTCTTATCTAGTTCCCAAAGATACATTAACTTTTTGTGGGTCCCGAGGTGTCTTTAACTTCTCTATTTGTTCTTGAGAGTTTTTTTTTCGTTTTTTTGCGATGCAAATCATGTCCATTGCCCAGGATAATGGATATCAGGTCATTCAGGCCCATGTGAATTTACTTTGTGATAGATATGCAAAGACTCATTATTGTTACGAGTCAATGATTTTACAATTTTTATATTTGATTATTAATGCGATAATGATTTCTGCATTTGCTATATTTTCGAATGATCATTGAGCAAGTGTATTTTCCTGATTTTGCAGATATGTAAGGTGATGATGACAGTGTTGTGATGGATCAGGATGAACTCACCTTCTTAGCTCAATCAGCTAGTGTTAAGCTATGTGATCAACCCTGCAGCCTTTCTGTTCATCTGTCTGTCCTATCTGTAAACGTTTGCCTTCTGCTCCTCAAACAAAATTGCTAATGCTCTCACACAGATGTGTTGGAGTCTCTTATACCCAACATGTAACATGGACTATGGGGTTACTTACAGGTGGTTCAGAGATTTAAGGTCAATGTCACAAAGGGCATGATGAAGAAAAAATAGGAGGAAGTGCTTCTACAGATAAGGTTGGATTACCATCATACGTGGGTAGTGTTTGATGGACTTTGGATTTCAGGGGGTGTCATGGATTAGAGCAAAGGTATTGGATAAAGAAGGGTGACATTGCGGCATAGTCTAAACACATGTTACATGTGGTTGTGCTCTGGAATTTGGGGTTAGCATCATCCAGGGTGGTCTGGGCAAAGTAGTAGTCATCTAGAGGCAAGAGGTCTACCCAGAAGGGTATTTAAGGATCAAATGGGGAGGAGGAATGCTTTTCCTGCCGAATAAATGGGACGATCAAACATACAGGTGATTGTCATCAGAACCAAATAAACTCTATGAGGTATGTGAGCGACTGGGGGTGTTAAATGGATTTGATCGGTGGTCACCACGGTGTTTGTATTTAGAGCCACCAAAAAAAACGTCAATGCATTAAATAATTGCATTTGTGTGTTGAGCTACTGCTCCATCGATGCACTAGTTTTCAGAAGAATTGATTTAAATACCATACGGGTTAACCGATTTGGGAAGAAAAAAAATGCATCTTGCGACCATTGTTCTGACAATCAACCAGATTGGACTTGACTGCAGGATTAGCGTATGATGAGAGTACGTATTGTGGGGGAAAACAAATACGTAGTTCCAAACCCATTTCAATATGAGGGGCCTTGTGGAATTATGGACCTTCAATTTGGTCGGCTATGGAAGGTGAATATGGGAGAAGCCCTAGTGTGCAGTATTGCATGCCATAACAGTTTCACAACTAAGCAAAATAACCTATGTTACTGTAGTCATTGTTGTGCACCACAGGTGAAAAACAACAGTTTTCGATAATCATGACTCATTCAAAGGACTGTCATAGGTAGGTGGTAAGGACTGATAGTGATGGAATTTAAATTGTTTAACCTCCTAAAAATGTCGAGTTAGTGAATTATGCAACCTTGAAATTAGGGACTATGCAGCAAGTAAAAGTTACCAAATAAGGATTAGCAGAATAATTCCTTATCGAATATGTAAACGGGGTGAGTACCCACAGATGTATTTTTTCCAATACAGCAATGTGGAGAAGATTCAAGCATGGTACGCGCCCAGTTTGGGTGGATAGGGGAAATACAGCGGCCCACCTCACGCCAGGGGCTCACCACCACCCACAGAATACCACAAACCAGGTCAACTACCGCAGCCAGCCTCCCCGGCATCAGGACCCATTTGGCATGACCCCCTTTAGTGGTCAGAGCAACCACAGACAAAACTGTAGCTACAGATAGCCGAATCCCCCGCAAGACCCGCCCCTGCACCCCCAGCCAGAGGCGCAGTCATTCTGTTCATAACCCTAGTGCAATCCAAAGAGACTCCTTAACCCTGCCGCCCTTGAACCAGGGTTTTTTGAGGACACTTACTCGGCACTCGATCGCCCACACCCGATGCGGGGCGATATCGGGGTGTCAGAAAGGGAGGCAAATGTAGAGGCGAACCCCTACGTGAACCTGGCTGTGACCCCGCCGAAGAATGTGCCGCGAACGGAGGACCAGTCAGAATACATTCACCCTACACCCCCTAAACCACGACAGGTTACACTAGAAGTATCCTGACAGGCCGGGCTGCCGTGCTGTGTTAATACATGCAAAATACACAAGATGCACAGAACTAGATGTCTCTCCCCCACATCATGCCTCCTGCCAAAGACCAGCAATTACAACAACTTCTGTCATTTCTATAAACTTTTTACACACCTTACACATCCATTTTATATACTATTAGTAATAGTGGAATGAATTCTTCAATTATCGCCAATATGAGCCCAAAGGCGGGCCTTATGGCATCCCACATGAACAGCGTAGGATTATGTGTCCAATCGATCAAACAAATCATGGAAAGGATTGTGATTTCATTCTGTTACAGGTTGGAGACTTCACCCCGCTTGTGGCAGATTGCCACTGTAAAGTGATGAGTGAAAATTGTAATACTACAAAATACAAAATATAAAACAGGATAGTAGAGACCATTCAGACTGTTTTATCAATCGCGAATTCAAGATGGACCCCTGCTCAGAATCTGATTTGTTGCTGTGGAAATGAGGGCAACGTCAGGAAACGTCACAATATCATGAGATTAGTCACCCATTGGAATAAATAAATAATGTAGGATCAAATTGCGCGTTATGTCAATCAAGCCTCTCCATGACTTTCCCCTAACTTTGCCTTGAGCTTGTTGGAAAAGAACACAACCGCAATATTGAGTACCATATAGTTTGCTCTTTGTGCGTGTACTTGTTCTGTGTTTGCCTCATGAGGTTACTTATTTTTGCTGTCTTTCATTCCTTGATGAAATCAGAGGAATCTTGCAGTCCATGGCTTGTGTGCCATGCTGTGTAAGAAAGCCTGGTGTGTGACACAATTAATCGACCCCACCTGAATGTTTGGTTCCCCATGAGAACATGAACCCTATTGTTCTGAGTTCAGACAAAGTCATCGTGAGGTCGAAAGAGGACTAAGTCTGCAAATTTTGTTCCAGAATGCTTTATCCAATCTAGTTGAAATTGGGCCTCCAGCATCTTATAGGGAATACTTACCCTATTTTTTTGAAATAAAAATGCCATTCCATACCATTTTTGTTTTAAAAGTTCCATTCCAGGGGAAAATGTAGAAATTTTGAAAAATTGATGTGTCAGGCCAATAACTTGACCCCATCTATATGGATGAAACCCATTCTTTGTATGTTGGATTCCCTGTAGTGAATATGTTATCCCTATTGTTTCAGGTTCAGGTTAAAGGTCACCCGAGGTCAAGGGAGCTGAGGTCTGAATTTTTTTTCCTATCATGTTTCCAATCAGTTGAATTTGGATGTCGGCATTTCTTTGGGATAACATGAACCCTCTTATTTTTGTTGTGCCTGACTGCCGAGGGCAGTTCGTGAAAACTATGGGGATGTGAACAATTGAATAGTTGTTATTATATCCCTGCGACACAACTAGTGTTCCGGGATATTATGTTTTGTGTGTGGCGCTTCCGCCGCCGCTGTCCCAGGCTCCGCCCCGCTGCCGTAAACTTCAGGCGTTAGCGTCAATACGCTTCACCGCTTTATCGATGTACCTGAACTCTGGTATCACCTGTCCACCCGAGGGAACTCTTGATGAGTTCAAAGTGGGCGTC
This sequence comes from Sclerodactyla briareus, assembly GCA_026419785.1. Taxonomy (NCBI): domain Eukaryota; kingdom Metazoa; phylum Echinodermata; class Holothuroidea; order Dendrochirotida; family Sclerodactylidae; genus Sclerodactyla; species Sclerodactyla briareus. Next base: position 47,757 of record JAODTK010005844.1, read on the forward strand.
ACTGCAATGCGGGTCGCTATTTGGATAAATTACGCAATTTTTCCAAGTTAGTCGGATTTGAACTGAAACTGGTGGGTATGGACTATAGTTGATCCCGACAATGTGAGGTCAATTTCAAGGTCATCCCAAAGGTCAAATTGCGAAATTTATCCAATTTTCCAAACTTTGTCAGATTTGAACGACACTTGGTGGAGGCGTTACTTTGCTCCACACAGTTAGATGTCCTGGTGGGGGGGTCAAATTTGGATGATTCTGTGCCTAGTTCTTGAGTCAACAACACACTTGGTGACTGAACTTTATCTTGGTTTCTGACCAGAATGGGGCCTTTAAATGGGGTGTTAGATACTCTTTCCAATGATTGCTCAAAAGCGGGGATACACATGTTGGCGCTTTACCTGCCTACACACAGTGTCTAATTCCATGCTGTGTTGACACAATAATTTACCCCCAACTAGATGGACAAGTTGTGCTTGGGATCCCCATTATTAGTGCTCATGAAGTCATAGTGCTATATTTGGCAGATGACGGTCGTCAAAAGGATCCCTACTGGCCTTCCTTGGCCATCTGGTTCATATGTTTGTGTATTTGTTAATGTTTGTCTCCGTATTGCTGATTCAAACCAAATGTTCACAACTAGCATCAATTACATCTCCTATTTCCCGCACCCAAAGCTCTTTTCAGACGCAAAAGGAGAAATGTAAATATGCTTTTTCATTTTTCAATGATGGCTTGTGCATGTTTCGTAATTTGTGAGTAGATTGAGCAAACCTGGCTTGAGACAAACCTGGCTTGCCATTCATTTCTTGCAGCCTTAGACCATGCACCTGACTTTATCAAGAAAATGCAAATATAAATATTTGCCCTGTTGAGAATGTTTGTGGCATTTCAACTCCATGCATTATTTGCTGTATTCCCGATCATTCGCCTGGCCTGTCGAAAAGCCTATTATGCAGTTTGTTTAAGGGTTGTGTGGTTTGTTTTTGGTTGGGTAGTAATTGTGGGTTCAATATTTTAAGGTGAATATGTTCTCTGGTTGTAATTTGACCCCATTACATGAGTGGTGATGTTGCAGGCATCCACCACCAACTTCCATTCTTTGGGGAAAATGGTTCCTGTTTGGGATTCTAGGTATGTCAGTTATGGGTAAGTTAACTTCTTGGTCATTTACTGGTGTCATCCATGGTCATACACACAGTCCAGTTACCCGACGAGCCTAAATTGGCATCCCCAAAATATCCCATACAAGGCCGTTTTAAAACAAGCCAATGCGCTGTTCAGTTTGTGCTTGTCCCATGTGAGGGTTAACATCTAATGAATTCAATCATCAATCATCAATCAATCCTTCAAACTTGTTGCCCAAATGATGGAATAGTAAGTACCAGAATTTGTTTACTATTGTGTGTGTCCTGCTTCACAGACAGTTGTGCATTTATGTCTCACATGCAGTGTCAGAATACTCCTCATATTATTACATGCATGTCCTAACATACAGTTCCGTATATTCCTTTCTGTTACATACATGTCTAACATGCATGATCAGATACCCCTATATTATTACATGGCATATCTAACATCCAGTGGTCAGTATAGGAACCATACTGACACTGTATGTTAGACCTTCATGTGTGTCTAACATGCAGGTCAGCATGCGTCCCTGGTACTTTTTATACCATATCTGACATGGCAGTATCGCATACCTTATTCTAATTATTACAAATGTTCCAACTTGCAGTGTCAGCATATCTCTATACTGTTACACCCGCCTACATGTTTATATCAGGAATACTCGCCTCAGTGGTTACATGCTGTTCAACATGCCTGTCAGCATACTCTCTATAACTTTTACACACATTCTACATGCAAATCATACTCCCTATCATGCTACCCTGCATGCCAACATCATGTCAGCCTACTACGTGTACTGTTACTACATGTCCCCCACCATGCCAATACCAAATACTCTCTATAATTACATGCATGTTCAACATGCAGTGCCTCATACTCTCCATACTGTTGCACACAATGGCCAACATGCAAATATCCCGAATACCCCTATAATGCTACATGCATGTCCAACATCAGTGTCAGCATACTATCTGTACTGTTACATACATTGTTTCCAACATGCAGTATCAGAATACTAGGTACCTATAAAGCTACATGCATGTCCCATGCAGTGTCATATCCCCTCTGTATTGTTTTCAATGGATGTCTAACATCATGTCAGCTAACCTTTACTACTACAATGCATGTCCTACCATGCAGTGTCAACATACTCTCTATATTGTCACATTCATGTCTAACGTGCAGTGTCAGCATATCTCTATACTGCTACCACATCTCGATACAGTGTCAGCCTTCCTCTCTCCATTGTTACATCATGTCCCACAGTTAGTATCAGCAATACTCTCTATATGTTACATACATGTCTAACATGCATGTCACCATACTCTTTTTACTTTTAATACATGTCTAACCTGCAGGGTCAGCTACTCTTCATACTGTTACATACATGACTGACATGCAGTGTCAGCATACTCTTCATACTGTTACAACATGTCAAACATGCAGTGTCAGCATACTCTTTATACTGTTACATCATGTCTAACTGCAGTTGTCCGCATGCTTCCTATATTACTACATGCATGTCGAACATGCAGTGTCAACATACTCTCTATACTGTACATACATGTTTAACATGCAGTGTCAACATACTCTCTATACTGTTACATGCATGTCTCCATGAGTATCACATCTCTCCATACTGTTACATACATGTCTAACATGCAGTGTCAGCATCCTCTTTATACTGTAACATACATGTCTACATGCATGTCAGCATACTCTTTATACTGTTAGCATGCATTTCGAACATGGCACTGTCAGCACTCTTCCTATATAACTAGCATGGAACAACATGTCTAACATGTCAGTGTCAACTTACTCCTCTATCTTTACATACATGTTACATGACAATGTCCACCATACCTCTATACTGTTACATACATGACTGACATGCAGTGTCAGCATACTCCTCCATACTGGTACATACATGTCTAACATGCAGTGTCATCAGACCTTCATACTGTTCAATCATGTCTAACAGGCATTGTCACATACTCTTATACTGTTCCATGCTGTTTACATCACTGTCAGCATGCTTCCTATATTTACTGTGATGTCTAACATGCAGTTTCATCATACTCTCTATACTGTTTACATACTCCTATACTGTACATAACTTGTCCAACATAACAAGCAGCCATAACTGTTACCACACATCTTATTGCAGTGTTAGCATTCTCCCTTTATTGTTACTCATGCATGTCCTCATACTATGTCAGTTCCTTCATCTGTGGGACGCTTTAGGTTGGTTCAGATCCTATCTGACGAATCAGTCTCAGTTCATTAGGGTGTCCCAAAACATGTCTAGTACTCATGACCTTCATTATGGTGTTCCCCAAGGTTCAATTTGTGTTCCTGCCTCTTTGTATGTACACGTCGTCTTGGGGAATTCATTAACTCACCACAGCATTAACTAAATGCGGATGCTGACGATACACAATTGTATTCTCGCCTTGACCCCAAATACCTTCATGAAGCTGTTAACAGGGTAGAGTCGTGCATCCAGGAAGTTAGGTCCTGGTATGGACATAATTTCGTCTACTCATGATGAAAAAACGAGGTGATTGTTTCCGTAGTTGAGTAAGGCTTGTGATTCATTCTACCCGACCAAATTGCCATTACTGTCGGGTCCAAAGTTATACAGGCTTTCTGTTGTCAGAAATCATGGTGTGTACATGTCCCTCACTTAAAAGAGGGATCACCAATTTCATTTATGATATGCAAGTCTCTGATGTTTCATATCGACGTGTGGGCAAGTTAGTAAAAATCTTGATAGGCCAGCAACTCTGAAAACTTCTCCATGCCGTAATTACGAGTAGACTTGACTATGCGAAATTCGGCTACTGCTTCTACTAACCAATTATTCTCGGCCTACAAAGAGTTTCAAAAACACAGGCTGCCTGTGTAGTTTGCAGGGTTAAGAAAGTTACACATGTTACCCCTATTCTGAGAGAGCTACACTGGTTGACTATTCCTCAGCAGTATAGACTATAAGGTTCTCATATTGCATTTCGTGCTATCAAAACTGGTACTCCAGCATATTAAACATTAATTGCTACTACACACACAGAGCAGCACAGCATGTCGCTCCATCTTCAACAGCAAATTCAGGTTCACAGGTCTCGACAAGAACATAGGTTGACTGTACTTTATTATATATGTTTCCTTTATGAACTCCCTCATGTTTATTCTGAGGTCCCTGATTCTATTGATCTTTTCAGACATCATCTGAAAAACTTCTTTATTACCCAGTCCTAATTGTTCCACCGCTTCAGCACCTGTAAAGCGCATGGAAACTCTTTTGCTGGAGTTTGCGCTATATAAGACTAAGTATATTATTATTAATGAACATTTTTGGTGGGTTTTACGTCTTGATTCCCTCGCCAAAAGTCAGAGGAATCTATGCAGTCCATGACCGTGTTGGGTGTATGTATATGTTATGTGTGGGCGTATGTGACACCTAGCATTGTTAACACGATAACTCCATTTGGATGGATGAATTCATACTTGTTATATGTGTTCCTCATAATGAGTACATTGATTCCTATGTTTTGGGGTCAGGTCAAGGCCATCGAGGTCAAGAGAGGTCAGGTCTCGAGAATCTTGTAACTTGGCGAGCAGAGGCCTGGCATGATGTTGAAATTCGGTATGCGCTTTCTTATGAGGGGTGGGAACCCTATTCTTTTTGGTGCCAGACCAGGGTTCAGTTTGGGGGAAAAATTATTTGGCCAAATTTTAGCTTGTCAGCATGATAACTATCCTGCCTGTATGGATCTACCCTATGTTTTGGGGTCAGGCAAGTCTCATTGAAGTCAAGGAGGCAAAGTCTGAAAAACTAGTGAACCCGACATGCCCAGAATGCTTGGCCGATCAAGTTGAAATTTTGGTATGCAGCGTTCTTCTGAGGAGTACGGGGACCCTATTCTTTTTGTGCAGACGGGGGGTCAGTTGGGGAAAAAAATTTCAATTTTGAAAAAATTGATAATTTGGCCAATTTCAGCTTGTTAGCACGATAACTTGATCTTCCCTGGGATGCATGAAGCTCATACTGGATGGGGTTCCGCATAATGAGGACATGATCCCTATGTTTTGGGTTAAGGTCAAGGTATTGATGGTTCAAGAGAGGTAAAAGCCTGAAAACCATGTAAACATATTAACATATATTATCTTTAGATGCAGCTTTCTTATGTGGAAGTACAAGAACCCACTTTTACGTGGCCAGGTTCAATGTCAGGAAAGAAGTGGAAAATTGTGAAGAATGATAATTCGGCAGATGTTGGCTTGTTAAAATTGATAACTGGATCCACCTGATGGATGATGCTCTCACTTGGTGTGTGGGTTCCACATAATGAGTAAATGATAATGTGGTTTGGGGTCAGGTCAAAGGTCATCATAGATCCACGTCTTAAGTCTGCTACCTTGTTAAAACAGAATCTAGAATGCCCTGACACATCAGGTTGAATTAGTATGCAGCCTTCTTATGAGAGTATAAGAACCCTGTGTTGTGTAGACGGGGTCAGTCTGGGGAAAGTTGGAAAATTGTGCAAAATTCCAGATGAGTAAATGGTTCTCAGTCTCAGTCAGAAAAAAATAAATGTCATACTTGCTTCGATTGCTTATTTACATACTGCAGTAGCCTTATATTAAATATTTAGTATACCACTTGCCGAGGGGCTCTCGTTATTCATGATCGTCCCCTAAATTTAAATCCATGCAATATCCAAATCTCATCTTGTAAATAGGATGATAATGTGTGAAAAATCATGAACACAGTTGGCATTGAGCAGTTCAAAAAGTGGGGGAGGGGGACTAGGTGGACTGCATGACTCATCTGAGCGTGCGGAGCAGCAACATAGGTGGCAGCATAGCACACCAAGCAATTTGAGTTATACCTTCCCGATTGCCGATATGCACTGCGGGCTAATTATAAAACTAGATAGATGGTTTCAATGTTACGAAAGATAAATGTTTGAAAAGTTTCCACCTCTGCGGGTTTTGCAAATTTCTTCCAAGGGGCTTTTAATTAAAAAACAAGAGAAAGAAAGTCGGCATTCTGAATTCAGAACCACTGCTAGTTAAACAAACAGATGGGGGTACTAATGCAACCATTTAACTCCGTCATCATGTCAGGACTGTAGCCAATATCAGAACAATAAGTGTAATAATTTACACATACATTGTGAATGAGTTTTTTCCAGTTATCTCAAGAAGCGCCATATTAGTTGCGTTGAGTGGAGAAACATTTGAGAGACATGGCCACCACTCAGATAACCGGAAATGCGTCTGTATGGAACGGCTCAAATTGTCTGTCATGCCAAGAAACTCTCTCTCATGCACAAAACTAACTGCACAGTTAATAGAAAACAACCAAATGAATCTCTTTGAAACGTTATCAGACAGATTGGACCTCTCACACATTTATATGTATGAAGTTTGAGGCTTAATAGTGGTCCAACCTGGATAGGCTACTATGTACCCTATTGTCATTATCAATACTTTTTATTTTGGACCTAAACAAGGTTATAGAATGACGAGGAAAATTATGAATGCCTGGAGTGTAAAAACTTGTAATCAAAGTATTGGTCACAACCCCACGGATGAGCCTGCTCTACGGTGTACAGCCCAATGGACGTACCAGTTTCACCTGAACACTCCTACAATTGTGACTGAATTTTTACCTTCACTTAGTCATGAGGGCTATTTGGTGTATATTGGGAGGGGGGGGGGAGCGAGACATAAAAAGTTTACTATTAAAAATAGAGTTAAACGGGACTTTCGCGGCTGTCAGCACAATAGGCATTTGGGTGAAATTGCTTTTTTGGTCCCCAATTAGTCATTCTTTGGATGCGATGTCAATCAAACTTGGAAACAATGTCAATTGACCATTGAGGACATTCTTTGATCTCAAGAAGAGTCGAGGTTGAAGGTCATGAAGGGCGCAATAAAATAGGGATGGTGTGAAATGGTGCCAAATGTACAAAATGCATGATTTACTGAAATAAATTCATATTATTCCTTGGGTGGTGCCTGCTTTCAGGCTGTACACAGATATTTGAGGCCGAGGGCATATAGCGCCTTTCAGAAACATGGCTTGAGTCCCATTGCAGCTGAGTATGTATCGCCATCAGAAAACAACTACTGAACGCACAGCCCGCAGAAAATATTGTCACTTCTTGCACTATCAGGAATTTGGCACCCATCATCAGATAAGAGTGAATGTGATCTGGTCGGCATGTGATCATCATTTTTTGCTCAATTTCCATTCTCAAACGGTTTTTGTATGTGACCTCGCATGCCCCGTGTATTCTGCATTCTGGAACTAACAACTTATAACATCGCAAACAACACCTGTGAGTTCCCAACCATTTTCTCGGGTACAAAGCAATCACGCCACAGTTCCCCTAATGAAATGCAGGGAACTTTGGTATTTTTTCAACCTTGTTCCGTGCCCCAAGACCAACCATTGGGTACAAGTTATCCAGGTTATGATCTAGAGCTGAAAGATAGGGCAGACAAATTTGACTGCAAATAGTCTACTTGTTAAAACATGTGGACACTCATCTACCCTATAGTGGTCAAGTCCTCTCAAGTCAAAATTCCCCCCAGTGGTGCGAATATTTGCGCCCAATAGCACTGCATGCACTCGAGTTAAAATTAGGAACACAAATTAGCCGGTAGCACGGGGGTGGCAAACTTTTTCCGTCCAATCTCCAAAAAGTGTTGAAAATGCATTGCACATCACAGACTAATAACACACTCATGTGCCATGTCATTGCATGCAGAAGCTCACTAAATTCTTACACTTTTTACTCTGCCACTCTTGAAACAGACCTCTATGCATATTCGGTCAATCATTTTGGCAATTGTCACTGTCATTATAACTGTCATGTCAGAACCTAACTATCACAAAACCTGGGAGCCTGCAATTTCATTCCCAAAAAGTAGGAACATTTTATATGATGCCCCCTCACATGTTCTTCTGTCTCTTCAGGATCAACGCCCATGCACAAACATGTTGGAGAATCCTTCCCCAAGCGCTACCAATTTCACCCATTTTAAAAGTAGCTGGTGCTGGGAGCTTGCAACAACGAAATATCACTGAGGGAATCAATGCCCTTTTAAATCATGACGCATAAGACGGAATGTCTCAGGCTTTTATGTTTTCTGCATCTATGACCGAGCACAGCATAATCCCTCCCTTCACTTTTAATAATTTATCAACAATTTTTTAACAGACTTTGTGGTTTCATCCCTCCCCCCTCAAACATTCTCTTAGCTCTTTCCTGAAGTTTTTGCATTTGCTTCTCTCTTTCAGACCATCCCCTGGTACAAACATCATCCTCTTCTTCATCCTCTTCATCATCATCATCATCATCCTCCTCAGGTACAGGCCTTTCTTTCACATTCTCTCATTATTGTTGAGTCGTTGCCTCGAGCAGGGGATTTCAATCTATGGGAGGCCTTGCAATAGTGCAGACCTGTATACTGTACTGATTCCTAGCTGTGAATCCTTCACAGGGTACCAAATGAGGTCAACCTCTTCGGTGGTACCTCAGAGGTACGGATAATCAATGAAGTCATGCCTCTTTGGTGGCTACCTCAGAGGTGCGGGTAATAAATGAGGTCATGCCTCTTTGTGGTACCTCAGAGGTTGCAGGTGATCAATGCAGTCATGCCTCTTGGTGGTACCTCAGAGGTGCAGGTGATCAATGCAGTCATGCCTCTTTGTGGTACCTCAGAGGTGCAGGTAATCAATGAGGTCATGCCTCTTTGGTGGTACCTCAGAGGTTGCAGGTGATCAATGTGGTCATGCCTCTTTGGTGGTACCTCAGAGGTGTGGGTAATCATTGAAGTCATGCCTCTTTGTGTACCTCATACGTGCGGGTACAATGAGGATGGTCCATGCCCTTCTTGGAGTACCTCAGAGTACAGGAATCAAATGCAGTCATGCCTCTTTGGTGGTACCTCAAGTGCATATAATCTGAGGTCTGCCTCTGGTGGTACTCAGAGGTGTGGATAATCATGAGTCATCCTCTTTGGTGTACCTCAGAGGTGCAGGTATTCAATGGGTTCATGCCTCTTTGTGGTACCTCAATGTGCAGGGAACAATGAGGCTCATTGCCTCTTTAGGTTGGTACCCCAGAGGTGCAGGTAATCAATGAGGTCATGCCTTCCTTGGTTGTACCATCAGAGGTGGGCAGGTGACAATGCAGTCATGTCTCTTTAGTGGTACCTCAGAAGGTCATAATATCAATGAGGTCATGCTTCTGGTTGTACCCAGAGGTGCCCAGGTATCAATGAGGTCATGCCTCTTCGTGGTACCTCAGAGGTGCAGGTGATCAGTTGGATGTCAGGCCTCTTTGGTGGTACCTCAGAGGTGCAGGTAATTATTGGAGGTCATGCCTCCTTCGGTGGTACCTCAGAGGTGCAGGTAATCAATGAGGTCATGCACTCTTCGGTGGGTACCAGTCAGAGTGCAGGTGATCATGAGGCAATGCCTCTTTGTGGTACCTCAGAGTTATACCATATTTCTGCCCCCTCTGCCCCTTTGAGTGCCCAGCCATAGATACAACAAGTACCATTTTCAAAGTCTTCATGCTCCTCAATTTAATAACGCTACCATTGACCGAGTGAAAAGAAACAAACAACAGCTTTAATTGTGGTTCTCCGGTACTGTGCCAGCAGTACTTTGTGGTTTCAGGGTGGTTATTAGGCATGGGGTTATTATATAACTGGAGAGGCAGTGGCAGCCCCCCGAAATCGTGTAAAGAAGAGGAAAAATGTCCCTGTACCAGGGATTATTTTTGGGACTGGATGAAGCCTTAACACATTGGTATGTGGGATTTTCCCTCATGAGTAACAATGAATCTCTATTGTTTTGGGGTCAGGTCAAAGGTCATCTGAGGTCATTAGAGGTTGAGTCTTGAAAAATTGTGAAGGATAATCCGAGGATGATGCTCGTTCCAAGCAAGCCTGACATTTGATGTGTACTTTTTTATGGGTAGTACAAGCACCCTATTATTTTGGTGCAGACAGGGCCACTGTCGAGTGACCTCATGACCCCATAGACCCACGGTGTCTACGTACCTCAGGCTCACATGACACAGGGCTACTTACTGACACTTGCATAGTGGATGTACCTCATACTTGTGTGTGTCCCCATGATACATGATCCCTACCAACATATCCTTATTACTTGGTCAGGTGCAAAGGTAATCTGAGGTCAGCAGCCCTTCTGGCTTTCTGGTTCTTCTAGGCTATGTAGGGCAACTGATGCAAAAAGCCAGTGGTACATGCTTCGCACATGGCCTCACGTGTTTGCATGGTTATTGTTATCTCCATAGTCTACATCGCAGGGGCAATGCAGTATAAGGCACATTGTCATTGGATTGCCCGCTAGGTCTCTCAGGGGGGAGGGTTTGATAGGGTACATTCATGATGTGTCAGCACAATTTGTTACCCACCTTCCCTTGTGGGTTATCATATTCATCTGCCTTGGGATTGGCACAGATTTCTGGTTACATTGTTACAACGTTGTTAAAATTGTGTTTTTTCACAATGACTTTGTGTTACATGTGACCCTGCAGTTTCCTGCTGTGGCATCACAGAAGTGTTTGGTAATAGCATCTGTACCAAGAATTTTGATTTGAGGGTTCGGATTCCATAATGTACCTTAAAATAGAAAAGGTGCTGAAGTCTAGTCCATATTAACATGAACCACTTCCTTTTGTTGCTGCTGTCACACATGCAAGAAATCGCAATCAATCTGATAGAAGGGCACTGCTTGAATGCAAACACATAGAGGTAATGCCTTTTTTAGAACTTGATGCACCGTACTTATGAAATGATATACATTCACATTTACCAGCCGAATGAATCAGAGCAGGAGGGCTCTTCAACGCCATATGGAGCCACATCCCATTCAATTACTCAGGGTAGAAAAATCAGCTGTCGCTCGTCACGTTACTGAATTTTGACCAAGACCTTTGGGACCCTTTTACCAGATTTCGACTGTGCTTTTAATAGGAATAAAAACACAGAAATTTGTTGGAACAATGCAATGTCTTCTTTTATTAGGACCACAATCTTCTTATAAGAATGATTGTGGGTTTAGTGTTCCTGTATGTAACAGATATTACAGTATGGTGTGCCTGTATGTAACAGGATATTACAGTATGGTGTGCCCTTTATGTCAACAGATAATTGCGTATGGGTGTTTCCCTGTATGTAAATAGGATAGTACTGTATGGTGGGCCTGTATGTAAACAGATATTACGATGGTGTGCCCTGTATGTACACGATATTACAGTTGTGTTTTACATTATGGTGTGCCCTGTCATTTAACAGATATTACGTATGGTGTTCCCTATAGTGTAACATATTACAGTATGGATGGTGTCCCTGTATGTAAACAGATATTACGGTATGGTGTTCCCTGTATTTTAAACAGTTATTACAGTATGGTGTTCCCTATATGTAAACAGATTATTACAGTATGGTGTTCCCTGTATGTAAACAGATATTACGGTATGGTGTTCCCTGTCGTAAACAAAGTTTTTCATCACTTCATCTCTTTTCTCTGTAGAAGATGAAGGTTGCAGAGAAGCAGCGATGCCTAAAGTTTAGGATAACTTCTTCAAGTTTGAAAATGGTATCAAGCCGCCGCCACCTCGTCCTAGCAACCCCCCCTTCTCCTCGTCCTCCAATTTCTTATGTCTTGAAAGTAAATTAAAAGTATTACCTCACAGTTTTTACCTGCGAGCCACTGTGAATGCCGTCATTCAAGTTGGAAAGTGATCAGCTATCCTATTATTTTATTGTGCTTCACTTCACAACTATGTACTGTCTGAAAGTGAAAGAAGCCAGGACCAACGTTTGTTTTGCTTGCCATTGTTTTTGTTGCTGAAATCAGAGCAGATTGCTCCATAGTTGTTTGCTCAACAGTTTGTATTGATTCCTGCATGATTCGTCATACTTCTCCCGGAAGTTACCTCTTAACCTTTCATGTTGCCTTTTTTTTTCACATTGTCTCTTCCAATTCCAGCCGCTGCCTACTTGTTAGATTAAGTTACTTCCGAAGTTTTTTGTTCTCTTATCTATCTCATTTATTCAACGCACCCCACATGGACTATCGACTTAGGGCAGGGCGGGACAGGGAGGAAGGGGTAGAGGGTAGGGGCCTTCGGGAAGGAACCGAAAAGACAAATCCCCTCCGTTACCGCAAAGGTGTTAGGCTAGCTGCAGTACGCAAACACACAGCGAGGCAAGAAGTTAGGCTAACAGGATGGCGGTAAGAGAGAATAAAACCTTTACAAACTCAGCAGGTGGAGAGATACTTGAACGAAAATGACAAAAACGCTGACAACTTCCAGCGAATGTAAGTAAAGATGTAGAAAGCCAGAAAAACGCTACTAGGAACAATGTTTGGATGAATACTTTAGAGCCAAAAACTTGACGAACTAGACAACTTTCCTGGCAAAAAAGAGAAGGCCGATGGGGTGGCCAACCCGGATTTGTGTAATTTGCCAGAAGCTTGACGTGGCCATGGGGCTGGGTGCATAGTCATGTGGGTGTAAGTATTCATAAATTCACACGATTCCCCAAACCTGTTCTTTTTTGGTGAACATTTTTCAGCCAAGAGATGATGCAATTCCATCGAAAATTTAGTTCACACATGATTTGCTCCGAATCAAATGCTCTATTGTACTGAATAGTATCCTTACTTTTTTACCCATGCAATCAAATCACCTGAGTATCTGCAGGTTTAGCACCTAGGTGTTTCTTCTGTTTCAAGCTAAAAAATATCTGATAGGGTTGATTACTGTCAATAGTAGAACGTTTTGCTTTGCTACCCATACAATCTATCATATTACTGATTAAGCTCCTTGGTTATCAGAACTTTTTGTGAGTCAAACGTTGATTGCTTAGGATGTTTTCATCAAATGTCCGAATTTAGACTGGTATCTCTGTGGGGAGGGCAAATGGTATACAGCTTGCTTGGTCTTTAACTACTGTGTCCTGTGTCAAGCCCCTACCCTGCAGTACCAATATGGCTGAGTTTATTGTATTTTGAAGTTGTGGTTTTCTAATAGTGAAAAATGGGTCTGTTATGAAGGACACTTCAGATGCCAGAAATGTAAGTAAAAAGCACCATGACATACAATACATTACACAGCACTGAAAATTACTACTTGGGGCGGAATTCTCTGAGATGGTAGTAAAATTGGCTCAGTGCTTTCCCTCGAATCGTTTAAATTCAAACACTTGATGAACATGTGTGCCGAGGATTACCAAAAGCAAATGATCTTGGTTCTGATGCAATCTTAAAGGAAATTGCAACCGAATTAATACTCTTCCTGGTGTTCTCAAGGTTGTAGAGAATAAAAAATCATTAAAATCATCACTTTGTTTCCAGGTTCATAGCAATGTTCGGTTGGGAGATATGGCTTCCTCAATTTAATATAATCGCTGATTTGGGCAAATGCCCCAAAAAAAAAACCCCTTTTTATGATGTCCATATCTCCATTATAAGGAAAAGACCTATGTCCGAACATTTTCTTTGAAATTGGTAAATATGACTCACAATGTTTGCCATTTGGCAATTGCCACTTATTAGTGATAAATGGATCATCTTTAAAAATATTTAACTCATAACCAAACCTGCTCATGAACAAAAAACAAATTTTTGGTTTGGGCATTATTTCAATGCAACAATCATATACATTTGAATTTTTTGACTGGAATTGTCCTTTTAACCCTTATTCATGCCTGAATTAAATTGGAGGCGGCTTGATCTTCATTGCCATTTTGTTCTGCAGTAGTGGCCATGGATAGTGACTGTATGAAATGCAACACTGCCTGCCTTGACGGTATGGAATGGCAAATAAAAGGCCCCGATTGGCTGAGATATGCAAGTTTGGAACCTTGTTGTTAGAGCACCCTCTCTATGCAACATACGTCGACTTTCAGCTGGAAATGGTTAAGTGGGGACTTTGGTATTACCTTAATTTTCCCTCGGAGTCAGGCAATGTTTCACACACCTCAACGAATCCCATTCACTATGCGCTGGTTCTTCATGGTGTAAACGGTCAAAGACATTTCAGTTCCCTGATCAGAGGTGCTGTTTTGAAGCATATCATCAGAGGATCATCTAACTCTGATACTGTTTTACACTTCTTGTAGGCTGTTGTTAATGATGATATCCTCCAGAGGTCTCACCTTCAAGGTTCTGTTCGCTCCAGCTGGGTTGAGAGAAGAAGTTCTCAAGGAGGCAGATGATTAACACCTATGAAGAACCATTTAGGTCAGTTTTCTCCCACCCCCCTTTCCCCACCCACTCATCACCAAACTGTGGGTGTGTCTTTTTTCATGTTTTTCAAGTAACATTTCATTTTGCTCATGAGATGTTGACCTATCACGGATATGAAAACCTTTGTTTTATCTGTCAATATACGAAAAACAACAAAATTTATTCTCTTTGTGGGATTATTCGTAAGTTGTTTGTGCAGCTAAACTTGTGTCAAACGTAATGTTGTTATATACATGGAGAATTTGGTATGTACGTCGCGATGCTAAGCACATTCCACTCCCTCCCAATCAAAGATTTTGTACTTATTCCAAAATTCATTTGCATATTGTAAAACTCTAGTCTGTTAACTACACATTCAGTCGAAACATTTCATGTTTTCTTGCCACAATGTGTGAGAAAGGGACATCATTTGTGGCAATCCATATGACGGAGATCTCGCCATAACGTCAACATTCTGCATGCGTTTGTAGCAATCAATGGACAGAAAAAAGTTTGTACGGTAGGAGTGAATATACACACAACCCTATTGATGACTCCAATAACGAATGATCCATTGGGTCCATGTTAACAATGATGGTGTAGTCATCCGTACATTCCTTTTCACCGTGTTGTGGGCTTCTGTGATGACTAATTGCTTATTTTGCTAATGATTGATTGCATCGACTTTATACCCAAATTATCAGCGTTTCGTATTTGCACAAACATTTTTTCTAGACACATTGTTTCAACATTTGATGAAATCATAGTAAGCTGCTCAATATTGTTCATTTTCACTGTGATGGTGAGTGAAGCTTGTGTGAACTATCCTTCTATTAAGTTGTGGCTATTTTTGATGATCTATGGATGGAACAATTTGATAGCTGCGTGACCCCGCGTAGTGAGGTACACGTGAATTAGTTGTTTTACCCCATACTATAAAAAATTTAAACAGGAGCGTTCGCCTGATTATAGTAGCTTTATTCTGATTCCATCTCACGTATAACACTTACTGAGTTGTCTGGGCAAATTGAGGAAGGGCATTGTGATAATATACTTGAAATATCCACCCTGCAGTTTAGTTGTGGAACCTGGAATGTGGGAATGGACAGATCCCGGCAAGGTCCATTGAGGAAGTGGCTGAGCTTGGACTCCACCGCTCCAGACATCTTATCCATAGGCCTTCCAGATCCTGGACCTGATTAAGGAGGAAGCCATCCTCTTCCAAGACTCGCCCAGAGAGAAAGGGAGGGAATGTTGTCGAAATTCCTCCATCCTGACTGGCAAATATTGTTGGTGAGTGCAATACGTAGGAACATTCATGCCCACTCACTTCATCATCACATTCACTTACTCCCCCACTTCTTTCATTCACCTAGACACCCATCACGCTATCATTCGCAAATCTTCCCTTATTCATCATTCGATACTTAACGTCTGCTATCCCCCTCATTAGGGAGCCACTTACTTCTCCACTCACCACTCCCCCTTCCCGTTCAACTCACTCACTCACTCACTTCCCCATCACTCCATCCCACTCACTCCTGCACCAACTTACCCACTCCACATCATAGTCACTTCCCCCATTATATGCATCCACTTCCCACTTCTCGGGGGGGGGGGGGGGGGGGGGGGTGGGGGGGGGGGGGGGGGGGGGGGGGGGGGGGGGGGGGGGGGGGGGGGGGGGGGGGGGGGGGGGGGGGGGGGGGGGGGGGGGGGGGGAGGGGGGGGGGGGGGGGGGGGGGGTGGGGGGGGGGGGGGGGGGGGGGGGGGGGGGGGGGAGGGGGGGGTGGGGGGGGGGGGGGGGGGGGGGGGGGGGGGGGGGGGGGGGGGGGGGGGGGGGGGGGGGGAGGGAGGGGGGGGGGGGGGGGGGGGGGGGGGGGGGGGGGGGGGGGGGGGGGGGGGTGGGGGGGGGGGGGGGGGGGGGGGGGGGGGGGGGGGGGGGGGGGGGGGGGGGGGGAGGGGGGGGGGGGGGGGGGGGGGGGGGGGTGGAGGGGGGGGGGGGGGGGGGGGGGGGGGGGGGAAGGGGGGGGGGGGGGGGGGGGAGAGGGGGGGGGGGGAAGGGGGGGGGGGGGGGGGGGGGGGGGGGGGGGGGGGGGGGGGGTGGGGGGGGGGGGGGGGGGGGGGGGGGGGGGGGGGGGGGGGGGGGGGGGGGGGGGGGGGGGGGGGGGGGGAGGGGGGGCTGTGCCGCATCCGTGCTCATCCAGAGAGAAATGTGGCTGCCTTGGCTATCCAGCTAATTCTTAGAAGGGGTGGGGAAACGTTGCTGTGCTCATCCGGAGAAATGGGTGGCTACCTGGCTACTCCACCCAATCCTGAGAAGGGGAACGTTACTGGTGCTCACCAGGGGATAAAAGTCTACCTGGCCTTCTCTCTAATCCTTAGGAGGGTGGAATGTTTGCCTGTGCTCATCCATGGGAGAAAGGGAGATCTGACCTACTACTGCATCTTAACCCTTAGGGGGTGGGGGACATTGCTGTGCTCATTCAAGGAGAAAGGCACTGGCTACTCCATCTAATCCTTAGAAGGGTGGGGGAACATTGCTGTGCTCATCCTACTGGGAGAAACGGCGACCTGGCTTCCTCCATCTACTCCTTAGGAGGGGTGGGGAACCTTGCTGTGCTCGTCCAGGGGAAGAAAAGGCTACCTGACTTCTCCTCTAATCCTGCTGTGCTCATCCAGGGGAGAAGGCTACCTGGCTTCTCCATCTACTCCTTAGGAGGGGTGGGGACATTGTTGTGCTCATCCAGGGGAGAAAAGGCGACCTGGCTTCTCCCTCTAATCCTTAGAGGGGTGGGGACATGGCTGTTCTCATCCAGGGGAGAGAAAAAGTATACTGGCTTCTCCATCTATCCTTAGTAGGGTGGGAAATTGCCTGTGCTCAATCCAGGGGATAAAAGGCTACCTGCTTCTCCATGTAATCCTTAGGAGGGGTGGGGAACATTGCTGTGCTCATCCAGGGGTAGAAAAGGCTACTGGCTTCTCCATCTAACTTAGAGGGTGGGGAACATTGCGGTGCTCATCCGGGGCGAAAAGTCTACCTGGCTTCTCCATCTAATCCGTAGGAGGGGTGGGGAACATTGCTGGGCTCATCAGGGGGACAAAAAGGCTACCTGGCTGCTCCATGTAATCCTTAGAGGGGTGGGGAACTTGCTCTGCTCATCCAGGGGAGAAAATGCTACCGGCTACTCCATCTAATCCTTAGGAGGATGGTAACATTGCTGTGCTCATCCAGGGGAGAAAAGGCGACCTGGCTACTCTATCTAATCCTTAGGAGGGATGGGGAACGTTGCTGTGCTCATCCAGGGGAAGAAAAGGCTACCTGGTACTCCATCTAATCCTGAGGAGGGGTGGGGAACATTGCTGTGCCCACCCAGATAAAAATGTGCCTCCTTGGCTACTCAACCAATCTAGAGGGGGAGGGTGCTTGCCCGGACCCTGGGAGATAAAAATGTGGCTACGGTTGGGCTACGCCACCTAAGCTGGGAGGGGAGAGTGGAGGGGAATGTGCACATCTAGAGAGAAATGTTGCAACCTGGCTACTCCACATAATCGGATGGGAAGGAGGGGGGAAGGGCTGTGACCTGGGACGTGCCTTGTGCTTTTGACAGACATACTTCACCTCCCTGACCGGTGATAAATTTTTTGGCCTTCTCATCAGGTCAAATTTCATCAGGGTCCAACAGAGGTTAAAGTCTGGAAATCCAATACCACAACCTTCCAGAATGCTTGGTCTGCTCCAGTTGACATCAGTGTGTAGCTGTCATGTCCTGAGTACAGGGAGCCTGTTCCCTTCTTGTTGTTGATCAGTGTCCTTTTTGGTAAAAAATAGACATTTTGTGAAAATCAATAATTGGTAATTCTAGCTATAAACTGAATACTCAACTCTACCTTGGATGCACTGGTGCTCATACCTTTGGATGTGTTTTCCCCAGATTAGTACATGAGCCCATTGTTCCTGGAACATGGAATAACTAATGGGAAATCGTGAATAGATGCATCTGAATACTTTTGGCTGATCAAACAAACCCTATTGAGTACCCACAACCTATTGTTTTGTCAAGACGGTGTCATTCTTTCGGAAAAATTGAATTTGTGAGAAAATTTTTTGCGCCTAATGAGCTGGTACCATTTTCCTGTTTCTCCTTGTAGCCATGCATGTATCAGAATGATCGAGGAATGTGAGATTTTGTGGCTCCCGGTTCTCCAAACGAATGTATTGTAGATTGTCGAAAAGCACAAAATTTAGAGATGTGCCAAAGATCTGAAAGTGTCAGAAAGTGTCAATTCACTGGACAAATCTTTTTAAATTGGTCCACTTATTCTGAACACAGATTTGTTTATTGCACCCGGAATGAAGTGATCGCGGGTATTCCTCCTTATTCTAATTCCAGTACTAAGGAAAGATCCAAAGAGTGACTGCAGTTGGGTAACAATTGAGTGGGTATATATGGGAGAATGCAGAAAAACTATTCGCCCAAACCCCATGTCCATACAATGTTCCTACGTTGAGTTATGGTTCTTCAAAGCTGGGTCTATTATGCAGAGAAATTATGGAGAATTGCATTTTGTTGCAGTTGAGAACACGTACCTATGTTATGTATTCTATTGTTCCTTTGTATTGAATTACTCAACATTCCACTGAGGTTCTAATGTGTTTCTCCCAACAGAGTAACCAGCAACCAACCTACTACGCGAACCTCTCTCATACACTAAATATTTTTAAGTGAAATTGATGCATAAATTTCAATAGGAAACAAAGAATATTGGGCATGGTTGTGCGGTATGACATATAATTATTGCATGATGGGATGCTTCCAGGTCTTGCACAATACATATGCCACCCAACCTTTGAAGGTTTCTAACTGTAGCAGAAAGCTGTTATAAACGTTGGGTTGGACTGGACAATTAGTTTTCTCAGCTATTATATCAGCTCTTGTTAATCTATCCTCAGGTCCTTTGAGATTATGCAATATCAGTTTACAGTATGAACAGAACACATAAAAAACCAACAGGCTGAGGCACCTTGGAACGGAACTTATGCAGGGGTCAAATGTAATCTTCACCCTAACCCGCAAGCGTTCACCCCTTTTCCACTTTCTCCACTGAAATTAGTCAAAGGTTCACCACCATGTTGGAAATGATTAGACGAAGATTCACCAACTGTCTAATTCGTCCGTCGCGCCTCACCAGTGGACATATTCCTATAAGTTGAAGATTCACCAACCCATGAAAAAGTGTTAGGCCGAAATTCACCTCTTCTAGGGGGGAAAAAATGTACTCATAATATAAAGACCCAGCATTTTTCTTCATCGAAAGATACACGTAAGCTACTCCTTGCACCTGCACCTGGTACCCCTTCCTCGAATCAGTTTTCAGTTAGGATCGTTCAACAAGGACATAACGAGGCAACAAATGGATATCGGACTGTTACCGCCGGACCACACACACCCTTTTCTGTAGATGGGAAAAGGGTTACCATGTGTAGCTGACCGGGTCTGATTTTTAGCCTCTTGAAAAATACCTAATGATTTTCGTCACTCTTTTAACGTTTTGTAAAACATATTTCAGGCAGTAGGTGGCCGATTCAAGATTTTCATTCAGCTGGAAATTTCTATTGAATTTGCCCGTTTCCAAAACCGCCGAGTGTTCTAACGCCACTGTGGTGAGTCATTCAGGATGATCCCCTCAGAAAGGAGGGGGTGGTGGCCCTACTGCTTTCCTAGAGGGACAGGTTTACTTTACCACCAGATTTTACATCTCAGGGATACTGCAGGCCTACCCCACCCCCACGTGTCGACCTAGATACTCTTGATCTAACCATTTAATACCTAGTAGGTCGGTGAGATTTCCACTCAAAATCAATATATTCCGTTTCTGAAGGGCCAGTAACTTGTCCATGTGCTAATCAGGTCATATTGTACATGTCTTGCAGGTAACAGGTGAAGGAATTGATAGCTACGGTCTAAATATTGAGGTTGGAAAATAGTATCCTAACTACAAACCGTAGCATAGGCAAAATTACCAATAGGCCACACAAAAGATCTTCCGAAATGTGAGGTTATAATTTCATTCGATTTGGCGTTTTTAGTTTGGGTCGGCACAAATCATCTTGACTCCTGCTCTCATACCTTTTTTTGGAGTAATTCTATCAATTTCACATGTTTCGGCAGTGTTACGATCAAATAATTATTGCTAAGAATTCCCAACTAAATTTGAGATTTTCCTGCAAAATTGATTCTGATTCTGGTAAAGTGGGTATTGCTGTCGATCCCGGTCGGCCAGGGCCCGCACGGCCGCCGCGGGCCGGCCACCACTGCCCACCGCTGGAATTCGCATGGGTGTACGTACGTACAGTAGGCTATCTATGCAATCTTTATGGGAGATTAAATTTGAAGTATCGAATATGGGACCTTACGGTTAAAATTCTTTGGTAGCTAACTAAAAGGTGATCGATATGCATTTGAAAAATTTTCAAAATGAATTTATAGTCATGTTCTCAGTTAGCAAGGCAATTGGTTCTGGTTGTACAGTGGGCTAGACGTTATTTCCCACGCGTTTGTAATGCAGTCCAGGAGCCATAAAAGGCTCACTGTCAACTACATATATGCCGACTGTCATAAACATGTGCTGGGTAGCAGGTTCAATGCTAGTCACTGTTGTAACTAAGTGAATATTTAATCAACGTACTGATCACTACGAAACAATCGTCTTACAAAACGATCGGAATTCACAGAAATCACATGAATATTTTCTATTAGTATTTGGCATAAATCAGAATCTCTTTTTAATATATAATATAATTTTATTATATTATATGTATTATACAATGCTAAATGAATAATTTTTTCATGGCGATTCTCCCAATATTTTGACATTTTTTTGCCCCCCCCCCCCTCTTTTAACTTTCACTTTTGCAGCAACTTTTACAATGGTTGCTTTCCCAGCGACACCATGTTAAGCCAGCAGCGCCTACCTGCGGCGGCACCTGTACTACGAATGAAAACCAAAGGCGAATTATCGATAACAATTTTTGAAACATGACCTCGGCAGATTAATCACGCTCTTGCGACACTCTATTGTTTTTTGGTCGGCCCCCAGATTCACCCCAGGATCATCGGCGCTCGTCACATATAACGGCACGACATAAATATTCGGACGTGTAGATTTCCCATCGCCAACAATATCCGTTCGGACAGATTCACCATCCCAACAATCGTGGCATTTCAAGATTCGACGTTGAGCCGACTTCAAATCCTTCGGCAGCCTTGAGAGGGTATATGAAGGGTCAATTGAAGCCTGATTACAGGTTTGGTTCAATCTCAATTAGGACCCTCTCGGAGAATGTACCACAACCTGAACCGGTTGTTCATGGAGGCGGATTAGCTCAGTCGGCAAATCTCAGACTTGATCTGAAGAGTTTGAATCCCACAAATCCTGCCGTAGTGGTTTCCTGGACAGCATATTTCCGCAACTCTCTCACGTTCCCCACATTTAAAAAGGGGACCTTGTGAGGTGACTTGTTAGTATGCGTGCATTGTATGTGACTGGCATCCTATTTGAAGAATCCCTTTGGAGACCGGATGAAGTGGCGAACTTGAAATGGTGTGTTGGGAGTGACACGGAAGCGGGCCTGCTACATAATATAGTACAAGGGTGACAAGTCCTACTGATCAAGGGTAATATCTGTGAAGCACTTTGATCACGTTGAAAAAACACTATATAAGTGCTCGCATATTATTGTTACTAGTGATCTCTCAGTAGCTGTAAGGGAGCTACTACCTTAGCACGGTACAAAACAATTCCACTATAACAAATTGTATGTATGTATGAGCACTTTCTGATAATCCCAACCGAATTGTGCTTAGTTTTTCCTAACGGGGCCCAATATCTCCTGGGTAGGTTCAGTCATTGAGAAAAGTGATACGCTCAAGGCATACCAGGAAGTTGAATGTCTAATGGAGTCAAAGCTCACAATTCATTGATCTGAGTCGCAGGCTCCACAACCAACTGATCTATATTTAGTGTAACACCAAGTGAACTACCTCCTAAAGGCCAACCGAATGCATGATCGAAGGAGTAACTTCCTGACTCTTATTCTATACCCTTTCCATGTGAAGCTGGTCCGACTGGTTGGAGGTGCTGCTTGTCTACGTCAGGGAGTGCCACCAGAGGTTTACCCGGGAGGTGGTTATCAGAGACCGGTGGGGACTGGCATCGTGGGATTTTAAATGGTAAGAGTCAACGTGACCTTCATTTTTTTTTAGGGGTAATACAAGGGTGGCCGAGGTCGTTTGTTTGCATTTAGGACCGACGATGACGTCCATCATGGGGCTTAAAAACCCCGAGCCGAAGGCTAGGGCGTTTTGCCTCTAGGATGACGTCTTCAGAGGTTCTTTAAATGCAACAAAAGCCGAGACACTCCCTCATTTTACAACGTCCGAAAGTATAAAAGAACTCGCAAAAATTTACTTTCACATCAATTTTCTGTAATAGGTTCGATGAACATTCTCTTAAATCAGGTCAGTGACATCCTAATGGCGAATTTACATAATCTATCTCATTTATCAATCTTACCCCACATGAATATGCACCCACCCCATGGCACGTCGAGCTTCTGGCAATTACACAAATGCCGGTTGGCCCCGCCATCGCCCTTCTCTTTTGCCAGGCTAGTTGTCAGTTCGTCGATTTTTTTGGCTCTTAGGTTTTCGCCAAAAAATCGTTCCTATATCGTTTTTCCCTGGCTTTTCTATCATCCTTCTTACGTTCGCATGGAATTTGTCAGCGTTTTTGTCACCTTTCGTTCAGTATCTCTTCACTACGTGGTTTTGAAAGGTTTTTATTCTCTCTCTACCGCCTTTCCGGTCGCGAGCGTTAGCTAGCTTCTACCTCGCTGTAGTGTTTTGGATCCTACAGCTAGCTACACTTCCGCAGTACCAGCCTAGCGCCGGTACCGCGCGGCTTCTCGTCCTTTTCGGGTTTCGTCCGACGCCTACCCCTCTACCCCTTTCCTCCCGGTCCCACCCGGTCCCACCCTGCCCTGCCCCTTGTGGGTTTCCCGTCCCCTCCCCTTTCCCCCCTCCCCTTTCCCCTTGTTTGGCCTCGCAGCAGGTAGCAGCGCGAGAGAGAGAATTCCGTTCGAAAGAGTTCCGCTCGGGGAATTGTAAATGTCCCTCGGGGTGCTCGCGGCCCGAAATTATGTCGCTGTGTCCTTTCCTCATATGTTTCTTGGTCCTACGGAGAAGCTTCCAAAATCTTTGGGTAGTGTAGCAACATTTTTGGCCGTGGGAGATTCGTTTTGATTCACGTTAACTCCCTAATTCTCCCACGGAAAATTCCAGCACAGCTTCCAAGTTGTTGCTGTGGTGTCATCAAGCAATCCCCGAGCCTTGGATACGGAAGTTCTGGTGGCTCGGTAGACCGGACGTTAATATGCGGTCGTTAGGGATTATCTGAGCCTTGATTACCAGGGTCCCCCCCCCCCTCCATGGGGGCTCGTTGAGACGGGTGATTACCACGGGAGCGTTAGATAGTTTCCTTTACAGGTGTGCCAGTGGCTAAAGGCCGCGGAAAATTCCTAGGCCCCCATGACTTGATGAATCACGGATACTGGAGCACAAGGCTGCGCCGGTGCTTTCAGGAGGTTACCAGCAGGCGGGGATCGACATTGGGACCGACGGAGGGAATGGGTCCGCGCACCACCAACCAAACGGGTTTCAGGGTTAATCGGCAAGGAGACGGAGCAGGATTACCAGCCCAGAGCAACGTCCTGGCGGGACCACGACTTTTTTCCAGGAAGAAGCTAAAGAGCGGCAAGCCTTGCCCAGGCGCCGCGGAGTCAGCACCGAGGGGAACCGCTTTCGGGCCTCGGTGTGACTCAGCAGGAGCTCTCTGGCCTCTAGGGGGATAATCCTGTGTCCAACAGTGGCACTTGGGCCCCTCTGCGGGAGGACAGCTCAGCCGCCGGGCTTGTCGCACCGTCATTGGAGTGGGCGCGGCTGGCCGGCGTGCCCCTGGCTCAGGGGAGCCCAGAGAGCCGACCCATGGCCTCGGCCATGGATACCATGGATGCCACGGAGGCCATGGATGCCATGGAGGCCACGGAGGCCAGAGGCTGAGGCGGCTCGGGGGAGCCCAGAGAGCCCGGCCATGGATGCCATGGAGGCCACGGAGGGCGGAGGCTGAGGCGGCTCGGGGGAGCCCAGAGAGCCGACCCACGTCTCGGCAGAGCCGGCCCGGCTCCGGAGAGCCGGGGGAGCCGTCCACGGCTCGGTGAGCCTGCTCACGGCCTCCGTGGAGTCTGTCTCTGCCCCAAGGGAAACATCCCGGGCATCCAACTCGGCGCTCCGGCCCCTCTGCGGGCAAACAGCGCGGCCCCCCCACGGCTCGGCCCGGGGTGGCCCCCGCTCGGAGGAGCCAGGGACGAGCGGACCCACGGCTCGGCAGAGCCGGTCCACGGCTCCGTGGAGTCGTGCCGGCCGCGGAGTCCAGGGACTCGGTAGAAACGACCCGGAAGCCGGGAAGCCGACCACGGCTCGATAGGCCGACCCTCTGCCGTTATGCCGGCTCGTTTAGTGCCGGCCCGCGCAACCTCCGGAGAGCCGGGAGAGCCAACCCGCGGCTCGGAAGAGCCAGGCCACGGCTCGGGAGGGCCGGCCCATGGCTCAGCAGAGCCAACCCATGGCTCAGCAGAGCCAACCCATGGCTGGGTAGCGTCAGCCATGGCTCGGTAGCTGTCAGCCAATCGCTCGATGAAGCTAGGCCACGGATCGGCAGAGCGCGTCGCGGCTTGCCTAGAACCAGCCCACGGCCCGATAGGGCCGAAACCCGCGGCTCGGAGGATCGGAATTAAGCTGGGAAAACCAATTGGAGCACGGTGGAGGCGAAACCGCGGCTCGGTTTACAGTTGGTCGGAAAATCACTTTTCCCTCATGACGGCTCTGCCGACCCTCCGGGGGGCTCCACGCACGTATGTCCGGGGTCTGCACGGCACCGGGCTCCATGGCTCCAGGCTTTGTGGCTCCGCGGTTCTGGCGATTCCGAGGGGAGGCAAACGCGGCTCGGAACCTCCGGGCTGACTCACTACCCGGGCGCGGGTTCGCGGGCGCGGCTTCGTGACTACGCGGCTGCAAACTCCGGGCTCGCGACTCCGGATGTCTGGCTTCGTGGCAGCGCGGCTCCGGCTTCATGGCTCCGGGCCTCCGGGCTTGTGGCTCCCGCGGCTCTATAGATCGGGTTCGTTGTCCACGGTTCAACCTCCGGAGCTTTGTGGCCCCAGGCCCGTGGCCCCGCGGCCTCCAGCCTAGCGGTTCGGATGTCCGGGGCCTGTGGCCCTGCGGCTCGAGCTTCAGCCATGGCATCATGCTCCAGCTCCGCCACCTCGTTGGCTTCGAGGCCCGGGATTTTGGGCTCCGCGCGGCCCCGGCTTTGTGGCTCGTGGCTCTGGGGATCCGGACTTCGTGGTTATGCGATTCCGGAACTTACGGGATAAGGCTACGGGCCATCATAGCTTCGGGGTCGACCTCGTGGCTTCGCTGGCACCTGGTTCTTTGCCAGCGGAGGCCTGCAGACGGGCCCCAGTGGCTCCGGCCGCTGCGGTTCCGTCCTCCGCGTGTACGGCATCCCCGGCTCTGGCTCCATGGTTCATGGCGTCAGGGCTCAGGTTTCCCCGGGCTCGGGGTACAAGCCCCGGCCTTCCCCTGCATCCGGCCTCTGCGGTTCCGGCCTTGCGCGCTCAGGGACTTCCGCGGCCCCGGCTTCCCCGGCTCCGGCCTGGCGGTTCAGCCCCAGCGGCTCAGGAGTTCCGCGGATCCGGCATATGCGTTCCGGCCTCCACGTTCCCGGTTCCGACGACTCGCAGTCTGACCTCCGGACCTCATGGCCCCAGCATTGTGGCCTCAGGTGCAGCCAGCAGTGCGGGCCTCCTCGGCTCCAGCCTCAGCGGCTCCGGGGTCCCGCGGTTCTGCCCTCAGCGGTCCGTTAGTTCCAGCCTCGGCAGTTCCGGCCCCCGCGGGTCTGCGGTTCTGGGCTCCGCCCTCGCAGTTCCGGCCTCCGACGATCCCGGTCCTCCAGGTTTCGGCCTCCGCGGGTCTGTGGTTCTGCATCCGCGGGTCTGCGAGTCGGCCTCCGCGGTCTGCGGTTCCGGCCTCCGGGGTCTGTGTTTCCGGCTTCCGCGGGTCGCGATCCGAAGGTCCTGCGGTTCCAGCATACGTGGTCTGCGGTTCGGCCTCCGCGGTCAGGTCTATGCGGATCTGCAGTTCCGGTCTATGCGGCTCTGGTTCGGGCCTCCGGGGGTATGCGGTTTTGGGCGCCGTGTTAGACCCATTGACGTTCTGCGGTTCCGGCCAATGCGGTTTCCGCGGTTCCGGTCTATGCGGAAATCCGCTGTTCCGGTTCTATGTGGCTCCGCGGTGCGGCCTCGGCGGGTGGTCTAGGCAGTTCCGGTCCGCGGTTCGCGACCAGGGGGGGTCTCCGTGGGCACTCCCCCCCGTCGTCATGTCTCTGCCCCCGGTATAGATTATGCCTACTCTGGGGCAAAACCACCTTGCGGCAGTGTTTTTGGTCGGTGCTGCAGCAGCATGTCGCTGCGGACTTCTTCTCCTTTACGGTCGGCCACCCCTCATACTAACCATGGGATGGCACTCGCCCCGCCTCCGTGTTCCCTGTGCTATTCCTGGTGATAGTCTATGTTGGGTGAGTTGATTACATGAGATTAATTTTCACCAAACAGACGGGTTTTGGAATCTGTGAATTTATGAATACTTACCCACATGGGACGTTCCTCCCTTTCCTTCCCCGGCTTCCAGCCATCCCTGCCTCACCCTTCGGGCTCCGAGCCCCTCTCCGGTTGCGCAAAAAAAAAAACAAAATATCCCGGAAAAAAGTGAAGGGCGATGGGGTGGCCAACCCGCATTTGTGGTAATTGCCATAAGCTCGACGTGGCCATTGGGTGGGTGCATATTCCGATGTGGGGTAAGTATTCATAAATTCAAATTCCTAAGCCGTTCTGTTTTGGGGAATCATAGTAACCCCTACAACGACTCAAGACCGAGTGTCTCGGCATAGATACACAACATACAGCGTACTCCACTGCATTCATTTGCTACACTGTTTATGCTTGCGCTACTTAGAACTGAACTATGTACTGGACTCTTGGAAGAAAAACTTGAACCCGACGTGCAGCTTTATCACTATTTAGAAGACACCGTCAATGTACACCAAAAATGGTTTGTTAGACAATCTCTCGTGATATCCAAGTCATAACAGGTAACCTCTGTTGGTTGGAAGTGATGTATTTTTTTTCATGATTTTTTCAAAGTTTACTCACTTTGAAACCGACGAGCTGTGTACTTGTGTGCCTAACTGTTTGTAACGTTGATAGCCACTGATCACCTACTCATGTCGTGACCCCGCAAACATTTACCGTATTCGAAGGCTACTTGATTCAATTTGAGTGATTTGCCGTGCCACAAACTATTGTTTGATTATCCGGAATAATAATTTTAACCATTGCACTAGGTTAGTTGCGTGGTATGCGTGTGTTAGGCCTAAATTTCAAGAGATGAGGCTTTGCATAGCCTCGTATTTGTGAGCCAGGCTAGCTGGGTTGTGTACGTGTATATATGCAGGCCACTGTACAATACACAACGTAGTTATAGTGGCTATCATTTTGTGTTACACGTGAGTGTTCTTGTGGGCGCCGCGCTATGTAGACTGTGTGATGTATCATAGGAATGAATGATACTGTGACTACACAATGTATCACCATAGCAACTATCCAAACAAAGGCCTCATAGGTGTTTTCAAGGTTACTTTGTGTGCTGGCTTTCACACGGTACTATGGCGCCAACCAGCTAACCAATCATATTCCAGATATTCATAAATTTTCCAATTTTCTCTCTTCAAAAATAGAGAGGGTTCGAATGGCATTTCAAACATGGCTCAAATGACCCTTTTTGACCAATCAGAATGCAGGAAAACCACTAAAGGTATTTATGAATCCTTGATAATCAGGGATCCATGCGTCCGTCAGTATGGGTGTGTATGTGACACCTAGCTATTAAGGAGGGGGGGGGGGTGGTATACAAATTCTACTGTTTTTTGGTGTGGATCCAGGTGTCCTTCTAAGTGGAAAATATACATTTTGTGGAAAAAATAAATATTTTGGCCAACTTCAGCTCGTAAGCGGATAACTAGACCAGGTCAGTACATGATTTTCATTGTTGTGGGGTGAGGACAGAGGTTATTTGGAGTCACCAGGAGTTCAATGTCTGAAAAACTTGTGAACCAGGAGTCCACAGTGTGGGGTCTCATCCAGTTGAAATTTGGTTTGTAACCTATTTTCACGAGTATAGGAACCCCATTGTATTAGGTGTATAGAGTTGGGAACGGTCATTTCTTTTTGAAAATATTTAAAATAGTGTGGGAAAGTTACATTTTTCAATTTTAGCTTGTGAAACAGTTAACTCAGCACCACTGGATGCGTAGCTAATATGATAGGTTTGTTTCCTATGATGAGTAATGAGCCCCATTTTTGGGGGGGAAAGGACAGGTTAAGGCCAGCAGAGTTGAGAATCCTTGTTAAAACGATAAGTCTAGAATGTTCGGTCTGATAAAGTTCAAATTAGTGGTGTTTTTTGTCATCAGGAATACAGGAATTCTGATGGTGTCATTTTTGTGGAAAATGGGATTTTCTTCAGTATATGTATTTTGCATTGCATTAATGAAATGACTGAGCATTGACTTTCTGCTTGATAATCTCTCTTAGCTTTCTTGACAAGTCTAATGGTAACACATTCTCTTTTGTAGATACTCTCTTCACTTGCTTTCTAATATTAATAAGCATCCTTGATACCCTCTATAGATTTTTTTGTCAGTCTATTATCAATAAGCTTCATCTTGATAGTCTCTACTAGCTCCCTTGTTTGTCTTATTGTTAACAAGCTTCCTTTTGATACTCTTCCAGTTTTTTCCACTGCTGGACCTCAATCCATCAGGTCTGACCATTGCCCTGTCATTCACTCAGAAAAATGGATGTTCTTTCTCCAATTCCAGGGTAACAAGGCGGGGTTGTGTGAAGGCTTATGTTCACCATACCACCTCGTGCTTCATCAATTTCATCTAGCTGCCCATCGAGATGAGTTATGAAAGGAGAAACCAGGATGCTCTCTATGGGACATGCTCAAAACAATCTGCTTCCAAGCCAGCGTCAATAGATGTTTGCAAGTCTCTGATCAGTACGTACTGACCATTAATGTGCAGCGTTTTCATTTGCTGTGATAAGTTTGATCACAAATGGGGATAGCATTACATTTACACATAACTCGTAATTACTAGTCGTGAAAACGGGAAGTTAAAAAGAGCTCCCTCAGCTTTCACAAGTTAATTCCAAGGAGACGGACATTCAACCAATTGAGTTGAAAAAAATTGAAGCCAAATAAGAAATATCCAGCACAATGAATAATTTCAGGTCATTATTCTTGAGATGAGAAATCCAACAAATCAGCTGACAATTCGTTGTGCAAACCAATACTATGAAAATCGCAATTTACAACCAAAAGGCTTCTCACCAAACGCACGATTGAGTGCCTTTTCGCGCAAACCAATACCCAGTGCAGAAAGTTTACCGTTGTCATCGGATTTCGACAGTTGCATAATGACCAATTCTGATATTTTTGAGGGAGTAGTGAAGACTTTTCAGGAAAATGATACAGATCTTCTCCATTTTCCGGTGATCAAACGATACAAGGGTGTTTCCAATTTTGCTCATGTAGGCCGCTATCTTGAATTCCAATTTACTGAAACGCAAATTCACAAGTGGGAAAAAGTCGTAATTGGGACTTCGTCACTATTGTATATTTTTGTGAAGTCATTTCATGAACGTTCTAAGGTACACTACAGGAACGGAACTTGATGTTTCAACGCTTCAACATCACAACGTCTTCATCAGAAATGACCACTCTTTTAACTCTCAGGATGGAAAGAAGTGGTCATTTCTGATGAGACGTGATGTGGAGATAGATGTCGAAAAAGCAAAATCGTAAGTTCTTTTTGTAGTGTACAAGAATTCTTTTATAGAAAACTGTGGATCCTACCTGGGGAAACCTTTCAAGAACTTTACAAGAACATTTATAGTTGGTTGTGACACGGTTTTCAAAAATATCTGTTACCAGTGACTTTGTATTAAGGGGAACCCTAGTCACCCTCTGCCATCGTGGGGGGGGGGGGGGGGTGAGCTAAATGGTCACTTGTTACTGAAGAATATACACATAGCTTGTGTCATCACAGCAAATAGGAATTTGCTTGTTTTCCAAATAGAAACCACCCTCCATTATTATAAGTAAATCAATAAAATGAATATAAAGTAATTCTGTCAAATATATCTACTCCTTACACAATATCACGATTTGTTAACATTCATTTTTCATGTGGGATCTTCACAGGATTATAACGATATCTCTGTTTGAGGATGGTCTTCGAGAGAGAGATGAACAGGTATGCCTTACCGAATCAGGACAACATGAGTGAGGTAATCCCCATTGAACTTTTGGGTTCAGGGTTATTGTTGTGCCCTGCAGAATAGGCCCTACCATCATAAGAGGTGACTGCAGGAATTGTGAACAGATTTAATGACACATATAAAATCAAATATACTCAATTATGTTATGTCTGTTATGAATAAGGAAATAGTGTAAAGTCAATCGCAGCAGATGAGCTCATGGTCTCTGTAACTGGCGTTTTAGTGTATATTCTAGTCCGAACGCCAAAGGTTTATTTGGTGGTACAGGAGGAGTTTGCAAGATTAACGTTTATGGCCTGTCAGCGAAGGAAATCCCATTAGTGAGGATGGGTTCAAGGAGGGGTCAGGACATAAAGAGGACACCCCTCTCCCATCCCAAGATTTGCCTCCTATGGCAATAGCAAGTATGTACAATTAACATTTAGCCTGCAGTACACAGCGATACAGTGTGGGGGTAATGCGGACATATCAGCTACTGTGTGGGGTTAATGCAGGATGTATCAACTACATTTGGGTGTAAGCATAGCACAACAGCTACAAGTGGGAGTAATACAGTGGCACAGCAGTTAATCGTGGGGGTAACTCAGTGCACAGCAGTTACATTGTGGGAGTGATACAGTGACACAGCAGGTACCATTGGTGGGTAATCCAGTGCACAGCAAGCTACAGTAGGGGGGAACGCAGAAGCAAAGCACATACATTAGGGGTGATAAGTGCACAGCAGCTGCAGTGAGGGGTATGCAGGACAGTCAGCTGCGGTGTGGGGGGAATGCAGGACATATCAGCGCAGCGTGGGGGTAATGCAGGACATCTCAGCTGCTGTGTGGAGGTAATGCAGGACATATCTGCTGCTGTGTGGAGGTAATGCAGGACATATCTGCTGCTGTGTGGAGGTAATGCAGGACATATCAGATGCAGTGTGGGGGTACTGCAGGACATATCAGCTGCAGCGTGGGGGTAATGCAGGACAGATCAGCTGCTGTGTGGGGGGAATGCAGGACTATCAGCTGCAGCGTGGGGGTAATGCAGGACAGATCAGCTGCTGTGTGGGGGTAATGCAGGAAATTATAAGCTGCAGTGTAGGGGTAATGCAGACAGATCAGTGATGTGTAGGGGTAATGCCGGACATATCAGCCAGGGTGGGGGAATGCAGGACATATCAGCTGCTGTGTGGGGGTTAATGCAGGACATATCAGATGCAGTGTGGGGGTAATAAGGACATATCAGCTGCTGTGTAGGGGTAATGCAGGACATAGCAGTGCAGTTGTGGGGTAATGCGGACATATCAGTGCTTGTGTGGGGGTAAGGCCGGAACATATCAGCTGCAGTGTAGGGGTAATGCAAGACATATCAGCTGCAGTGTAGGGGTAATGCAGGACAGATCAGCTGCTGTGTGGCGGTAATGCAGGACATATCAGATGCAGTGTGGGGGGAATGCAGGACCTATCAGCTGCAGCGTGGGGGTAATGCAGGACATATCAGCGGCAGTGTAGGGGTAATGCAAGACCTATCAGCTGCAGCGTGGGGGTAATGCAGGACATCTCAGCTGCTGTGTGGAGGTAATGCAGGACATAGCAGCTGCTGTGTGGGGGTAAGGCAGGACATCTAGCTTGCAGTGTGGGGGTAGGCAGGACATATCAGTGCAGTGTAGGGTCAGGCAGACATATCAGCTGCAGCGTTTGGGGGTAATGAGGACATATCAGCGCAGTGTAGGGGTAATGCAGGACATATCAGCTGCTGTGTAGGGGTAATGCAGGACATAACAGCTGACTGTGTGGGTAATGAGGACATATCAGCTGCAGTGTGGGGGTAATGCAGAAACTATCAGCTGCAGTGTGGGGGTAAGCAGGAGACAATCAGCTGCAGTGTGGGGGTAATGCAGGGCATATCAGCTGCTGTGTGGGGGGGAATGAGGACATATCAGCTGCAGCGTGGGGGTAATGCAGGACTTATCAGCTGCTGTGTGGGGGTAATGAAGGACATAGCAGCCTGCAGTGTGGGGAGTAATGCAGGACCTATCAGCTTGCAGGTGGGGTAATGCAGGACATAGCAGCTGCTGTGTGGGGGTAATGCAGGACAGATCAGCTGCTGTGTGGGGGTAATGCAGGACATCTCAGCTGCAGTGTAGGGGTAAGCAGGACATATCAGCTGCAGTGTGGGGGTAAGCAGGACAATATCAGCTTGAAGTGTGGGGGTAATGCAGGAAATATCAGCTGCCTGTGGGGTGTGGGTCAATGCAGACATATCAGCTACAGTGTGGGGGTGGTCATCATCATCATCTCCATTTTACGTCAGGTGTTCTCGTCCGATGAGGTAGACAGGTGATGACATGCTTCCACCGACTTCTGTCTAATGCCACTTAGCTGTCGATGTTGAGTTCCTCATAGCATCGTTGACACACTTCTGCCACATTTTCCTGAGCCTGCCGGGTGGTCGGGACCAGAAATGACATTCACAGCATGTCGAGGCATCATTGTCTTCTCTTTTTTTGACAATGTCCAAACCAGCTCCCATCTTCTTACGTTCAATGTAGAGGTAGCCCTCGCAAACCGCAGCTTCTGGCAACAACAGCTACTAAACATGTCTCTCAGGAACGCCAGCAATGTATCTCAACAATTTTTTGTCAATTTGACCAGGATATCTTCAGAGATCTTGTTAAGTACCCATGTTTCTGCACCGTACATCATCACAGATCTTATGCATCCTCATACACCTTGCCTCTGCTAAGCAACTGGATGGCCTTGTTCAGAGTAACAGAAATCTCTCTCCATTACTAAGGGCTGCAGTACTCTCAACACCTCCTCCACTGTCCAGTACATCTCCAAGTAGCAGATCTGTTCACTTCATTCACCATTCATTTTCCAAGCTTGATTTTTTCTACCACCGGACTGCATTGCCAAGTCTCTCTCAACACAGATAGGACAGAAGAAGTCTATCAACCTGGTCAGGATTTAGCTCTGAGCCATTCTCTTGTGACACCATTTCCAATTCGGTACAATGGATGTGTGGACTCCAATGCCTTTGCCACAAATCCACATGGTAATCTTACTGACTGCACCCTTCGTCCATCTTTTTCCAGTAACCATAAGCTTGCCTAGGTGACCTTCGACCTGTTTCTTCCATACGTCTTTTTCCATTTTCTGCATGCTTGTTGCTCCATAAGATTATAGCAAACACGGGGCTTAAAGCCAACCACTGAGAACTCAGCCCCGATGTTGGAACCTTGGACATACCACCGAAAGACACTCTTGACTTTGAGTTACGTACAGTGCCATAACCAGTCTCTCAGGGACAAGCTGACTATGCAGCGCCCAACATTTTGCTTATGGGAAACTTTATCAAAGGCTTTTCGAAACACATTGAAAAATTGTTTTTTCTTTCAGTTATCTTTCTCGTGTAGATGCGGATGATGTAAATTCATAAGTGCTGATCGCCAGACATGAAGCCAAATTACAGTCATTATGTGGTAATACTCCTCAGGTCGCTTCAGCACAGTACATCTTTTCCAGATCTTCATGCCATGCTCTGGGGAGGGTCCATCCTTCATAGTTTTGCACGGAGAGCATCACCCTTCCGTTGAAGAATGAAAATGGTTATGCTCATTTGCCACTCATCTGGGCTCTTTTCCTCTTCCAGTATTCATTGGAAACATTGGTAATTCTCTCATCCTTGAACATGTCACTAGTCACACCAGATGGGCGGGAGATCTACATTCTTCTCTCTCGCATAGATTCTTGCCACTTCATTCCAGTAACAAATTTCTGTCGGTCCGTCTAAAGCCCCCCCCCATCAAAACCTTCCAATACACTGTGATTTCCTGTGTGTAGTTGTGTAGGAATACTGTATACGATCTGTCTCTCACAAGGCTCTCATCAATTTGGATATCGCCATTCTTCTCCTTTATGTAATTAACACCTTGAACCTCTGTCCTTCCTGCTATCTGTCTGGAGATTTTAAACATATTTTCTTCCCGTCAGTACGGTTCCAGGTCCCTCAACGTGCGGCCATGCCATCTTCTTGGCGATTGCCACTTGTTCTTTGCTTCCTGTTTCTTCTCTTGTAGACTTTTCTGTCTTCGTCAAGCACAGCAGCTACAGTGTGTGGGGGTGATGCAGTGGCCCACAGCTTCATTGTGGGGGTAATACAGGTATACCGCTAGTGTGTGGGGGTGATGCAGTGTACAGCAGCTCATTTGGGGTAATACAGGATATACTGCTAGTGTGTGGGGGTATGCTGTGCATACCTGCTACAGTGTTGGGGTACGGCTGTGCATACCTGCTACAGTGTGGGGGTAATGCGGTGCATTACTGCTACAGTGTGGGGGTAATGCGGTGCATACCTGATACAGTGTGGGGGTAATGCTGTGCATAACGCTACAGTGTGGGGGTAATGATGTGCATTACCTGCTTACAGTGTGGGGGTAATGCTGTGCATAGCTGCAATAGTGTGAGGGTAATGTGGGCAGAGCTTGCAACAGTGTGAGGTAATGCGTGCAAGCGCAACAGTGTAGGGGTAATGTGTGCATAGCGCACAGTGTGAGGGTAAGGCTGTGCATAGCGCAACAGTGTGAGGGTAATGCTGTGCATAGCTGCAATAGTGTGAGGGTATGCTGGCATGCTGCAAACAGTGTGAGAGTAATGCTGTGCATAGCTGCAATAGTGAGGGTAATGCTGTGCTAGCTGCACAGTGTGAGGGTAATGCTGTGCAATAGCTGCAACAGTGTGAGGGGTAATCTGTGCATAGCTGCAACCGTTGTGAGGGAATGCGGTGCATAGCTGCAACAGTGTGAGTGGAATTGCTGTGCATAGGCAACAGTGTGTGAGGGTAATGAGAGGCACAGCTGCTACAGGTTTTCAAGAAAGGCACAATCTAGTTAGTACTTCAATATAAGGGTTGATGAACATTATCTAACCTTTGAAAAATATTGCTTTCAGCTTCGTCGTCTGGATGGGGATCTGGAATTACAGGATCGGGGACATGGCATCGAAGATGTGCTTCAGAAGATGAGAAGAGAGATTTCAAAATGTTATAGAGAATGATCAGGTCAGTTATATAGTTGTATATTGATTCACTTGAATATTGTGAATCTATATATTAGAATTCGTATCGAATATAATAGGATTGTGAATTTCCATTAATAATTGTGTTATTTTGTACTTTTGGGCTATTAGTTGTTATTAGAGCAAGTTTCCAGTGTGATAATAATTTTAGGAATAGTCCTTCTTACTGACCATGCCTTGGCCCAGAATAGGGTTGAAGGTAAGAAGGTGTGGAGTTATTCATCTACCCATCTTGCATGGACTCTGAGGTAAAATACGTTCATGATGAGAATGATGCAATTGCTAGGGTCGAAGATATAGGATGCATTGTTGGGTGCTCACCACAGAGCCAGTTATCGATATAGGTACTTTACCAATCAAATAAAGGATGAACATGGTATGCACATGGATTTGCAGTATGGATATTTGGAATAAACCAAGCATTGGGGAATTTCTGGGGCTGCAGTGAAACATAGGGAAAAGCAATCCTGTGAGACCGCAAGTTGGTGATGGACCAGTTCCAGTCTTAACTTTAACAGAGCAACGACACTACAGCTTTTACCCAAACCAGGCAGAAAGCCAGGATTGAACATCAACTCGATACCACCAATGAGGCTGCCAGGCAGAGGGCCAGATTGGAACATCAGTCACGCTCTCAACAATGAGGCGGACAGGCAGAGGGCCAGGATGAACATTCAAGTCACGCTACCAACAATGAGGCTGCCAGGCAGTAAGCCAGGATGAACATCAATACACTCAATCTGATAGCTGCCAGTGAGAGCCCGGATTGAACATCAATTACCCTTCCACAAGGAGGCTATGCCAGGCAGAGAGCCAGGGTTTTGAACACAAATTACGCTAGCACCAATAAGGATGCCAGGCAGAAAGCCAGGATTGAACATCAATTATGCTACCACCATGAGGCTTGCCCAGAAGAAGGCAGGATTTTGGAACATCAACTATGCTACACCAAGGAGACTGCCAGCAGAGAGCCAGGATTGAACATTAGTCACGCTCTCACCAATGAGGCTGCCAGGCAGAGAGCCAGGATGAAACACAATTACACTACCATCCGATTAAGGCTGCCAGGCTGAGAGCCAGGATTGAACATCAATTACCCTACCACCAATGAGGCTGCCAGGCAGAAGAGAGCCAGGGTTTGAACACAATTACGCTAGCAACCAATAAGGCG
The DNA here is from genome assembly GCA_026419785.1 of Sclerodactyla briareus. NCBI lineage: Eukaryota > Metazoa > Echinodermata > Holothuroidea > Dendrochirotida > Sclerodactylidae > Sclerodactyla > Sclerodactyla briareus. The sequence continues at coordinate 84,920 of JAODTK010005844.1, forward strand.
CCAGCAGAAAGCAGGATGGATTGAACATCCAAATTATGCTACCACCAATGAGGCTGCCAGGCAGCAAGCCAGGATTGAACATCAAATATGCTACCACCAGTGAGGGGGGGGGGGGGAAAATTTTGGCCAGGCGAGAGCAGGATGAACATTCCAATTACCACTGACCACCACTGAGGCTGCCAGGCAGGAAGCCAGGATTGAATATCAATTACGCTACCACCAATGAGGCTGATAGGCAGAATGCCCAGGGATGAACACCAATTTGATACCACCAATGAGGCGCCAAGCAGAAAGCCAGTATTGAAACATCAAATATGCTACCCCAGTGAGACTACCGGCAGAATGCCAGAGTGAGAATCAATATGCTACCCACCAAGAGGCGGCCAAGCAGAAAGCCAGGATTGAACACAAATCACTACCACCAGTGAGACTGCAAGGCAGAGAGCCAGATGAACATCAATTACGCTACCAACATGAGGCTGCCAGGCAGAAAAGCCCAGGATTGAACATGCAAATACGTACCACAGTGAGACGCCAGGCCAGAGACCAGGGATTGACCATCAATTTGCTACCAACAATGAGGCTGCCAGGCAGGAAGCCAGGATTGAACATCATGAGGCTGCACCAATGAGGCTGCCACATTGTTCATTCTGTTTTCCATTGGTTAATTCAGTTTGGCAAGGTTCCTATGTTGGTCCTTCACAGTAATTTCATTGTTGCTTATCTTAATTGGTAGTTGAATCAACAGAGGCAGTCGACAGGTGTTTCTCCAGTACACAGAGGGTAAAATAGGCTTGAAGCCACCTACAAATATGAACCAGAACGGACCGATAATGAACATAGGTGAGTCAAAGGTGTTTCTCTATACACAGAGGGTGAAATAGGAGCTCCAAACACACCTTACAAATTGACCCAGAGACTGAACAGTACAACACTAGGAGTCAAAGGTGACACTAGGTGAGTCAAAGGGTTTCCCCACTACACAGAGGGTAAATAGGCTCCAAAACCACCTACAAATTGACCCAGGGACGACGATAGACACTATGTGCGGTCAAGGGTGACCCTAGGTGAGTCAAAGGTGTTTTCCCCCCACTACCAGAATAAGTAGGCTCCAAAGCCACTATAAATATACCGAGGGACTGACCGATTTACACTAGGTGAGTCCAAAGTGACCCTAGGTGAGTCAAAGGTGTTTTTGGTCGTCGCCTGAACTTGTTCAAGTAGAGACCATAGTGGTCACTTTGTTGTGTGTGGTGTCTGTCCGTCGTCTGTCCGTCTGTATGTTGCGGTTCGAGTTCTCCTGAACCGTGAAAGCCGTTATGCTGGGACCTTTTTGTTGAGGTGCGCGATGAGAGTTGCCGATGTGCATCAACTTTTCGACCTGAAAAGACCATACTCATTTGCCCGCCCCATACATTTTTTTTTTTTTTGTGCATATTTAACGAAATTGGCCGGGAGCGTGTGTCAAGAATCCTCTTGATCGGTAGATGCATTGGTGATGCTGATCGGAGTATATAACACTATGGGCAGAGTACACGCATTGATGAGATTCCCGGCATATTTGCTAACTAAGTAGTCTAATTTGTCATAATTTACTTTCTTCGCGATATTTTTGAAGTTTCGTTGGATTTCAACGAAACTCAGTGGAGATGGTTATCTATAGTCCCGATGAATTTTACAGTAGGACGAGGGCACCAAAGGTCCTTCATGTTCTAATCCGCATTCACGATAGTTCCCATTTGCAATAATTTATGCTTTTTAAGTGGTTGATCCTCATAAACTTGGTGGAGATGGTTACACCTTTGATCCTGATTATTTAACAACATGTAAGGTCACATTAAGTTCATTAAATGTGAATAATTCACATAAATTATGCAATTTTTCGAATTTTGTTGAATGGCCAGTAACAATTGATAAATGCAGTAGGGTGCTCGTGAGATTGGTCATTGTAATTTTGGGGTTCAGTAATCGAACAGCACTAAAGACAAGATCAAAGGTCAAAGGTCAAGTTTTAACGAAATGTGCTTATTTTAGGAGTTACAGACCAAAGAAAATAAAAAAACTTGTCCGATTTTTGATATGTGATAGTTCTCGTCTGCTACATAACGCAACCAATTCCCCCGCTTTCGATCTGACACCGGTCTTCAAGTTCAAGGGGCCAAAGGTTGATGTGATTTCTTTTGGGCGATAGCATAGAGCATGTGTACCTGATTACATAATGCTTGGGACTTGGTGAATCACATTGAGGCAACATTTTTCATAAAAACCGTCATGTCATCAGAGGTCATTCGAGGTCAGAAACTGCCAAAAATAACTTTTCTTTCTGCAATCATTTCTAGTGACTTGTGTTTAATATGCTGAAATTTTGGGACATTCTGCATATGATGAAGGGTAACATTTCATAAAAACCGTTAAATGTTCATCAAAGGTCATTCAGGTCCACTTAAAAGTACCGAAAACTGTCAAATCATAACATTTCCTGCAACAACCTCCAGAGACTTTACTCTACCTTTTTAGAATGGTAGTCTTGGGGGCCCCTAGCGTCTGACAGCATGATTCTGAAATCAACTATTATTATATTATGCTATCAATAACAAATGTTGCAGAGTTTCAATCAACCCCTCAGTCATGTTTTTCCTCATCTTTACAAGTATTCCATCTGGACAAACAGAGATTTCATCCCTTGTCAAAACCTGCTTTTTTACCTTGAGGTGCACCCTGCCTGTCATAACCTCTTCTGGGCCGCCTACACTGACCATATAAGTGTGAACACTCAGTATTTGTTTACTTACTTACTCCCAGGAACCTGTTCAAGAATGAAGGGGTCAGGTTACACCTGCAGTAGGCTAGCTCTGGTGTGTGAATGGGGGGGGGGGGGGGAGAGAGTACCTCCTTTGGGAGCTAGGCTGGTATTAATGGAATCTTATGGGTGACACTTAGGTATACAGACAAACTTGATTAGATAGGCCTAGCTTCCCCTATAAGCCCTGTGGTCTACCTTTAGAGTCTCCCGCCAAATGTTACATTGAATCAGGTCACTAGTGGTTATGCATTGTGTAAAATTCTTGATCATTCGAATTTTTCTTGGAATGTTTGTTGAGTTCCGATGAATGTATTAATGTGGTTCACAGTTGGTCCTGAGATAAGTTAAGTGAGAAAATGGGCAACAGAAGTTTATTGTCTATTTTTGCATAGATTCAGGCATCTTAGTCACATTTCCAAAACTTATTATGGGTACCTTGTCAATAAGCGGTCCTTACGGATTGAAATTGGTCACTGATGAGTAGGTATGTCGTTTCTGTTCAAATGGCTAATACCCAGACCCTTAAAGCAACTCATAAAATGCCTTGTAAATTGTTCACATTGGTGACTAATAGATGAAATAACTGATGCGTGAACCAGCGCGACACTGGGGGCGGGTCGCCTTGTTCTACTACACAGAGGTTAAAATAGGCTCCAAACCATAGAGCATAATTTAGAACTAGAGAACTGTTTGGCACGTGCACATCACGGAAGATCCTACACCATAACCCAAACTTAGTACGAATCTTAGTAGTTACCTGCTTAGCATAAGTGTAAGTAGGAAACCATTATTAATTGCGTACAGAATTCCGCATCATCAGGAACACGCACAAGGAGCTTGCTCCGGGAAATCTATCTATATTAGGCTACGGCGTTGTGATTACATGGGGAGACTGGTGCTAGCGGGTCCTAAAAAGTAGTGTTGGCGTCGGGTCAAGCATAGGGATTTGTACATGATATAGCTCATTGAACACGCCTTCTCACGCAGACTAAACCAGCTCCGGGCAAATGTCAATTTTGAGGGGGGGCCGGAATTAAAATGCGGACAATGTAAACTTTTGCTATAGCCTAGGCCTCCATGCCATCATGTGCGTCTAAACAAGTGCACGCTCTAGCATATTATACTCTATGCTCCAAACCTACCTACATATGACCTGGGACAGACTTATATGACACTAGGTGAGTCAAAGGTGACTATGTGTGAGTCCAAAGTGTTGTTGCGATACACAGATGGTAAAATCTTATGGGGATTACAAGATGGTTTCCTTGAAGATTGGTTTAATATCTGGTGTGTAGCGCTTTTTTTCAAGAGTAACGAATCCTACTATTTCAGGGTGTATTTTTGGGGGTGGGGGGGGGGGGGGGGGGGGGAAAGGAAATCAGTGAGTAATGTTGGCCATAATTAACTGGTATAATTTACTATTCGTTCTGATGTCTCACCATCTATACCTAGTTTGGGTTTTATTGTCTCGCCTGAATAAAATTCAGGAAGAGCTTAGTGGCCACTATGGCCCGCGTGTGTGTGCGTGTGTGTGTGTCACACTTTCTCGTTAGCAGGATTTCTCACTAACCGTGAGGCCAATTGTGACAAAATTTTGTGTGTAGCACCGGGGTTGGGTTGTACACGATCTGATTAAATTTTGGGAAGCAAAGTCATCAATTAAGTGGGGAATTGCTTATGTTATGTAAATTATTTTGGTCGTAGCACGAATAGAAGAACCGTATGTGCTACAATGATGTAGTTTGGCATGTAGGACCTGGATGAAAGGTAGTTGAACTGATTAGGTTTTCAGCTTAAAAAATGCTAATTGAGTGGTCTAATTTGCATACATTATGCAAATTTTTCAAGTGTGTCGGATTTTCACAAAACTTGGTGGATGTGTCTACCATGGTTCCTGAGAAATTTAAAAGTGAAGGTCGGAGTCACTGGGGGTCATTTAATGTGTCTAATTTGCATCATTTAAGTCATTTTTGAACGTTGTTGGATTTCGCACAAACTTGGTAGATGTGATCCACCTTTGATCCTGATCATTTTTAAGGTACAGCTGAGGTCAGTAGAGGTCATTGTATGTGCCTAATTTGCATAATTATTCCAATTTCCATCTTGGTAAGAATTTTGCCAAACCCAGTAGGTATGGTCTGTTAACATTTTCTGATCTGATGTGTTTGATGTTCATGAATTTGGTTGGAACTTCATCATATAATAGCTTCGTTAGAATTTAAAAGCAATGAGGAACCGAGTAAATCATAGACTCTTGACAATTTTTACTGATGTTATTAAGATCTTGTAATGCTAATGCATAATTATTACAATTTCCAAACTTGGTAAGAATTTCGCCAAACTCAGAGGTATGGTCTGTTAACATTTTCTGAATCTTGATGTGTTTGATTGAACCATCATATAATAGCTTCTGTCAGAGTAAAGCACTGAGGAACGAGTAAACCATAGTCCTGTGACAATTTTACTCTGTTATCAAAAAAATATGTGATTGTTGTTGTGTAGGAATAATAGAAACCACCATCGCGCAACCAGGCGAGACACTTTTTGGCGATTCGCCTTGTGTTGGGTTTGTATTACAGGGGCTCCTGTAGTCCAGTCCTTCACCCCACCCCCTAAGTGAGTAATAAGAGGGTGGGGTATAGCAACAAAATGTCTAATTGTACTGGTTACACCTTGTGACCTTTCCTAATCATTTTTGCCCTTGTGGATGGCGGCTTTGGAATATGAAGCCATAGTATGACATGTCTGCACATAAGAGGGGAAGATTGAAGGTTAATATATGCTGCCCTAAAAGTAGTTCATGGTTAGGTTATAAAAATGACAAGACTATTGGTACATGGGACATGTTGACTATTGTGAAGGTCAAGGGTCATTAAAGGAGCAATATAGGCCATTGTGTGCAAAATCTCCTACAAATTTTACCACAGTTGCTGACGTTCGGTTATAATGATGGTCCAACAGCTGTACCTCATTTTGGTGTAATTTTGGCCACAACAGTACTTGGAATGCAATGCTTCCCACAAGCTTCAAGACAGTTTCTTCAAAGTGAAATGTAATGGTCCTTGGTAGGAGGAGGCCATGGGGGGAATTTTGGGCTCTGGGCTCACTTTTAGGCCCCAAGGCCCATTAATGAGATCCTGCAAATTTGGTATCTCCTACCAATTTTGCTGCACAGTGTGATGTTAAGTAATATGATGGTCTAAACGCCGTAACCTTCAGGGTGCCCAGGGATCCAGGCCCAGTGTGAGATCATGTGGAAGGTTTATTGACTGCAAGAATCCTTTGTCATCATGAAGATCAGGGTCCAAAAGTTGGTTACAGGGGAACATAAGTCATTGTGTTTGAAACTGCCTTCTAGGCCTTCATGATCTTGAACATTTATCTTCCTAATTGTACAGTCGTCTTGGTAACATTTGTGCGGTTTGAGCTACAGCACCTTGGTGCTCTTGTTTACATTGGAGGCAGACTTCAGAACTTGAGAGGCAGTGCATTTAGAACATTTGTGCTGGAGTGATGTTGGACCTAACCACCTGCTATCATATATCTTCATCGTCAGTGAGAAGCAGCATATCCCAGCCTGGTGTGACCGGATCCTATACCTGGTGTTATAGATGAGCAGTTGGTTGAGCGTGTCACAATTCATTGCTTCTCAGCGATCACAAGCCCGTCAGCAGTCTCTTTGAAGTTAAGGTACTGGAACTGTTACAGTATTTATTGCCATGTTGTTGTGTACCGGTATTAGGCATTGCGTCCAATTAATTCTCAGTGCAAGAAAGATTGTCTAATATATGACGGAACTTGATTGGAATTATATAGGGTCTATGTTTTATGTGAGTTTTGGTCATATTCAGTACTGGGTGAGGAATTGCCAATAAGTTACAAAAATATCAAAAACACAAATCCACAACCACCCACCCCCCCCCCACCCCCCTCCATGGAAATAAAAACCTCCCAAAGGGACAGCAAACCAGGAAAACAACTAGACATTGCCTGGAGGGGTGAAACTGCTAGGGTATATCCCAGAATCTGAGCAATCAGACAACAATACTCTCCATTCAGTTGATATCAAAATGGAGTAATCCCCAAAAAATACAATCGAGCTCAGGATAGTCCCATGGACCTGAAAGTTGTTTGTGGGAAAAATTCCAACAAACTGGCCACAAGCGGGGGCAAATGAAAGGTGGTCTCGAAATTATCACAATGTCCAAAATGCATAATCAGGAATGAAAAAATTGCGGAAAAAATTCGAATGGACTGCGGGTGGCGTCTGGTAGGGCTAAGAAACAAACCACCACCATGTTCTAAAATGCTAAATCTGCAATGAAACAGTGTTGTTGAACAAATCCACATATGGACGACACATGATTGATAGGGCGAGCCCACTTCGACCCTATCCGACCAATTCTGGGACAATGTGTCTGCAAAGTTCTGAATCAATCGGGAGAGCGTTTTAGTTATTGTGCTAATAGGGAAATCTTCCCACAGTGGCGGCGACAGTGAAGAGGCGACGATGACACCATTAGATATCCCCGAGGGAGATAAGATATACGAACAGTTGGAGCAAATTCAGCAGGGAAGTAGGAATAGGGCCTCCGTGGCTTGACTGGCGATGTAAAGTAGGTGGAGATTACTTGCAGACAACAACCTACCATGGCAACCTTCTTATTGGGCACTTAGGCCAAACTTTTAGTGGGCAATTAGGTGGAGGTACTTGCATCTGGATCAAGCTTGAGTGTTAGCAGGACTTTTCTGAAATATAGTGGTTATCAGGTTGAGGGAACACTATCTGCATTAGTTTGGGCATGAAGTTGGATAATTAGCCTATGTCATTGTTTTCGCGGGTAGAAAGATTACGGACGAACTGTAATCAAGGTAAATGAAAGCTTCATTTCAGCATAAAATAGCTAATTTCAGAATATATGACAAAAATGTCATCAAAGGTGGTCAGATTTTTACGAAACTCACGTGGAATTTTCCAAAACATTTTGGTTCATGGGAGATCACCATGTGTCTTAATTTGAAAGTCGAGTAAGATTAATGCCATTTATAGGTGGAGCACTTGCAGGCTGGAAAACTCCACTCTTTTCTAGGTTTTCGGTTAATCTGCCTAACTGACAAGTGCCCCTCTTAGTCAAACTCTAAGAGTGGTGTGAACAGGGCAGTGAAACAAACAAATTCTTCTCACAGAAACAAACAATGATCAGAAACAAAAGGAAAGAACAAGCGGTTCAGTAACTCAAACTGTTTACACAACACCCCCCAATTGATTTCTAGTCATTCGATAGGTCAATCACTTTTTGATTGCTGGCACTATTCCACTGCATGGAAGGTATACAACCAGGGTTATAACTTTCTTGGTGGCACTTTTGCCATGGTATGAGAAGTACGTGTATGTTTGGAGCAGTCTGTTGGAGGCGTGCATCGACCCCCATTTCAATACAACTGTGATTTACACACATGCAACGTTAGTGTTACTCTAATGAAACATACAACAGAGGAATACCTTTATTCGTTGCACAAATACAACGTTGGTACCACCTATTCCTGTATTTTGTAGTGGATGTTGGCTGGACCTGACCTGAAAAAAAAGGGTTTTCAGGGGTTTGAAGGAGATGTGTAGAAAACCAACAGGTTTCCATTTGGGCAATGAACAGATGTTTCATTTGTTTGAAGATGTATAATAAGGGATGAAGACATTTTTGCACATTCAGGCATAACCTATAGGTGAAATTTATACTGTTGAGCATGGTAGTCAGCAGATTGGGAAAAAAAATCCATGCACATAACTGCAGAAAAAAAGAAAACAAAAGGACCCTGGGTTCTGCAGGTGGGTAAAAAAAACCCAGTTCGAACAATGAAAAAAAGTCTCCTTTTCTTTGAACAACAGATTCGAGTGATCGATGAGCCAAGTACCGCAACGTTGATGGAAGAGGAGATTCGGATTTTGGAAGGTGACAGGAAAGAGAATGAGGCCCTACCTCAGCTATCTGTCAGTACTAATGATGTAAGTACCAGACTGCAGAGAGAATGAGGGGGGACCTACCTCAACTATCTGTCAGTACTAGATTTAAGTAAAAACCACACTGCGAGAGTATGAGGCCCTATCTCAACTATTGTCAGTACTAATGATGTAAGTACCAGACTGCAGAGAGAGTATGAGGCCCTATTCAACTTCTGTTCAGTACTAATGATGTAAGTACCACACTGCAGAGAGAATGAGGCCCCCTACCTCAACTATCGTCAGTACGAATGATGTAAGTACCATATTGCAGAGAGAATGAGGCCCACTCACTATCTGCAGTACTAATGATTTGTAGTACCATATTCGTTGGTATGTGGTTGTTTATAGTGGACCACGTAGATGTGGCTTTTGATAGGAAAGTATCTTCAGTACCTTCATTTGGTTTCTTGTGGCAATGACTAAACTGCCACCAAACTGCTGCCAAATGGGGAGGGAGGACAACTAATTCCGTTTGCTGGTTGCTGTATACCTTGGATGCCGAGTGTAAGGGGGGGGATTCTATTTTTCAAAGTGTGGAATATTCATTATTTATACCAATTCACCTGGTTGTTTTGGATTGTTATCTTCCTCCTTTTTAAAAACCAAATACGCCAGAGTGCAAAGGTGCCAGGCAGCCCTTGCGGATTACAACTCGGATAAAAAAATCAGTTGAATTTTCCTATACTCAAAATTAAAAAAAAGGTTCCACAGGATCAATTGTTTATTACTGTATAGTCCAAGGACCTAATCTTCCTTTTAAAAACAATCTCATGGGGGGAATTGTCAAGAAGTGGTGACACAATTTGTATTTCACAATTTAAAAAAAAAAATGTATGCAGTCATGGTTAAATCATGGCTGTAATAAGTCAATACAATTGAAGATTTATATATTGCCATGGCATGTTCTCCCCGGTTGACGTCAATGCACGACACTTGTCCATTCTCACTAGGGGTTTGGGGGAAAATATTGCCTTTTGTTAAATATACAAACTCTTTACTGGCTATGGTTATTCAAGAAATTTCTTGGTTGTTATATCCTGTTATTTGTGTGTCGGTTGGTTCAAATATTATGTTGAGTAGTTCCTTCAGGAGGAATTAGTATTTACTACTGCATTCTGGCTCTCCACCAACAGATCAGGATTGGAGAAGTGAAATTTCTGCCCGAAAAGAGAAATACCCTAGATGTTGCCAATGTGGGTCTCAGGTCACTATGATTATCCTTTGTCAATAAGCTGGGGACAAGCACTTCTGTAAGCCCTGGATCAAGGTGGAACCCTCCAGGGGCTACAGAAAGAAGTCGGTAAGTATGTCAACTTGAATAAGCATTGTCAGTGTTTGTATTTTGGCTTGCTCACCACTAAGCTCAGGGTATAGAAGGACGAATCTCCATAGCTCTATGGATAGCGCCTATTCCTAAACTGGCAATACTCTTTGAAAAAGCAACCAATTTATCCCATCTTTCCAGATGTTATTGTTGACAGAAATGGGGAGAAATATGTGAAGTTTCGTGCTGGTGGATGTCTAGGTTCTGTCAAAAGGGGAGAGTTTTGTTTAAAGATGTGGATGTCGTTCAATAAAATAAATTTGTAAACAATTACTGCACCCAGCGATTTAGATAACTTGAAACCAAAGGGTTATATTTCCACATTTTCTCTGTCAAATAAATTGATATAATCATAGGTAGGTAAAAGGGTTATCGCTTCAAATTTACATATAAGCCCCCAGTCCGATTATTTGTCGGACGTCATCAAAAAATCGCTGTCGCTTGTTCGCTGGACGCCAGCAGACGCCCATCCATCTTTAAGACCATCATATGCACATCGTCTGGCACACGAGCAGCCAGTGAACCCCTATAACCTTTGACACAATAGCAGTATCATCACATAACTGTCACATGAACAGGTTTATAGCTCAACATTTGTAAGCCATAGGTTAGCTCTGTCACCACCACACCATATTTGTTGGTTGTGTTAAACCGCGAAAACCTAAGAGTTGCCACATTTAGCTGAATGTTTTCCTATGCCTGGTGTTGGGGCGGTGAACTCAATCTCATCCAATATGCATTGTGATTGTTACTCAGTACATTGTTTCTCTTACGCTTGATGAAATTTCAAATCCTAAAGGATGCTGTTCATCGCTTCTTTGTACAAGCATGTTAATATGTCATATCACCCGGATAGGTATTGGTGGGGTTGCTTCTCCAAAGCGGTGTTGACATTAACATGTGTGGGACATGCGTACGTTACCGGTGCTTTCTGTTGAGCATGTTGATATATCCAGATTGTTGCATGATGCTCATGGTTGCTTCATTGGGAAGGGGGGCGTGTGATATGTCCATATCAATGCAGGATGCTGCTTACCATATCATTGCAGAATGCTGTACATTGCATCTCTGTAAGCATGTTGGTATTTCCATATTATTGCAGATGCTGTACTTTGCTTCTCTGTATGCATGCTAAAGTGTTGATATTGTCATATTAAGTGCAGGATGGCGTATGTCCTTCATTAAGCCTGTTGATATTCCCACATCGTTGCAGGATGCTGTACTTTGCTTCTTTATGAGTGTGTTGATATTCCCACATCGTTGCAGGATATTGTACTTTGCTTCCTCATGAGCGTGTTGATATTCCCACATCGTTGCAGGATATTGTACTTTGCTTCCTCATAGCGTGTTGATATCTCCGCCGCATTGCGGATGCTGACTCTTTCTTCTCTATTGACATGTTGATACTCCCACATCGGTTTGCAGGATATGTACTTTGCTCTTTATGAGTGTGTTGATATTCCCACATCGTGGCAGATACTGAACTTTGCTTCCTCATATCCGTGTTTAGATCTCCTCCGCAGCATTGCAGGATGCTGTACTTGGGGACTTCTCTATGAGCATGTTGATAACTCCCCATCGTTGCAGTATATTGTACTTGCTTCTTTATGAGTGTGTGATATTCTCACAATCGTTGCGGATTACTGAACTTTGCGTTCCCCTCATGAGCGTGTTATATCTCCGCAGCATTGCAGGATTCTGTACTTTGCTTCTCTATGAACGGTTGATACTCACACTGTTGCAGATATTGTACTTTGGCTTCTTTATGAGGTGTGTTGATATCTCACATCGTTGCCGGATACTGAACTTTGCTATCCTCATTAGCGTGGTTTGATATCTCCCAGCATTGCAGGATTTTCTGTACTTTGCTTCTCTAGGAACAGTTGATAATCCCACCTCGTTGCAGGATATTGTCTTTGCTTCTTTATGAGTGTTTTTGATATTCGCCACAATCGTTTCAGGATGCTGTACGTTGCTTCCTCTGTAAGCAATGTTTCTCTTCATATCATTGCAGATACTGTACTTTTACTCCTTCTTTTGAGCATTTCGATATTCCCACATCCTCGCAGATGCCTTTACATGCCTTACATTGCTTCCCTGTAAGCGTGTTGATATTTCCATCTCATGCAGGATTCCGTAACGTTTCTTCCCTGTAAGCAGGTTTATTTCCCAATCATTGCAGGATGCTCCATCGAGATAAAGATCATGATTGAGGTTGATAGACACTGCCTGGATCTGACCTCAGGAGAAGACAAACTTTGAAGACATCTTGGTTCTCCCTCTTCTACGAATGGCACAGACTACTTATATCCTTTACATAAGCTGATGGGGGCTGAGTGTTGAAACCGTTTTGTTGTTGGTTATATATACTGGGCCGTCAAGAGGCACAACACTATTGGTGCATTTTAATCAGATGTTAGTGATGGATCATTCTGCAAATAGTGACCTCAATGCACATGGTCTGTGTGCTGTAATCAGCTTGGTTGTCGAGGCAGTTGTAAACGAAGTTATATGCAAACGGCATGCTGCATTAGGGCGTGGCTCTAATTATCAGTCTCCTGGACTGCTAGCCCTGTTAGATGCTGTAATTGGGTCACCTGACTTGTCAGCCCATCTGTCCCTCTAATTGTGGTTGAATTATGTCATTATCTGTCACTAACTGTGAACTAAATCACACTCTGATCTAACCAATATGCTGATGTATCGTTAGAAACTATGAACGTACTTTCTAAGATGGGTGGAAAGGGGGTGGGAAGACCCCCCATCCTACGCAACTTCTCGAATCGATAATTGAGACTTGAAACAACTAAAACTCACGCAAAAAATGGGAAAACCATTTTGAGATCTAGCAAAGGTAAAGTATTGTCCAGATTTTGTCTTGGGTTCCCCATTTCTTGTGTGCAAGGAGTAGCTGAAGCTTCCGCCCCACAGTTCTGTACGGCCTGAACTGAACTGAAAATTTTGGAACAACTTTGGAGTTCATTCACGCACCTTAATAAGTGTTCCCCTCCCCATCAAACTGAAGATCCCCAATGTCTATGGTTTTATATACATGAAAGTGGTGTTTGTTACATATAGCACAATGAACGTTTCTGTCTCACCTAAACTAAGCCGGAAGAGACTTCCTTCCCCTCATTCAATCTCTCTGATACACCGGTTGTGTGTTGTGTTTTGTTCATCTGTGTGGCCATGTGTGTGTATGTTCCACATGTGATGTGTCAACTCTCGCCCCATAATAGGATTCTACCTGCAGTGCCTAATAATATTTTTGTACGTGCATCATTGTCTGGTGTACTTGATGTTAGATCCTGAGTACAAAAGGCTATAATTAGGTTTAGGTAATGACCCTATTTCAGTAATATATTGTTTGGGGATGTTAGCACGATGATACTCAAATTAGGAGCTTGGAGATGGTTGGTTGGTCTATAATGGTGAGAGGGTGCTATAAAACTTGCTTTCCATTGATTTTAAGAAAAGCCAAAATAATGCTAAGAACCAAGAAGGTTGCGCTAAGGTCCATGACGGTCTTACACCTCCTCCATATACTTTGACCGCTGTACTGGAATTCAAACCTCGATCATTATTCATTCTCTGCAAGAAACACAACCATGTGTGAAGCCGGTATCTGGTTCGATAGTTCTTGACATCATCTGCCCCGAGTTGGTGATAATTTTCCTTATGTACTGAGTCTCCAATCATTCCATTGTTTCATAAACAAAGCTGCATAGTACCAAGTCCATATTCTTTCAACCATGATAACACATCACAGTCAGCGGTGACTACAAGCCCAGCTGTTTCGGGGCTCTTTAGAACATTGGTCCGTTCCACTGGAACCAAATGGGGATCATGAAGGTGGAATCAAAAGCAGGAAATGTTAGACAGCAAAAAATTTCTTCATCAGAATGTGAATATAACTGACTAACATCCCCAAGCATATCGTTATTGATATGAATAATCTTGTATCCTGAACTGATGTTCCTCACCATTAGGGTCGACTGGAGGTGGCAGGGAAAACGCCGTTCACCGTCTGTTCGTCAATTAATTCATAAAGGTGGCTGAACAGTGAATTTTAACATGACCAATTTCTCTCAGCATGAATTTATTTGACCTGACCCTGTAACTAGGGGAGCTCTGGCCCTCAATGTTGTGATCCATGAGCAACTTTTTTTATAAACCTTTGGCACCAACCCTGCATGTGATCATTTTTCCCTCACCAGGTACACAGAATAAGGCAATGCTCTTCAAGAGTACCTTAACGTGGGGTGGGAGTAATCACAGGCAGTCGGCAACTTGCAAGTTGCCTACGCCTTGTTTGTCCCGCTCCAATTCCTTGTACTGAACCGTCCATGAGAAGGCAACAGGTACCATTTTTAAAGTCTTTGGTAATCAATTCGACTGGGAATTGAACCCCGGTCTCCTCCTGGATGGGAGGCCGACATATGTTGAATCCTAGTTACGTTGAGGGGGGGGGGGGGGGGGGGGGGGGGGGGGGGGGGGGGGGGGGGGGGGGGGGGGGGGGGGGGGGGGGGGGGGGGGAGATATGTCCCTGCAGTATCATCTTTTATAGAAAAACAAACCTGAAGGGGGGTGGGGGCGTAGCTGTATATGTACTACTCAATGGGTGTAGATTTATCTGTGTTCAATGTCATATAACAATGAGTCAACTTACTTTGACCTCACTCATTCTTTTGTTTTATGCAGGAAAGAACTGACTGGTCAGAGGGTCAGACAGACCAGACATCTTCTTCACGAAGTTTGACCGTACTCAAAGGACATATGGATGCTGGTTACTATCCTTTTCAAGAAACGTCTCAAAACGGTACTTCTTCCTTGCTCAAACCAGTTGTCATTGTGTGTATGTAATTTTTTGGTGTTGTGTGTTGTACAGTTGACAATCCTTGTTTGGTATTCATATAATAATCAATATATATATATGTAATTTGTATTTACATATGCTATCATTTCATGGAGTCACTTGAACTCAAATTCAAAAACAAACAAATATATGAACATTTGCAATGAAGCTCTCAGAATTTTTTCCTCGTAAAATTTGCAAATTTGTGGAAAGAACCTTGCTCACTGAAGGCTACACGAACATGCGACATCCATACTGTCATGTCTGTTTCTAGTGAAAAAAATTTTTGTCAAAAACCTGTGTGACAGTTAAAAAAAACAACACAACATGATATATAGGCAGCTGATAGCATATATGCTTTAGTCCCTTTTTGTGCTTTCCTCTTGGAAGACAATCTAAGCAGGTGAAGCACTTCTTCAACATGTATCATACTATATATATCATGTTATATTCCGCGTTGTGCACGAGTTGTTCAGTAAAGGAGGCTTCCATGGAAACATCTGAATCGCATAGACTGTGTTACTGAAGGCTTGATCTTAGTCTGGTATCATATCGCTATATATTACCATTTTAATGCTCTCTCTTGCAGGAGGAGTTGTTTAAGGTGGCACAAGGCTTCCATGATGACATCTTCATCATCAGGATTGTCTACTGTATAGAGCTGATCTAGTCTGGTATCATATCCTCTAGTCGTGTTATATTTCTCTCTCAGCGGAGTTGTTCAGTGCAAAAAAGGGCTTTCATGATGACTCTTGATCGTTACTGTATAGGAGCTGATCTAGGGTCTGGTACAACCATATATATATTTTATATTCTCTCTTTTGGTCAGGAGGAGTTGTTTCAGTGCAAAAGGACGGCCTCCTGGGACAATCTTGATCGTCATAGATTGTGCTACTGTATAAATCTGATATAGTGCCTGGTATCATATCATATATATCCATGTTAATTCATCTATTGCAGGGTAAGGAGTTGTTCAGTAAAGGAGATTTCCATGAAGACATCTTGACCGGCAAGGCTGTGCTACTTTATAGCGCTGATCTAGTTCTGTTATCCATACCATAGCTCATGTTATATTCTCTTATTGCAAGAGGAGTTGTTAAGGTGCCAAAAGGCTCCATGATGACAGCTTGATTGTGTTACTGTATAGAGCTGATCTGTCTGGTATCTTACCTTATATAATCATGTTATATCTCTATTGCAGAGGAGTTTTTCCGTAAAGGGGCTTCCATCAGGACATCTTTACCTCAGAGATGCTCTGGACAATGTGCGAGTGCGATACAATGCTTATCCTTTAATCATCTTACAGAGACATGCCAGTGTTAAGCCGTTCTCAACACTAATGTTCCTTCAGTTGCATCATATTCCATCAGTCTGACGGAGGGGTTGACATGAGTTTTTGCCCAGTCAACACTCTGTCATTAGTTTATATTCCATCACGACGGAATGACGATGGTCCGAGTGACGTGAACACCCTCCGTCACTTAGCTGACGGAATGCTCTGGTCAAAACCACTCCGTCTTGTTACGTCTCTTATTCTGTCCCACTCTGCCAATTCCGTCAACACTTCCCTCCGTCTGTTACGGGGTTTGTTCCGTCTTGATGGAACAACCTGTCTGCACATTAGTTGCACGCGTTTACGTCAGCCCCACAGATGGTGTTGGAGAATGAATTCCCCTAGAATGCCACTCACAGGCCTAGACGCAGGACATGTCAAAGATCATTTCCTATATTGCTCTCCCTTGTATGATAAACAAGATAAGAGCAAGACAAAGTCACTGCATGGACTCCACTTGTACCTCTTTGGTAGTACTGTCTGTGGTCCTGGTTGGCTTTTCTGTGGAGGCAGACCTGGCGTATGGACTGCAGCTGTGGCCCTCGGCTTTCTCGCGGCTCCCTAGTGTCGTCGCGGTAGTAGCAATACTCTCGAATTGATAATATGTAGACTGTAGTAGCAATACTCCCTCAACTGGAGTGTAGACATTTGGGGCCTTTATTATCAGTATGGGGCGTCAAGCCACGGTCGCGTTGGGCGGGAATTAGAAGGCGGGAATAGAAGATAGAACACTTCCGTCAACAATGGGAGTATTAAGTCTTTGACGGATGGCAGCGGAACAATGACGGAACATTCTGTCAGTCTACTTACCATTCCGTTTGATGTCGGCGTCAGTCAAGATGCCATCAAATCCGTACATCTACAGATCACGTTCGTCAGACCATCCCTCAATGTTCCGTCAGTCGTCCGTCGTCCCGTCAATATTAAACATGTTTAATATTCGCAGAGCCCTGGGCCGTCTTCATTGCCATCTACATGCCGTTAGTTCCGTCAGCTTTCCATCAGTAACTTCCCGCTAAACTTCCTCTGTTGCGTCAGTTCCTGACAGAGCTGCTGGAAGCACGGAACCTAGTGGTGAGACTGGCTTTAGTCCATTGGAATGTTACTCTATCCCAGATCTAATCATGCAGTTGGTCGGAGATGAGTGTGCAAAATGATATGGGAAGAAGGGGGGGGGGTACTGAAGTGCCATCCTCCCAAAATGTGTGAACTGGGGTGTGTTAGAGTGTTGTATCGGAGGACATATGCTGCCATATTCTGTAACATTGCAATTTTTGCACAAATGCTCTTCTTTTTACCACTAACGTTGTACAGTTCACCTACCTCCCTAAGCCGTCTGGGACTGGGCATATTCTAGTCGACTGGCCACCATGTCTTCCGTTCATGCCAGCTTCATGTGAAAGGGCGTCAAGTCGGATTTAGAGTGCTATTGTTTTCGATTCCTTGACGAAGTCAGAGAATATGCAGTCATGACAGGGTGTATGTGTGTTGGTTTTGTTTGTTTGGGGCGGTTTTTGAAACAAAAATGTTACACCCAGCTTGTAAAAATGGTCACTCGGCCCCACCTGGATGAACATGAAAGCTCATACTTGGTATGTTTGTTTCCCATGATGAGTAAATGAACCTATTGTTTTAAGGGTCAGGTCGATAGGTCATCTGAGGTCACCAGATGTCAAAGTCTGGAAAACCATGTCGACCTTAATTCCAGAATGGTTGGTCTTATCAGGTTGAAATTTAATGTGGAGCTTTCTTAGGGGGAGTATAGGAACCCTATTGTTTTTGGTATAGGTCAAGGGTGAATTCTGGGCAAAAATACAAAATTAGTGAAATGTAGATATTTTGGCCAATTGTGGCTTGTAAACACGATAACTCAACCCCACGTGGATGGATTGAGCTCATACTTGATGTGTGTGTTCCATGATGAGTACATGATTCCTATTGTTTTGGGGTCAGGTCAGAGGTCATCTGAGGTCACCAGAGGTCAAAGTCTGGAAACCTTGTGAACAATAAGTCCAGAATGGTTGGTCTTATCAGGTTGAAATTCAATGTGAAGCTTTCTTATGGGGAGTATAGGAACCCTATTGTTTTTGGTATGGGTCGAGGGTGAATTTTGGTCGGAAATAGAAAAATTAATGAAATGTCGATAATTGGTTAATTTTGGCTTGTAAACACGATAACTCAACCCCACCTGGATGGATGAAGATTATACTTGGTACGTGTGTTTCCCATGATGAGTACATGAACCCTATTGTTTTGGGGTCAGGTCAGAGGTCATCTGAGGTCACCAGAGGCTTCATTGCCAGGCACCTGGAACCTCCAGCATTCTCAGTGGATGGAACACTCGAAGGGCCAAAAGAAAAAGACAAAAATAGGGGACAGGATAATTTTTCCTGAACGACCTGCAAAATAATAGCCTGAAAAACTGCCTCTCTGGCTTTTTCATTCTCCTATTATGATATCACCATGGTTTTAATTCTGCAATAAAGGCCCTCCTGCCTGCTCATCATTCCTGGAGTACAAAACAATAATGGTTTTCCATACTTAAATCTCCATGTAATCATATCTGCTAAGTTTCCTTTAACAGTCTTTTTTTCCAGCGACCAGTGTCTATTCTATAGCTGAAGCTCTCTGGTTTTCCTGGAATCCCTCAGGGAGCCTGTTGTCCCCTATGAGTTCTACAATAAATGTCTGGAGGCCAGTAACAACTTCATCCTATGCAAGCAGGTTAGTAGTCCTTTAGTTCTCGACCGAGGTTATATCTCTGATGATCTAATACAGCAGCAGAGCCTCTCGTAGTCTTCCTGGAATCATCAAGAGAGCCTCTCGTACCCTATGAGTTCCAAAACAAATGTCTTGAGGCTCGCAATAACTATAATAGATTGGATTAGTTCCTGGCTCTGGACTGTTGATTGAAAAGAAAAGTATGATCCCTGTGGATGGTTTCGGAGTGTGTACTGGTTCCTGTGATTGGAATAAAATGTGGTTAAATGCTTCAAGCATATCTGTGAGTTGGACAGCACTATTTGGGGGCTTACATTCTATCATTTTAAGTCTAGATATTACTTGCTAGTGTCTATAATCAACTGCTTGGAATTCTGATGGAATGTTCGACAACCATGTTGATTTCTTTTGGAGAGAATTCAAACTCTTTGCCTGAGCTAATCTTGGAATGGCCTCTACCTCCATATAACAGTTCATCAAGTTAGAGCGAGCCTTACTTGAGATATTCAGTTGATTGGTAAGTGGTACTCTGTAAAGATGGCTCTCAAATTTCCATTCCTTGATAAATGTTGACCAAACTTGGACACAATGTTTATAGGGCGGGCAATGGGTCATCTTTGACCTCTTCAATGTCAAGGTCAGAGATGTTTGAAGGGGCATAATGGGCCATTGTTTGGAAAATTGCAAGATTGTCCTCCTGCAGATAAGGTTGGTTTACTGTCATACTTGGTCAGTGTTATATGGGCTAGTGGAACCCATGTGGTTGTCATTGAAGGGGCATATTGAGCTTTTATTTAAAAAAAAAAAATATCTGCAGAATGTTTCTCCTCCTACATAGCAAGTTGGATTACCAAATCGTACTCGTTTGGTGTTATTTATCACGGTGTGGTGGTGCCTACAGGGTATTGAGGGTTGTAAGGACAAAGGACATTAGAGGGGCATAATGTGTTAACTCATTGGGCATATGATATGTTCTGGAATTCGTGGTTAGTCAGGGTCAGCAGTCATCTTGGGGATATTTTTACCCAAAAGGTAATTTGGAGAGTCAAATGCTTCTCTTGCAGATTGAATGATCTTAACATTTGGTGAATGTCATCAGTGATCAATGGCTTCATGGGGTAGGTTTACCAATTTGAAGGCAGTGGTCATCAAGGTGTCCTTTTGAGTGACAAAAGGTCATTTTATTTGCAATGAAAAATTGCATCCATGTGGTTGAGCTACAGCACAATTTATGCTCCGTCTAATTATTTTGTTCCTAAATTTTGATCTTAACTGGACCCACCAAAGGTGATTCAAAATCACAGGCAACTTACATGGGGTGTCGTCTCAGCAGGATGGTGGCTAGCAGCTTCATTTGGTAGTATGAGATATTTGACAAATGAACATTTATATCCCATCAATTCTTTTCAGAGTCCTCAATTATTGTCATTGATGTAACAAACTGATCTCATCTTCGTTTGTGCAGGTATTGAAGAAGATTCCGATCAGTCATCGTAAGGTGTTCAAGTACTTAGCAGCTTTCATCCGAGAGCTTCTACTACACAGTGATGAAAATAAGCTGGACCAAAAGACACTTGGTAATTCACCTCACAATATATTTATATAAAGTTTTGATGAAGCGCTTTGTCACCAAGGTTAGCTCTGAGCTTTTTGCAAATGGTCAAGCCCCCCCCCCCCCTCCCCCACCTATGTGGCTCATTAGACCAGTGCGGTGTTGCATGTTCAGTATAGTGGATGTGAATTTATTCTGGCTGAGTCAGAGGCACTCAGAGCCGTTCTCAATTGAATACGTATCACAATGTCCTTCTTGATCATGTTTAATGATGAAACATCATTGGAAATTTAACACCTGACTAGAACACACACATAATCCTATATTATGTCTTTCTCGGTCACTGTTTTGGAATCGCAAATTCGCTGGAGTTGTTTGCTCGCGACTGATCATCTGGAAGTCACAATGCCTGTAAGGTGTCAAGCTATCTAGTTTTATTTTAAATTCTACTATGAGAGAAGGTTGGAAGTTTTCGATTGACATTCTTGAGCTTGATTGCTCCCACAAGGCACCAATATATGTTTGAGCAGATGTTATACATCGATCTGAGATTAAGATTGAGATCCAGGTTTATATTCTTATATCAAGGCAGCGCCTCTTCACACGACGACGACTTAATCTCCTGGTCATGGCAACTGATGAAATGGAAGCCCTTGCCTGCACAACCCCAGAATGCATGTGTTCGCTCCATGATCCTACTTAAACTTCTGGCAGCCACGAAAATTGTGCCTACTTCCGTTTACTAGCAGGTACCCACTCTACACATGGGTAGTGTGAGACTCGAGACATTCGAGGAGACATGGCCGTGTCTAACCGAACTGCGGAAAAAGCCCTCAGACTTTCAATGGGGTTCAAACTCGCAATCTATTGATCTTAAGTCAGGAGCTCTACCGACTGAGCTAATCCGTCTCCTCCGTCTGTTGTTAACAAGTTCGCTAACAACTAGGTTACCTTAGTTGGGCTTCGCGACCCCTTCTATCTCAAAGTCCCCCTCTTGATTTGATTTGATTTGAATTCTACGGATTCAGGAAGCCAAGTAAGGCTCATCAAGGAACCTTGGCCGAATTGATCGTGGATGAATAGTGCTCAGATGATATCAAGGCAGGGGTATAACCAATCACAACATGTTCCGAGAGGACAATCAGTGAAATCCGGGATCCGACCACTATCTCGGATTCAGGAAGTTTGGAAGTCTCTTCCCGTCATTATTCTTGTCTTTATCCATCAGCCACTCTTTTTGGAGAGCTGTTCCTGAGGACTCCCCCCCAGGAGAGGGAGAAGGAGTCACAGATATCTTCATCCAGTAGACGTACTCTCGGCCAACAGAGGTCTAGGAAGAAAGCCTCCTTCCTCTATCAGTTCATCATCAACGAATATGACGAATGATGAAGTGACACATACATCTAGCTAGCGTGGACCCTGTGAGAGGAATCTTGGTGTGGTGGTAGGTCCTGGAGCAGTAGCTCCAGCCGCTCACGCCTCCCCAAGCTGAACTGGACAGGGCAACTAGGACTGCAATAGGATACAAACTCATCAAAGAGCTACTTCGTGTGCTGGAAACGCTACCAGACAGATCAGCTGATTGGACGGGAACTTGTGGATGGCGATGGGTGATCAATGAGATCAAAGCCAGCGAGGACTGAGTGGTCTTGGCAGAGTCAATCGAGTGCACTGCGCAGTTGCTGAGGCTTTGAGGTGACATTGAAATATAATGGTGCGTTTAATAACGATCTCGTGTATACCGTACATATAAGTACACAAGTGAGTGATGGCTTCTGGTCATAACATTAAGAGCTACGAGATGAACCTCCACTTTCCTGACATGGTCCAAAATGGCAACAGTTTGATATACCCAATTCAGGAATGGAGGGTCATTCTGATTTGAGTCATGAGTATCAGGTAATCCAGGTATATACCCTTGATTCTGAATTCATTTTAAGATGATCATGCTTGTGAAGCAGTTATTGTCAACTAGTGTAGCGCCGCACGTCTGAAAGCTAGCGCATTAGTGTAACAAGTATCCGATGCATTTCAATGAAACGGGAGTTTCAGTATGGCCATGAATGGGCGCGCTGTGTCAAAGTAATGGATTTCACCAGTGATGTGGTTGTACATATGGTATACACGACACCAGAGGAACGCAGCATTAGTGCTGTCGCTGCTCTAGAGGGTTAGTACCTCCAGAGGTGGAAGGATTAATTGGACATACAGAAACAGTCTGGGATTTTTTTTTGTGTGACTATTGGGGTATGTATGTATATGACTGCAGATTTGTTAAGTTGCCTATGACCATGAGTGAATGATTTTAGGCACCAGAATATTCAAAGTAAATAACATTGTCACCTATAGCAGAGGGAAGTGAAAACTGGTCAATCATTCTCATCAGCTAGGAAGTCTGGGGTTCAATTCTCTGGTTGGTAGTACCAAAGACCACAGAGGAAGAAAGCCATGGTTTCCCCCTAGTTCAACCATCCTCTCATGGGCACTTCCTTACAACTGTGGTGGAATGTTTGGGCAGGTTGAGATTCATATGTTGTAGGATATAAAGGTTGGAGATGTCTGAAATATTATTGTTATAGGCATCACACCATGGACCGACAGTTCAATCTGATTTAACAATCCGAGTTAACTCCAATGAGTAAAATTGTGTGCAAATAGTGTATACTGTGTTCAAGGAGTAGTTTTGTTTTCCTTTAATCAATTAATAGGGGTAGGGTAGATTATTCTTGGGTACTTTGGGATTCATTGTTCTAGAGGTTGAAAATATAAGTGGTGCTTTTCCATATATTGCTTCTGTGGGAGTTATCAAGTCTTCACATTTTATCAGAGTGAGGGGACAAACAATTTTACTCACCAAAATATGTCACCATTCACAATCGGAAGAGATTCTAACGTTATTCAACCCACCTTATTGTTTCTGGCACCCTTCCCGGAAGTGGTATGTGATAGCAGGTTTTTTTTTTCTGGAAGAAAACTTTATGCATGGGAACAGCCAATTATTTTGTTCTACAACATTCTCTTAAAATTTACGTAGATGGAAATGATGTCCTCTGAACACTGATATGTAGAGTTGCCAGATTGTCTGAGGGGGAGGGTATATAATGTCTTACAATAGTAACCTAGTTCCCTTCATTATCTCAATTTTGTGACTTTGTAAATGCTGTCTATTGATAAATAAAAAAAATGGCTGGTTTATCTTCTGGGATTATCTAGAGGGAAGTCCACAGGGGATGTCATGCTACACTGCGAAAAGCCCCACACCGTACGAGCTGAGAAATGAAAAGAGTTTTAACCTTAGTGCACCCCCACACTTCAAATTGCTGCAAAATTGAATTGGCCAATCACAGGGACTCAGTGATTGAAGAGACATCAACCTTGAACTTGAGAGGTTGCTTCATTTAACCGAGTGGTTGGCACAATTGGTAGAGCGTCAGCCTTCCACTCGGGAAACGCGGTTCGATTCCCAGTCGGGTCTACCAAGACTTTAAAAACGGAACCTGTTGCCTTCTCCCTTGGCGCTCAGCACCCGGGATTGGATCAGGGTTGGGACAAATGAGGGGTAGGCAGTTTGCAAGTTGCTGTCTGCGTGTGATAACCCCCCCCCCAATTTTTTAAGTTAATAACCGCCAAAGAGGAATTGCCTTATTCTTGTACCTGGTGAAGGATTCCCATGACAATTCGGTGCAGTATCCAGGTCGTCATCCTTGCTGGGCCGTGATAGGCGATCCGAATATTTCATACAAGATTGTGGGTAATTGACAGAATTCTCTCGAAACATTCAAACTACTAGGTGGGTTGTGCTGTTCAGTAGATGCTCCCTGGTCGTGAGGATTCCCTAGATGCGGATTGTGGTGGATGGTATGATCGTGAAAAGCTAATTATGCAAGGGATTTGAATTTAGAATGAATCAAACGGTATAATAATGTATGAGGCCATAAAAAATATATTCAGCAAACGATGGATAAGGACGTTAAATTGATTCGTCAGGAGATAGATATTCCATGGATTGATGTGCTGTGGGAGCTGCATGATTGAACAGCCGTACAAATGGTTGATTTTGCATAATCAGTGGTTCGTCAATTTATTTGGATAATATTTTTTACAATACGGAACTTGTCTCTATTACTGCCCAAAACGGTTGACAGATATTTAAGATACGCTTCATGTCTGTAATTCAGTGTGAATCCCGTGGAGTCTCGTGCATCCGTCATTGCATCTTTGGAATTCTAGCCTAATGAGGGGAAATTTTGTCTCAGGGGAAAACTATTTGAAAGGGAAAATGTTCGTCAATCATTGTAAAACCTCATGACTTGCTTCAAGTTTGCCTATTCATCGTTTATGCAAAAGCTTTGATAATTTCAGCCACATCATTTTGGTTTGTTAGGAAAATGGACGTTTACAACGGTATTCAATAATTTCACAGTTGTTCGATTCTTTGTTTAGTTAGTATTTTATTTCATACAGATATCTTTTATTGATAGCATTTTATATTCTGTAATCATTCTGCTCAGATGACTGATTTTATTATTTTTTTTTTTTTCCCCCTTGTCTGTGTAACTCCTAGTGTCTAACATAGGATTTTGTGTGTTATGTTTCATTTCAATTGTTTTAATTGGTAATATGCCTGTCATATGATAGTGTCCCTAAGCTTTATTCAGACTAAGAAAACATCATTTATTACTGCAAGATAGTCTACTTTCCAATCTTGCCCGATGCACCTTGCAAACTTTAAAGCCCTTGACTGTGTACGGAAACGCTTAATAACGTTGGTTTGGACTGAGGCGTTTTGTTTTATCCATAGCTGATAATTAGCTCTCTGTTATTTATCCTGCAGATGTCCTTTAATGATTAACAAAATTTGGGTGCATGAATGAATCGAGATATTCATGCTAGCGGTGACCCACCATTACACTTTAAGAGTACAAAATCTTGAATTTCTGTAACAGACGATTACTGATGTGGACTGTGAGTGATCGAGAGCTTTCCCGAATCCACTGCGGTACTGGGGACCTCGACCAAAGTTTTTCCTGCTTAGTCTTCCAGCTGTTGGTCCACTTTGTTGTTCGCTTTGGCAAATGCATTTTCTGCCATCCTAATCTCTCTCCCTGCCTCCTTCGTTTATCATTTCTCCGACCTGGGGGGTCCTCTATTTTGGTTCCCATTGTTTTAAACCTGAATTTTTGATTGGTGATTCCAGTGTCTTTTGTCAACCTCATGGTCCTTTACTGGTCTTAATGGAAAAGTACAGAACATTTCAGTTTTATCAGTTGTTAGTTTGCTCCAGCATCCCTGCACTCACTGATGAATATTTGCAGAAATCACACGTTGAACTCCCACGACACCGAACGTTTCCTTAACAATATTTTCTTGCAGACCTGTGGACGCTCGGCTAACTGCGTATGTATTCGTGTTAATCTCAATAGCGCCCCCTTTAACATTCATTGCCCCATACAGATTAGAAGGAATCCGGTAGATCTTATTGTGGCCGAATTGCAAAGTTGAAGCACCTCCATGTATAACAGCTGCAGTCGAAGAGACTAGCATAAACATATTCCAGATACGAACAGGGCATTACATTACATGGAGTTTACAATCGAAAATCCAGGCTTAATTTCACCTAAATGTGGGCAACCTCACGCCATTTTGTGTGCTTGTAGATTTTTGGGTGGAAAAAGCATCCCTGTCTCTTGGTAAATACGGCTAACTTTTGGGTGCCATAAAACGTGCATACATTTGTGTGAATTTTTTCATGTACTGCTTCTCTTCTTGCCGGTTTGGAACAAACGGAGATGGCAATAAAAGTATTATCTTGTTCAAATCTCAAAATGGCGGCGCTAGGTAGGAGGAACTGCAAAGAATGAACGTGCTGGGAAGGCACGTGTGTGGAAATAGCCAGCATGGAAAGGACTCATTGTTATTTCTATCTCGAGGGGCGGCCCATATTTTTTCCTGTGAGTGAGCCATGCATGGTTTCTTTTTAATTTCTATTCATGACTAGCAATCCCGTAAAAACTAGTTACATTCTGGGACTTATTTTCACTGAATTTTATTTCTACATTGTATTTTATCATCTATTGTGCCTCCATAGGCGTCTTGTTTGCTTGCACATTACATTGTGTCTTGTTCATTACCCCAAAGATTAAATTTCGTTTTTAAGGATGAGAGGTTGCAATTGTTAAAACTAGCAATGTGACAGCGTTTCATTACACATCATGGATAACCATCCATGGGACAGAACCTCTCAATGTATACTTGTAACCCCTTCACTTACCTACCCTATGGTATTTGTCTTGTCACGATGTAGACACACCTTGTCAAATGAGAAGGCTTGCCTCAATCATAAGGTTGTGTACTCTGAGTACAAACTGGACCAGGAGTAAAAGTATCAAACTGGATCGGACCGGTATGTCTTGACGATTCGCTGATGCCCCAATATTGATCCATTTTGTGGGAAGAAGGTTTGTGCCACAGCTCACCCTAATAGACCAATGAACTGTGAAAAACATTGGTTGTTTTCTCGGAAGTAAGTTGTGCTTGTTGTACAAACATTAGGTGCCAGTGGTGTGTGTTGTTTGTAACCAGTGAGGGGGGGGGGGTCTTACCCACTGTTTACTGCTGGCAGCTCCTACTCCCCATTCCCCCCCCCCCCTTTGTCTTGCCCCCTCCCCGACCAAGGTTTGGGTTGCATGAAGAACATTGCATTACCGAGATGAATTCCAATTGTGCCATGATCACCATTTTCTGATAGATAAGGCTGTCTCTCAAGTATGTCCTCCACTTGTCTAAAAATTGCAATTAAGGGATTACGGCGGATAACTTAACTACCTAACAACTATACATAAGATGCTTAGAAGATGAGGAATAACATTTTCCCTATAATTAAATTTTTGAAATCCACGGAATTAGTGGGACTGGGTGAATTGTTATGAAATGAATGACAAATAAGTAAATGTTTACAGATGAGAGTGGTATCCAACAGTTCTGTTAATGTGTAAGTGGAATAACATAAAGGGAAAACCTTGTTTGTGACAGATAAACATTAGGAATTGTTGAAACGAGTGCTATACGCAATGTACATGAGATTACTACCCCTTACCCTCCTCATCGAAAGGAGTTTCTTTTGGGTATACCCTTTTTTTCGAATGAATCAAAAGGAGAGCCTTATAGTCCTTATCATAAATTGACAAGTTGTGAAGCATCATAACTGATTGGCGTGATAAATATAATATGACGTTTATCGTTATGGTAATGGGAGTTGGCGTTTTGTCAATTGGGGTGATAACTATAGGAGTAAAGGGTGGACGAGATTGAAATCAAGGGAATTTTAGTCGTTTTAAGGTCATGTAATATTTGTAAAGGTCTAGGAAATGGCCCATATGCTTACACACATTGTTACGGTCCCATGGAACTACAATTGTACAACGTCTCTTTTTGTTAGTATGGGGCCAGAGAGATTGGTAGTCAAATTCGTCATTTCACCTATATGCACTGTTACTTGGGTGAGAACAGTGCGTAGAGGGCGTAGGCAGGATTTTTCCACCCGGGGGAGCGGGGGTCACCATCTAAGCGGGGAGAGCAGCGACCACCTGGTTGGCGGGAAGCGCACCTATCGGTAAAACAAAGCTCCCTCTAGTGGTGGAATTACACTAAAACAAAAATGATCTTGCACTCTGGCTACGGACTATATTGAATTAAAAGTGAGGGTTGGGTTTCCATTCTCCCACATACATATTCACAACATATACAAACAAACGCCATACGTGACAGCATTAGTTCCTCTGTCCGTCAGCCCATAAGTATATGCCCGACAATAAACAAGCTCTCATTTATGATCAGTAATATGATACAGTGCCGTATAGGTGAACATTTTATCAGCTGTGAGAACGGTTCTCATATTATTTTAATACAGGGTATATGGGGGATCATGTGGAGTGCAATTTATTTACTATCTGACGAAGCGCCACCATAGGTTGCGCGTAGCGCATCCAGAGAATTTTGGCTTTTAACCTCCGGATCGCCGGGGAAATGGCACTTGCCGGGGCCAATTGACAAAATCTGGAGTGCAATTTAGTGTAAGAAAAGAATGCTGAAGAGTTGTCACTCTGCAGGAAATATAGGCCGATGAATAAGCAACATGCATTTATATTTTCACAGAGCGTTAGATAGAAATGGTGTCGCAGCAGTGATTTCATAGGAGGTTTAGTACACCCCCTTCCTCCCTCCCTCGTCGCCGTGCTAGGTTTGGCTAGTGCGCAGACTTGAACCCCACCCCTCCTTTAGCCCCTTCATAGTTGGTCAGCACCCCCCCCGCCCAGTGACAATATGCAGTATTAACACCCCTGTACAAACCCCGTCCCCCCTGTGCCACCAACTGTGGGAGATGATTTTGCACCACGGGTCGGGGTATATTAACGGAGCCCAATCATGCTTGGCCGACGAATCGAAGTCAGCTGGATTGTAGGAAATAGTACTTTGGTACTTGACTTTACAGTTGGCCCAGCTAGGATTCTCAGTGGGGCGCTGGAGGGGGGTGGAAAGGAAAGGGGGGGGGAAAACTAGAGCAAGTGTGTCGTACACTTTCTTCTTGGGGGGGGGGGGAACAGACATTTTCAGAAGAAACAAGAATACTATCCGAGGGGGACGCCACCATCATTTGGCGCGATCTTACAGCTGGAATTTTTTACCGTACAGCCCCCAGATGGCCGGGAATGGCCTTTCCGGGCGTTGCATGCTGCACGTTCCAAGCTCACTCAGGGCATTTTATGATCACACAAATTTTGTGACGATTGAAAATTTTGACATTTGTCGGACCTCGGTCCTAATCGTTGCCCCGAGTTTAAACTCTAGCCCGAATTTTCAAACAATTGTTGCGCCATACTACGGTCCACCAGTGTGCGCGCGAAGGCGCATTTTTTCTTTTCCCAAGATTTCCAAGCATACTTAAAAAATCAGAATCCCAGCAGAAATTGAGGACATTTAGCTAGTTTACTCTCTCCTGTCCCCAATCATGATTAAACGTTTATGCCATAAGAGCCAAGGACTTCCGATTAGAGTTTCCTGGAGAAAACACGCGTTGAAAATCCAGCAGTCGATATCCTATGCTACTGCCAGTTCACAAAATTGCGTCGTGGTTGGAGACGAAGGAAGAACGGACAAAGGCTATAAGGGTTTAGTAGTAATCCATAAGTTTCAAGTTCAATGATGATGTTTTGTGTATTTTCACCTCCCAGACCTGTATTGAGCTAGGGGTCAATGAGCACATTTTTTTTTGGGGGGGGGGGAAGCACACACGGGGCCATGGTTTTCGAGGGGGCGTGCCCCCTAACCTCTTCGGCGACGCCACTAGGGCTGAGATTATTTTTCATATGGTTCTTCATTTACTATCTCTGACCGGAGAGACACGCATTGGTTGGTGAGTCCTTGTACACGGAAATTTTGGAAATAGGCAAATCTACGATTCCATCGCATTTATAATAACCATCATCTTTTGTGGGCCTCAGTAGATCATTTTGGGTAAGACATTCTCCCTTGCTTCAACCTGCTCATATTGCCTTCGAGTTGGGTTTAAAACGGGCCGGGTGTATGTTGTCTATTTCAATATTGTTTTTTTTTATGGTCCATCTTTCGGCCAAGGATGTCAACAATTTATGTCTGCCAGCGGTATGACATCATCATCACCCCCAAGAATTTTCCCCCCTGATAGCCTTAGTGAGTGGAGAGAGGCGGGGGAGGGGGGCTTCCGGCCTCGATCCAGTATTTTTCATCCGGATAACCGGGAAGCTGATGATGTAACAATGATTAGACCAGAGCGGGGGGGGTGCGGGGTGGGGGGGGGGGGGCTAGTGCTAAAATCGTGGGGAACATTCTCACGGTTAATTTGCCTATATGACTCACTATAGCCTACGTCACTTTTTTCAGTTTTTTTGTTTTTGGGTTCTTTCAGTATTTTTTCCACCCCTTCCTCTCTCTCTCATTCCTCTTCACTTTCTTCTTTTCTTACTCCCTTGTTTCCTCACCTCTTTTTTCTCTCTCCCCCTTCTTTTTCTTTTTGTTCTGTTACGCCTCCTCCCCTTTTTGCCTTCTTCTCTTTTTCCCCCTTTTCTTTTTTTCTTCCTTCTACCCGGGGGCGCGCGCCCCTCAAAAGCCCCCCCCCTGGATAGTACGCGCCTGCGTAGCCAGAGTTTAGTAGGGGGCCATGGGGGTGCCGGGGTGGTGGGAGTGGGGGGGGGGGGAAGGCCAATGAAAATTCCAAAATGTTCACCATCAGCGGCGGCACCACGACGGGTTGTGAGCGGAGCGTACAAGAAGTTTGGCTGAGAGACCTCCCAGCATGGCCGGAAACGGCAGTTCGCGGGATAGTTGGTGAGGAACACAAACAAAAAACTCTTGAAATGATTGTTTGATTTTGGATTCTGGAGAAATCTGAGGGTCCATTAAGGCTAGCTCCTGGTTGGACCCACTTAACGTTAGTACTAATGTGGCCAATTTTGCAAGTAGTGATCTGAATATACTATATTTTTGGTCGTTGATGGACAAAGATGTTCCACTGCGGCGAATGGAATTTGACCCTTTTCATACATATCCCGCAATTGTTCAGAAGTATGAATTTACCAAAAGACTCATACTTAATACATGCATGAGATTAAAATGAAAAACCGTGTTTTGGATAAACTGAAGGTCATCTGGAATCAATGCAGGTTCTAAAAACTTGAACAACGAGTGCATGCCAGCATCAATTGCCCAGATCAAGGCTAGATTGAGTGTGCAGAGCTTTCTTAGGGGGTTCAAGAAATATATTAATTTTGGGTGTGGTAAAATATGGTCATTTTGAGAAATGAGAAGATTGTGGAATGATTTCTTGCCAACATCGGATAAGCCCAGAAGCTTGTCTAGAAACGCCTGATCAAGCTGAACTGTTTCCTACTGAGTGGACAGGATACTGTGATGTGGAATGAAGGCAATTCTTAGAGAAAATTATGAGAAAGTTATATTTTGTCATTTTGGTGTATATATAAAGCGATACCCGATCACCAACATGCCAGTCACGGTTGTCTCTCAATATCCATGATAGTTAAGTGACTGTGGCACCTTATAAGCACAATACTTTGAACAGGCGTGATCCAATTTTTCCCAGGGGGGGGGGGGGGGCGATATTCATGCTGTGAATCGAGAATCGAGTACAGACAGACCAATCCCATGTGCGCGCAGCGCACTTCATAGGCGCGTAGCGCGAATGTCCTCTCGGCGTGGGTCCAGGGCCGCTTCAGGGCCATGGAAGCTGTCGGATTCTAGATACTCTCTAATGCAACTGAGGCTCATTTGGAACATTTTCTCGTGATTTCGGTTGACAAAGTTCTAGACAATTACCAGACAACTCATAAAATTTCGTGCATCATAAACCGATGTCTCGGAATATTAATGGACCTAGGTCATGTCATGTCCCCTTATGATGTAGCGAGGGCTACGTCTGTGTTACCACACCACAGAACAAGACCCAATGTATGCAAAGCACACATCATGAGCGCGCAGCGCAAAGTCCTTTCGGCATGGGTCCAGGGTCCGCCTTATGGCGAGTACAGAATCGAGTACAGACAGGCCAGACCCTATGTGCGTATAGCGCACCTCATGGGCGCGAAGTCCTCTCGGCGTGGGTCCAGGGCCCGCCTTATGGCCCTGGAAGCTGTTGGATTCTAGAGGCTCTCCAGTGCAATCTGAGGCTCATTTGGAACATTTTATGTGATTCTGGTTGACAAGATTCTAGAACATTATCGAGAAGATTCATATAATTCCGTGCATCATAGAAATAAACGTCTATGGAGTTGACATCAGCACAGCTCTACCCAGCCGTCGTATTGCAAGATCCCGAATGATAATCTAAATCAGGTGAAAATATAAGGTATGCTTAAGTCGACGCGATATTCCCGGATCCCCCCTGTGACCTCACTTGGATGGTGAAGCACTATTTATACTGTTCCCCATGATGAGTACATACTTCATATTGCTTTGGTTGTCATCTAAGGTCAACAGAGGCCAAAGTCCTGTGGACACGATAAGCCCATAATGGTCCATCCGATGAAATTTGGTGTGTAAGCTTTCTTATCGGGAGTACAAGAACCCTATTATTTTTTAATGTTTTCAATGTAGACCTGGGTTCATTTTTGTGAAAAAAGAAAAATATTTTGAACAGTGGATACCCATGTCAATCTCAGCTTGTGAACAAGATAATTGGACCCCACTTGGATAAACTCTTACTCTGTAGTGTCTGTCTCATCAAGAGTATATGAACCCCATTGTGTTGGGATCAAAGCAAAAATCTTGTTTACACGATAAGTCTAGAATGCAGTTTTTGCAGTCGAAATCATTAAGCCTTTTGACATTTTGATTGAGGTGAACCATGGTCAGATGGTCAAGGTTTGGTATGAAAAACATTGTGAACATGAACTTATATACTACTGCATGTGTGTTGCTGGAGACTGAGAAAAAGTGAATCACGCTTGAAGTGCGAGAAATTTTAGCTAATTTTTCATGACATTTGGTTAAAATTAAGTCACTTAATGACAAATTCGGTCAATTGTTGGGGTTGAAACAGAGGTAACCCTGGTCAAAAGTGTTTTCCCAATCTCCAGTGGGGGGGGGGGCAGCGATTTCATGGGGGGGGGGGCTCGGCCCCCAGCCCCCCAGCCCCCCCCCCCCCCGTAGCTACGCCACTGGTTGAGAACTGTCCACTAGGGGTGTTCCATAATGGGATCCAGCAGGGAGCTGCACTTGGAAATATGTGTTTTGTTAACACATGTCTGTAATTTTTTTTTTTTTCTCCAGTTTTGAGTAGCCGAACGTAAAATTTCACACACATATAAATCATCATTAATTTTCTCTCGAATTTAGGCGAAAACTTATTCTGGGGCATTTTTACCCCAATTTGTTTAGAATCTCCACTAATTTGCAAGATATTTATTTGTTGATGCCAATATCTGAATGATTTCAAATTCTTTAAGAAATTAAGAGGACACACATCATGAAAACTTAATTCATGCAGTTATCTGAAAATTACAAAAAAAATGTGAATTTTAGATGGGAAAACTTGAATTTT
Organism: Sclerodactyla briareus; assembly: GCA_026419785.1. NCBI lineage: Eukaryota > Metazoa > Echinodermata > Holothuroidea > Dendrochirotida > Sclerodactylidae > Sclerodactyla > Sclerodactyla briareus. The sequence goes on from JAODTK010005844.1 coordinate 118,599, forward strand.
GGCTGAACTTGGGGATTCTTGGCAGGTTTTTTTCCCAATATAATTAGAGATTGGAAATTTCCCGAACTTTCTATGAATTTGAATGTTCTCGGGTAAAAACTGCTGTTTCCAGACTTATTTTTTTTGCTAAATTCTCACTATTCGCAACGAGCCAAGATATTTTGGGGATAGTACGAAATATCTTACGACTGCCATCTTGTTTGAATTTTTATTCATGTGACATCTCTGAGTTGCTGGAAAAGTTCTGATAGATCATATCAATCTTCTCACTGTCTGACTGTCTGTCCGTCCGTCCCCGTCCGTCCATTTTTCCACAGTTGATTCAAATTGCTCCTCCTGCCGTGTGTATTAGGTCAAGATAAAACGTCACAATGATTCATGACGTTGAAGTTCAAAGGTATTATTGGTCAATGTCAGCCTTTTGTGAGAATATGCAAAATGCTTCTCTTACAGTTTAAATTGTATGGTTATGAAAGTAGGTCATTTACATGGAGAAAAATGCTACATTTTGTTTTGGATTTGAGGTCAATGGTAATCTAGAGGTAATTTTAGCCAAAATGGTCATTCTGAGGATCATTTGAACAGATTGTTTCTCCCACTGATTGAATTGGATGATTGTGATGGTTAGCAGTATTGTCGTTTACTAATGGTACGTATGTTCAGGATTTGAGGTCAAATGTCATTTAGAGGTCAGTTTCGGCCATTTTGTTCGGTGTTCAGGAATTCGAAGTAGAGGTCATCCATCTGTGCATCAACATTTGGTAATTTCGTTTGAATAGTTCATTGGTTTCTCCTACAAAACAAGTTGGATAGTAACTATTGAGTGTCCAATTTCAAGGCATCTGGAGATTATTCTAATATGTTCGTGAAACCACTCAAAATTCCTCTCCTTTGCAATTCTGGCTGATGAGCTGTACCATTGCTCATTCGTTAGGGCATAGTGTGGCATTTCAATGAATGGAGTAATAAAGGGGAAGGGTGTTACTAGTGCGTACCTGTCGGGCAGGTGGTGGGCGAAAATAATTCCTCTGGAGGGTTCACCTGGAAAGACAGCGCGGGGAAATATAGGTCGCGCACGGAAATATGAGAGAATTAAAGGCGGAACGCGGAAGTAAAATCGGTGTGGAATATAGGGTCACTGAGAACGAACAGAAGATGGACGTTTATGGGAGCTAGTGCTATACTGTGGAAATGCAATGCCTGCCGCCCCCCCACCCCCACTCATGTCAAAACGCTGTTGCGGGGCCGGACAGGTGAAGGGGAGAGGGTTGGCCGGGATATAAACACTTTCACAGAACAGTTCTTTATCATCGCGAACAAAACCTCTGCTCCCCTCTTCCCGACAGATCACCTCAGGTCATTGCATTCGGACACATTGTTTCGTGGTGTAGTGTTCAGTCACTACGACACGTACTACACTATAACAGCAGTAGCCCGGCCATGGTTTCGTTTTGCCAGCAGCTGACTCACGATGTCACACCTTTAACTGGTGGCTCCCTAAAGTCACCACACACGAAGAATAACGGAAACAATACCAAATAAACTTGTTAATTACGCACGCCTAAATGATTCTGAAAGAGATGAGGTGAAGCCACTTTTTGTGCTTGAATTGTCATTGAATGGCGTTATTCAGGGGTTTTCTGTTCTGCTCCTAGGATGCGCATGCGGTTGTTTGCTTGGCCACTCTGAAAATATCCGGGCCCGAGGGGCGTCCACACGAAAACACCTTGTCAATCAGTCTTATTAAAACCAGTATCCTGAAATGAAAAACAAGGAATGACCCAATCGTGTATAATCCTGCATGATTGAATGAACAGGGCCAATAGAGTTCAAGGCAAGACCCTGGTACTGTAGACTGAGCCTCATCGAATTTTCATGAAAACTGAGGAGAAAAATATAGGTAGTGTGTAAAAGCGTTTGTATAAAAATCGCCGTTTTAGTGGAGATGTGCCTTTCTATTTTTTTACTACCATTGTATCACTTACCTCTGTTGATAAAATACCCCCCCCCCCCCCCTCCAGATGTTGCTTTCTACGGGCACACGTGTATGACAGTAGCCTGCATAGCCTCCTTTCAGCATCTTCCAAGGGCGCAAACACCTGTTTAAGAATTGTGGGGGATCTAAAGCAATAATAAACAAACATGTGTGTGTGTATGTGTGTGTGTGTGCGCGCGCGTGTGTGTGTGTGTGTGTGTGTGTGTGTGTGTGTGTGTGTGTGTGTGTGTGTGAAATAGAGGCTCTCACGAATGATTAGGGGTCACAACCACCGTCTCTCAGTGTCTGTGTCCATGGCATCTCTAGCTAGGGCATGCGCAGGGAACCACGTATGCCTATTGTACACCCCAACCGGCAGGAAGAGGGGGGGGGCAAGTGATCATATCTATAATGTCCGCAGCTTCTACAACTGACCCTATATTTGGCACAGTACACTCCGTCTCCCCCTCCCCGTGGTCCCTATATCTTATATAGAGCTATATTGATTGGAACACCTGGTGCAATTTAATCAGAGCGAGTCCTATTGAGCGTCGTGGTTGTTAAATCAAAGCATTCCTCTGTTTCCCATACGCGTCAAACACCCTGTTCAAACCGAATTATTTTCTCAGGTTATAGTGAGTGCTGACCTAGACCGCGTTTATTGAATAGTAATTGGAATTTAATGTGTTTGTATAGTTCTGCAATATGAGATCTGTGGGGACATTGCCGTTATTCATGATATCGACGTCGCCAGCATCAACAAACTGACAATCCCTGGATATTTTCTCCCTTTTAATCGCGCTGTCTTTCAAGGCAATGTTCACCAGCCTTCCCGCGCGACTGATTATGGGCGTCAAAGCACTGTTCCAGTGAACTTCGCGCTATGTAGCACAATTATATGCGCAATAACCAATAACAGCGAAGATCTCCTCTTATTGGGTGCGTTTTTGCCAATTGATTGTGATTGTATTCACCCCATTTTCCTTTAATGGACATACTTATTCGGAACTTACGTCATGTATTTATCTAAAAAGGGAGATTGTTCTTTGCACTTATAGACATGCTAATTCTACGAAGCGTGTGAAACGCTGTTCACAAGGTGAGATAGATATGATACGATAAATTTATCGGATGGAGTGTTCACACTACATGCGATGAACATGTACGATGAAGCTTCCTCCCGCGGGCCGCGCCGTCTTCAGGTCTTCCTTCCTTGTAGTAAAAGGAGGATATGATGATCTGTACTCAGCCGGAAACACTATACAACACATAGGATAGCCTACTTGGGTGATCCTACCGCCACCTACCCCTGTGTCAGATTCAAGGCCTTTATGACTATTCTGTTGCTGTTGCATCCAATAACAGGCATATCTAGGGGGACACTATATAGTCAGAACCAAACGATTTCGCGCCCAATGTCCAATCTGAATACATAACGGCTGATTGCATCTGTTTACACGCTTTCCTCATCCTGTTCTGCCGTCAACCCACAATTAAGCGCTTTTCACACATGTGCGATACGATACGATATGATACGATAAATTTATCGGATGGAGTGTTCACACTACATGCGATGAACATGTACGATGAAGCTTCCTCCGCGGGCCGCGCCGTCTTCAGGTCTTCCTTCCTTGTAGTAAAAGGAGGATATGATGATCTGTACTCAGCCGGAAACACTATACAACACATAGGATAGCCTACATGGGTGATCCTACCGCCACCTACCCCTGTGTCAGATTCAAGGCCTTTATGACCATTCTGTTGCTGTTGCATCCAATGATACGCATATCCTAGGGGGACACTATATAGTCAGAACCAAACGATTTCGCGCCCAATGTCCAATCTGAATACATAACGGCTGATTGCATCTGTTTACACGCTTTCCATCATCCTGTTCTGCCGTCAACCCACAATTAAGCGCTTTTCACACATGTGCGATACGATACGATATGATACGATGAATTTATCGGATGGAGTGTCACACTTGTGCGATAAAAATGTCGTAAGATAATTTTATCGAACGTTTCGGCGCCTTATAAAGAGAAAATGGTGGACTTTTTTTTTTCTATTTTTTTTTTTATAGTAAAAACACATGTTTTCCCCCTTTGTCGCTTCAGGCGGTGGAATAGATCGGCAAAATTTTTGAATACCAAGAATTGTAATTTCGAAGCATTTCGAAAACACAATCAATCATTGGAGCGCATGCCTGGAAGGCACTCAGCTGCATCCACCCGCCGCTTCCAATCACCCAGCCTCCTCCAACTAAAATAATAGTTTTGTAGGTCCCATGTATGGCGTCAAATAGGGCCGAGCAGCTCAATCAGAGAGGCCAATGTCTGCCCCGGATACTTCACTACCAATACATTCACCAAACCCATGATTTTATCATTCAAACCCACTTTTCGCGCCAAACGTAGCCCAATAACCCGTTTGCCTTTCATACTCTTTGCAGAATGTATGTCAGAATGGAAACAAACGCTATCTTATTGTTCAAATTTGTATACTCCACTTAATGCTACATATTTCACGCGTCAGTCCGCTCTTTGTCAATTCACAGATGGTGAGTAAATATTTTTCCCTTGATGGGTCAATCGCTTAGAATGTTGGCGTATATAATATGCGACAGAGGTGCGTCATTTGAGATGAATGTCGTCTCACCGCCCAGTGAACATTTCGTGATTTAACTGGCGTTGTATAACTTCCTTCACAAAGGTGACTGTGTCTTAGGTTAGTCTGATGAAAAGCAAGAATCATGTCTCTTATATCCAGCTGTGTTCTTCCGGGGCATATATTAATAACGACAGCTGTCGAGCAATGATTACCTTAATTTGATACTGAACGGAAACAATCATTCCTTACTTAGATGCATGACATGATTCGGTAATAAAGGAACGACTTGGGATTGTCCGGTAAATGAGTGTGGGAATATTTGGTGCAGAGTGTTTTCATTATTCATTATAACGGGTAATATTTCTATTGGCATTGGCAATAGTTAATTTTGATAAAATATCTCTTAAATGCTTTCAAACAATTGACCATCGCGGCCAGACTTTATTGAGGGATTGTCGTGTGTGACTGTGTGTGTATGTCTGTAACTCTGTATGTAAGAGCACTGTGACACTGAACACGATGACTTGGGTTGCTGCAGTGATGGCACGGCTGCTATCACCCTGCTGCTGGTTGTTTATGCTGAAGCTGGGGGCCACATAAAATAGTGCGCTGCGGGCGTCAGGTTAAGAACGTGGGTTGAACACCTACCTCATTGAGTGAGACTATTTGCATGAAAAATCGTAGCGAGTGTCCACCCGTCACAAGACCAGGATCACGTGATTGCGTCTGATAAGATTTCGTTTGGAGGCCGGATGAAAGACGGATCTCAGACTATCGTTCTCAGAATACGAATCAGATTCGTGACCCAGTCTGTGTTTCTATGGTTTCATTAGGTACCATTGGTACGGTGGATGGTGAAAATGGTCGCTACCGTCTTTGTCTCACATCTGAGGACAGTGGACATCAGCACAGTATGACTAGACTGGTATTAGAGGTGGTCAAGAATCACATCGGACCGCTAGACTTCTCCTAAAAATTGTCGAGAACCACCATCGAAGCGCCGTTTATATAGGAGCTCATGTTTTCCATGCTGATTCGAGCTAGAGTACACACACATAGCGAACTAGTGGTATTGTTTAATTATATATCTGTGTGATATATCACAGTATCACAGAGTTAACCAAGTTCGATAACTCCTGAACGGTTCGAAAACCTGATGTGTTGAAATTCCACAGCTCAAATAGGGGGAATTATGCCAATAAGAAATATTTTGCTATTCAAAATTGTTGAAACGACAACTAGATATCATTGTAGAGTAGTGGTCTGTAGGGGCGTGATTAATTTTTGGTCGCCGTAATCTAGGGAGAGAAGAAATATTGATTGCGCAAGTAACGTTAAACATTAGGCTATATAAACCAGTATGTGGTTGTACGTGCGCATGCTCACCCTGAATTTCGGCAATTACGAGATCCCCCCCCCCCCCCCAATATCGTTATGGCCTCATTTTTAAAAGTCACTACTATTCGGAAAAACGCAGCTAATTTAATTTTTCAGATGTTATTGTTGATAAGTATGCGACCTTTGGCACAATATCATTATCATCTCATTAAACTGCAACTCAGTTGGTTGGTGGTTATATTGCGATCCAATAGAATAGTGACGGAAGAGCCTCTAACGGGAGTCAACTTATTTTACGTTAATCGGATTTTGCTCTAAGTGCGTATCCTAGCCCTCCCGAGTCACGGGGAGGGGGTGGGGGTTGGGTTAATCATCGAATTGGACATTTCTTCCCGAAATGGACATTCCTTCCCGAAATGGACATTTCTTCCCGGGTTTCCCGCTTCTGACGAAAGTGACGAGGGGGGGGGGGCGACAAATTCTTCACGATGGCGTCGGAATCGAGCGGCCTCGTACTTCGCCATAACCACATTTCCCTCAATGCCTTTTGGGCCCACTCATCCTTGAAATGATTGAATTCATTTCATGCCCAACTTTACTGGATCTGAGCCCGCCCCCAATGGCTAGCAACTGATTTGCTTTAGTTTTAGATATTGATCCATGACAGCCCTTAACTGTTTAATCCATGAAAAAAAAAAATATACTGAAATTGGGGTGGTAATACCTTAAAGCTCATTCTTTTTTCACTCCATGGAGTGTATAGCCTAAGTATAAGCTCCTACGTCTAAGGATCGTTAGAGCCCACCACGACTGTTTTATGATATTCGCATCAGGGATTCCTTGCATGACGTCTCGAGTATTATCATTTGTTCAAACAAAATATCGCCATAAAGGCCACATTTACCCCAATTACGAAGTAGTTTTCGAAATACTGGGTAGTCGTTGGAAGTTGACCAATTCTCTATCCGCAAGAAATGTGGTCGAACAACCGACCCAGCAAGGTCACAATAAGGGCGCTCCTAATTTTCCGTGCCAGGCCTCTTTCTTGTAACGTGTCTCACATTGTTATGTTTCACCTCCGTACAGGGCCACGGAAACAATTATAACACTCAAGATCGGGGCAATAATGTTGTTCTTTCACAGGCTCAATCTGTTCCGCTAATAGCACGTGTTTTTTTTCCTGGATAGGTCAGCCGTTCACCGCAGCCTGGGGGAGATTGAGACTACTAATCACTGGATTTTCTTCCTGTGTTCAACCTCGCATCCTCCCGGAGCTCATGGACTACGCTAGACCTGGGACCTGTGGAGAGATTGCGACTGTACTCACTGTAGTAGAGCGTGGAACACCGGCACGGTACTGACTGAGTCAGTGGTTTGTTGGAGCGAACAAGCGTGGCGATTGACACCCAGACGAATTACCCGCAACCGCCAGTAGCTACTAAATAAAGCATTAGAGCAATATTATCAACGGTCCGAACGTATTAGAGTAAACCCTAAATTTGCTATGTTTGCATAACGGCAGGAACAACGGGTATTCGGATTTGGAAGGCCAGTTTCACTACCTGGGAAATGCGATCGTTTCGCTCTCGAAGTGCAACTGTTCCAGATTTGCTTAGAATTCATGGATTACATATTCGTGGGAATTCTGTAGAGCCTTAGGAGTCGTGTTTTTGTCAGGCAGTCGGTTGAGTATGAGGTGATGCAAGTGCAACTCGATATCTATCTATCTATCTATCTATCTATCTATCTATCTAACTGTAATCTGTATGGTGTTCTATCTTCCTATCTATCATTCTATCTATCTTCTATCTATCTATCTATCTATCCTATCTATCTGTCTGTCTGTCTGTCTGTCTGTCTGTAATGTCCGTCGTCCGCATGTGTTGTTGTCTGTCCGCCCCCGTTCATCCGTCTATCTACCTACCTTCCTATCTGTCTGCATTTTTGGGGGCTTTTTGGCTCTCAAATGTTCCGACCGAAACTTACGTATGTATGTATTTTATGTATGTATGTATGTATGTATTATTTATGTATGTATGTAATGTATGTGTAATGTGTGTGTGGTGTCGTGTGGTGTGCATATTATGTATGTGTGTCCCCTTTCTCTCGTTAGCAGATTTTCCCTGGAACGGTAAACCTTTAAGCAGTGATTTCCCTGGAACGGTACCCAGTTTTTATTAATTCGTATTGTATGAGTATTGGGATTGGTTGAAACGATCTGGTTTTAGGTCTGGGCATTTAATAGTCATTATGGTCATTAAATAAGTAACTAATAGCCTATTTTATGTAATTTATTGTTTAGGTCTGTTAGCAAGATTACGATGACAGTGGTGCTGGGTGACTTCGTTTTGGCACTAGTACATTATGTAAGGTACATGAACCGATTAGATTTTGCGTAAATAATGCTAATGAGTTATCTAATTTACATAATTATGCGCAATTTGAAGTTCGTCGGTTTTACACGAACTTGGTGAATATGGTCTAATTTCAGGTCCCCGAAATTTTTAACATTGGCTCAGGGTCACTGGAGGTCATTCATCGTGTCTAATGTGCCTGATGTATGCGGTATTTTGAAGTTTGCCAGATTTTCAAGAAATTTGTGTTGCTTTCCCCACTCTCCAATTTTTAAGGATAACTAGAGGGTCACTGGAGTCATTCAGTGGTATATATATATTTTACCTGCCATCAAAATTTCAAAGTTTGTTCGATTTTTTTATGAAGCTTGATCTTGGATATGAATTTACCATTATCACCCCCCCCCCCCCATTTTTGACCTTTTGACTCGAGTCACTGGGGGTTATTCAGTGTGTATTAATTTGCTTCATTCATGAAAGTTTTTTTTCGATTCATGAAACGTATTATTAAGTGTGGTCCACCGTTGATCCTGAGCATTTTAAACGTGGCAGTTGATATTCTATTTTTTGCATAATTTATGCTTTTTTTAAACCTTTCACAAAATTTTTGGGCCTACTCCTTGGGTAGTCATGGTCAATCCATTGCCTTATGAATTTGAAATTGTCCGCTGATAGTTTTCTGTTTCTTCTTCCTCTAAATCATATAAAATGCTATACCAAAATATGGAAGCAGCCACTGGAATGACTATACTATTGTTTTGAATGGGCTGGTGGACGAAACCAACGACCACGCAACCAGCGAGACACTGGGCGATCACCTTGTCATTTCGGAACTGGTGCTCCTAAGGTGTTCAGTGATTCAAGGCCAACCGTCATGCGAAGGGCCTCTCGGCTATTATGTAAAGGACCTATTTTGCTAAAATCTTGCGAAATCCCCTTCTGAACCGAATTGGTTATTACAATTGGACTAGTAGTCCTATTGGGGGGGTTTTTTTGCATTCAGGATTTTTCAAGTTCCAAGTCATTGGAGGGGCATAACGAACTGTATGTGAAGCTGGCAAAAATCTGCAAAATGTTTCTCCTACAGATAGGCAGGTTGGATTCTAATCATACTGCTATCATTATTATCATGGACTAGTGGGTGCCTACAGGGTGTTCAGCGGATTAGGGACAAAGGATATTAAGGGGCAGGATGGACTTATGCAGGTAAAATACAAAAACTCCCAACATCTTGCAAACACCAGTTCCAACAGCTAGGTTGGGATTAATACCATCATACTAGACAGTGTTTCATGGATAGCGTGGTACCTACAGGTATTTGGGATTTTAAAGACCACTGCAGGCTTAGACCAGCAGAGGTTATCGTGAAGATGGAAAACTCCAAACCCCTTTTCAATAGGATGTTCCAATGTGGAGTTAATGGCTTTCAAAGTTTTTGGCTCCATATGCAGAGGAAGTGGGTAGAATTCCTACTTGCGCATAACGCATGACGTCACACATTAACAACCCGGAAAGTTATGTCACATTGTTTGCATTTTTGTTGAATAAGTCACATTAAGTTATTCTTTCACAAGTAACCATCAACAACCTACCAACCCACTACAGCGAATCCTCTCCCTAGCCTAAATGCTTTTCGAACTTTAAAACATGCGTGAATCAAATAAAACCAAATATTGTTTGCCGATGTAGTGCAAGTATGGACTCATTTTTATTGCATGATGGGATGCTTTCCGATCTTGTCGCAATACCCTGCATAAAAACAAACTTCGAAGACTGTCACTCCGTAACAGAACGTCGTATGAACTTCGGGTTTGGACTGACTCATTCAGTTTATCATGTTTTTTTATAATTCCTCTGCAGTTGTCCTTACGGTCCTAGGACATTAAGAAGCACAATGTGCTAGAACAAAACTGGAGACACCTGCGAAATCCTCTTCCTGCAGATTAGGGTGTCATTATAGACTAAGAGTTACCTGCGTGTACCGATGCATGGGTGTTCATGAGTTTAGCGTCGAAGGTCACCATAAGGTCACTTTGAGAACTGAGACATTCGCATACCACCCCCACCCCCTCCCATCTCATCCGTAAGTGGCTGGAGAACTGTCACGCACCTACGACGATTGATTTCATTATTTGGTCTGTTGTCTATCCAATTGTCTAAGCCAGGATGAACAGTCAATTAATGGGTTCAGTCGGGGCTTATCGTTGTCCGTTGGAACATATTGACTGTGGGAGAGGGTGTTCCTTCGGTGGGGAGGGGGGAGGGGGGGGGATTTGCTCTGCAGCCTGTGTATCAATTTTCTAATTCCCATTGAACCATGTGAAGTGCTGAGCCTCATCATTGGAGCAAACAGCTTTTCACATATTTTTTTCATGCACGATCATCTATTATCTGTGACCCCTACGAGGTCACAAAGGAACAGATGGAGCTATTGTGTTTTTGTGACGTCATACTGGATTCTTCCAATTCCTGAAAAAAATGATTAGAATAACTGAACGAGGCAAGATACTAGTACCTCTTAAGTGTGGGTTATGATTCTTCCTCTAACAAGGGCTAGTAGAAGTATGGGGCTAGGTTTTCGCGCAAGTCTCAACCAACGCCCCATGTCATGTCCATGTCATTCACACTCACTTTTTATCGTAGATGCTTTCGAAAATTCGATAATCGATCAAGCAGCATACGGCATTGACCATCACAGGTTTGGACATCACATCGACTGAGGAGTGGCCAGTATATGCTGACTATAAAGTCCAATTTAACGATAATAATTCATCTCTGGTCCCGCATCATTCGCTTGTTCCCATCCCATGTCTAATTTGTTATCTGTATATGTCTAGAAATAGCATCTGTTAATGTCGAGATGACTGACGTTGGAGATTATTTATTAACAAAGACATGCTCTGTACAGTTTTATATGGTCATGCTTCAGAATGGTATGGCGGAGATTGTAGATTGGGATGATTATAGTGCTCCGCCTTGATGTGCATATCGAACGTGTTGACAGCCAACCATAGATGTCTGTATTAGTCCACTGATTGATCACCAAGGAACTGATGCTTCCTCCCAGCTCGCGAGTACAGGTATTGGATCCAGTGGAGTCCTCACTCATTCCCCACGATTCTCTTCGTTTGCATTCACTTACTTGCCAGTTTTGTAGTATACTACCATACTAGCACACAGTAGCGTACGCAGTGATTTGTCAAGGGCGGGGTGGATGGTTGAGGGTCGACCCAAGGTAAGTGCTCCCTGCATATCAGCTGCAGAACGTCTACTGAACTGCAAAAGCTCAGTTTTTGTGTTTTTGGCTGAACACTTTCAGCTGAGGGCGACTTAGCTGGATGGTCGTTAGCAGGATCCAACCACACAGGTAATACCTTTCTGTCGGATCTACTTTAGGCGATTGCACATGTCCTCCCATTCGATGACATATAACTGCATGCATGTACATAGTCGACTACACTGTTCTGATGATTTACACGTAGTATATTATACTAGAGGGAGTCGACATAGGGCAATGAATAGAGCCCTGCATAAATTATGCTACACTGATGGATGGTAATTACTGAGGCATGCAGGCTTGTAGAATACGGTCAATGGTGCGGGAGGGGAATTCCCCAAGGGCACATCAGAAAGGCTAAGGCTAGGATTCCATAGATGCGTATGCGGGTCCGGGCTGGATAGGAAAATCACATATTTACGAAAACGAACGTTTGATTCAGAAGGGAAAACACTGCAAGTTTATGCGAAAAGACCAAACGACGGCAGCAGCCCATGCATATTGTCGTTGCTTGGCTTTTTAAATAAGATATTCCATATAATTCATTCGCGGAGATACGCATCTGTATACGCATTGGGACATGTGCTTATTTCGCCCATCCAGTGTTGGTTTGACTTCATTTATCATTTGGTTTTGGCTCCTGTGGAACCATTATCTATCTTTGCAAACTAAATAGAACATACGAACACAAGCCCCCGCTCAGTTCACGTAAATTGGCGATTTTTCACATGCGTACCGTACCCCATCGCATCTAGGGAATCCTAGCTCTAAGGGGGTTTCAGAGTCCCGTTGTATTTTTTTTTTTTTGTTTTTTTTTGGGTTTTTGGGGTTTTTTTTTTTTTTTTTTTTTTTTTTTTTTTTACTACCATGATTCCGGCCCCATAGTTTGAGATATAAAAACCTAGCAGAAATATCCTATCACAGGCAATGCTGCAAACCCCTTATATATCGAAAACTGGCTACATGTATCTCTATTCCATCGATCGCTGAAAAGGGCCATGCACCATCTATCGCTCAGCACGTCCATGTTCTCAGCCTGGATTTGCCTAGCACACCGGTTACCGTGAAACATCAATCCAATTATGGTCTTCGGCTATTACTGCACGCTGATAAATGCATCACTCCCCGCCCGCTCGAGGCGAATCAATATCTACCCTTCCTCGTCTGTTCTTACAGCAGCGTACGTGCCTCTCACACCTTGACCATATGCGCTCATTGACCCAGAAATAATGCAAAAGCTCCGGTAAGGGCGCGACTGCGTCGATCGCTTTTGTTGTGGCCTTGTCGCTCAGCTTTTTGTGCCATGCTCAGTCGAATTAATACAATATAAGGTAAGCCTGATTAATCCCTGTAACGTAACTACATTCGTCTGAGTGGACACTCCTCATCTGATGAGGATCGTTCCCTTATCTCCTGAGTGTAGTCGCGGATTTTCTTGTATAAATAAATGTACTGAGTTGCGTTTGGAAATTCAACTGTAGACGAGGCGGGAATACCGTGAGTATAGCAGTGGCGCAACCCCCTAAAGAAAGGGTGTGCATATTTTCTATTACAAAAAAAAATCAGAGGGAAGGGGATACCGCCCCCAAGACGACGATCACGACGTTATCCGGAGTGCCCCTTGTAGAATCACGGTTACCCGGGTCCCCCTACAAGCCCTGAAAATTGGTAATCCTGCCTACGCCACTGAAGCATAGCCTTATACTCCACTATCAAATGCTGCACTTAGTTTGCACTTGACAGATGTATATGTATGTCGCTGCCTACCCCACCCCCATTTCAATGCCGTCCACTACATCGCTTTGTTAATGTTTCAAATACTGACCGTCTACATAATAAGAGTCCAGATAGGCTGCCCCATACACGGTGACTGGCGATATGCTAAGAGTTTGCCAGTTTATAGTAACTACTACGGATATACACACGAGACTGGGCGAACTGATGTAGCTTACACTGAAAAATCCGGGAGGGATTGACCCAGGCTTTGTTCAGGAGGGTAATCAAACCATTTCTAGGTCAAAGTTTGACCCACATTGAGATCCAACGTGGGTCAAAATTTTGACCCAAGAATTGGTTTGGTTCTCTGCTACCCAAGTCTGAGTCAAGTTTGACGTCATTGTTCTCATGGTCTCCCTTACTCCCTGTTAGTTAGTTAGTAAATTGCAGAGGAGACTTAAGGGGGATAGGGAACATATGAACTCATCAGTTTTTGGCAGTCCGCATTGAACGCGCGCATGCTCGATCGACAGAAACGGCTGAATGAACGTGCTTATAAACCGTATGTGCACTTAGAGCGGTAAAACATGGCGCGTTCGAAACAGAATCAAAAACGGATATGTGTCTGGAAAGGATAGTGATGATAAGGTTGCTCGTTTTGTATCTCGATGACACCATGCCTAAGCCAACTGGTGCCGACGGAAGTTGTCGATCAGTGTTCTGTGGCCTCTATCTGTGAAGCGCTTTGAGCATGTGGAAAAGGCGCTATATTAGCACTGGATATTATTATTATTATTATTATTATTATCAAACTCAATCTGCAGACAGTCCTGTTTCGCTCGTTTAAAGCTCATCAGTGCAGATCAGACTGTGAATCGCGACTGAAATGTTGTACAACTACACAGGCGAAACCTGCCCAGCCCTACCTTCCACAAGGACGCATTGTCTATGAATTCCAGAGGCACAAGCTCGTACGAGCGTGCGATGCGTAATGCAAATAGAATTGCGTCTTGAAAATTAAATTAACAGACTACACAAACAATGCGCCGTCACGATACTAGAGTGCTCAACAAAAAAAATTATTATTATTATTATTAGTATTATTATTATTATTATTATTATTATATTATTATTATGCTACATTTCCGTACTGTAAGTGACTGTAGGCGTATAGAGTCCTCGATGGTCTAATCGACTGTCTCGTTGGCACTGTAGTTCACTCACTCCCCTCCCCCTCTCCCCAATAAACACACTCCCTTCATTCGCTCCTGAGAGGGAGAAAAGCCTATCAGGCAATGGTTTCGTTTCAAACAGTCTGTTGGAGAGATAGGCAGGCGTGTACGTAAACTTACAGATACATCGTTGTGCTTGGGGCTGGGAATTTACTCAAAGGACAAACTGCATTGAATATAATGTGTGGTGTTTGCAGGGTGTGCAAGTTGAGATATTTATTATTGCATGAAGGGATGTTTTTCGGTCTTGCGCATACCATGCACAAACTTCAAGGACTGTAACTCCGTAACGGAAAAGTCGTCATGACTTCTGGTTTGAACTGACCAATTCAGTTTTTCTCCACTGATATATTTATCCATTTATCCGGGTCCGTATGGATCCGCACCAGGTCCCGGGCCCAGCTATGCTACCTGTACTAACCGTACGCGCGTATATATGCAAACTGAAGACGGTATTGACTATGGGTTGCGTTTTTTGTCGTCTGTTAAATACTGTTGGTTTCCAAGATGGGCATTGCACCCCATTATGGTATGTGAAATGCCCATTAAGAAAAACTGACAATAAACTACACTCACTGAAACGCACTCTGTTATTCCCACCTGCCCCGTAATACAATTGGTTTCTACAGCATCGCGTGAATTGCGTATATGTATGCATATTCATGCGGCCATCTGGGCCCGGCAACCAACGCTAACGGCTCTATGACCAGTATGCTGAGCTGAAGTTGGTGCTTAAAATTCTTACTATCAGTACGCGCCGGTTTTCCTTGTCTTCGAACGCGCTACCTGACAATGTCCAAAAGAGTAAACCAGACCGGTTGAGCCAACATTAACGCACGAACTGTATCGCGTGTCAGTCCCGTGTCCAGGGGAAATTCTACTCAATTTGTCCCTGGTAGAGTAGCAGAAGAATTGGTATAATCCCCAACAATCTTTCAAATCTGTGACCAATTTTCAAGAGCAGACGAGTGGAACAGCATCAAAACTCCGGATTTCCCATGCCCTAATAAAGAGTATTTTTTCTGTATAATTGCGAACCTGGTGTCCAACGAAAAATCTTGACCACAAAATTGACACTTTCCGAAGAAGACTACTCCGCAATTTTCTCAAAATCAGATGACCATTAACAATTGGATACCAGATGAAACTCTCTGATGTGACCAACCAAATCCCTTGGTCTTCCGAGTACACATAGACGTGTGAGATTTTTTGGTCAAGTCGCGAGTCCCAAGAAGAAGCTCCATCGAAGATCCTCTGAGAGAAGCATTGAACATACTACTAAGGCCAGTTGGGAGACCCGTGACCTACCTTACTCGGAAACTCAAATCGGCAATTCAGGACATAACATAACCTTTTGAAAAAGGAAGCAATAACCTTGCGCAAGATCGTGATCCGTGGCGGTTGATCACTGAACAGATCGGAATATACGAGACTCAACCTACTACTACTACCTACTACTAGAGTCGTCGCATACTAGATGGTCAAACACTTTAACGCACCTGAAGGTGATCGCGTGTCATTTCGGGTCCAGGATACATTTTTCAAAGTGTTTCAATATATTGCACGCGATGCCTCTCCAGTTAATATAATAGCTCCATGGCCCAATAGGCATATGCGTGCATCCGTACATTGTGTGCTCGATATTTTTGGGCGTTTGAACTCGAAATGTTCGAACTGGCGTATTCCCTATCACAATACATGGAGAAAGTGCGTAGTCGCCGAGCGCGCGGACCCCCGGCCCTAACCTCAGACTTTTGCCCGCCCAGGATGTTGGTCATTGCTTTGGACCAATGGACCTCCTCCAAACTTTGAACATGACCGCTGTGTGGGTGATATGACGCAATGAAGTTTGTACGGGGCATAATCACTCTCAGCTTGGCACACAAAACGCAGCCACATTCTCCAGATATAATAACTCTACGGGCCCGTGAGGAACTGCCCTCCCATTCCTTTACCTGTAGCTGCATGTGTTTGATATATACACAGAACTTTTAGTAGTTGTTACTGTTGTAGTTGTAGTTGTAAGGTTGAAAATTTATGTAGTTGTAACTTTTTAGTTGTATGTCTTGATATATACCATACAGCAGTACTGAGAGGCACCATGCACATCGGGTAATAAACCAACCATGGGGGGGGCATAAATTAACATTACATGCATGCATATCTTTAGGACGGTATGTCGGCGGAGGTGCAAATTTTAACTAACTGCCGACTGCTAATTACGATCATGCTGATCGCATTGGAGGCATTCCCGTGTTGTGATTGGGTTCCAAGACCCATACGTCACATGTAGGCTCGATTAGAGTAAGTCCGCAGCCAGGTTGAAGCTACACTAAGCTGCTATAAGATGCTGAGGGCCGCAACACACCTCACCCGTTTTTGTCTCGCCTGAACTTTGTTTCAAGGAGAGACTAGTGTCACTTTGTTTGGGTGTGTCTTTCTGTCTGTCTGTCCGTATTTGCGGTTCGATATCTCCTGAACCGGGAAGCCATCATGCTGGGACCTTGGGGAGGTGCGCGGCTGAAGAGTTGCAGATGTGAATCCACTTTTCATCCCGAAGCCCATACCTCATATGTGAAAATCGCATATTTAACGAAAATTGCCCCGGGAGCTTGTGTACAGATATCTCTTGATAGGTAGATGCATTGGGTGATGCCGTTCGGAGTAGGGCACGACCATGAGTCGGTCACTTAACGGGAATGTTTCGATGTTTAAAAATGACGATAAACGTGGATTAATTTTTCTACAACTTACCCGAAACATCCGGCTATGTGTTCCGATCTCTTTAGTAGCACGCAGATCATTCGAACGCAGCACTCGAAGGAATCCACGCGTCGCATCAGAGCTGTTGTTTTTCATAGCGCCATCATCCGTATTTGATTCGTCACGCTGAAGTATGAACATCTTAATGACCGTACCGCTCTGATAACATGTTTGCTCTACGAAAAAAGTTGTAAACCGTTGAGTTCAGTAAAGTTTCCTTTCCAAATCGAACATTCTCTGACATCGCAGTTTCTCCCTTCTATTCCTCCAAGCAATGAGGACAGTATAATGTTTCTGCCTCCTTTACCTCCAGAGTCTTGCAGCAGAACTTGAGATGTGTCCAATGGCCTGCGGCTCACATTTTTTAACTTCATTGCGAGAATCACACTGACGACGGATGACATATTTACGTCAGTTGCCTGCCCACTTGTTTTGATTTGCCACTAACCAAAGTGTCGCATATGGCCTACTGTCCATGTCCGTTCCGGCCGTTTCCGCTTTTCTTTCTCGAAAATAATGACCTCAGCAGCATCGCTGCCAGACTTAAAACAAAAACATGTCTCTTAAGCGACGCCGGATTGTTACTTCTGACTTTTTCCCACATGCACTGCGTCATTAAACGTTCTTTCTTGCTGCGCCAGTCGCTAAGGCAACACTAACTTTTACTAAAGTGAAAATTATTCAGTTATTCCAGCGCACATTTGTATGCAATAGGTACGTAAATCAGTTGCTGAAACATGAAACAACTGTTTGTTACCCCTTTTTTATTTTTAATAATGAATAATAGAGCAACTCACTTGTTTTGACGCATCTCGAATGATTGCAGTCCTGTTGCGCGTTGAAATGTGAATTGAATGATGCTCTATGTGTTTCGTTGCGCGTCTACATGTCGCCTTCTGTACAAAACACGCGCTTACCGACTCAAAAAATTGATACTACCGACTAAATACACGCACTATTAGAACACTATGAATAGTACACCGAATTGAATAGATTCCGGCATGATATATGCTAATTAATTAGTCTAATTTGCCTAATTTCGACGATATTTTTGAAGTCGTTGGATTTCGACGAACTCGGTGGAGATGGTGTATCTATAGTCCCAATGCATTTTTACAGTAGGGACGCGGGCACCGACGTCCTTAATGTTACTATCCGCATTCACCCTAGTCCATTATCATAATTTATGCATATTTAAAGTTGGTTGAATCCTCAGGAAACTTGTGTTGAGATGGTACACCTTTGATTCCAATAAATTTAACAACATTGTAAAGGTCCCTTAAATGTGATATTTGCAATAAATCCCAATTTTGTTCGGCATTTGGTTAACTTGCCATTAACCTTTGATTGAATGCAGTTAGGGTGCTCGTAGAGATTTGTCATGGTAATTTTTTTGGGTTCAGTAAGCAACAAACATCTAAAAACAGGTCAAAAGGTCAAAAGTCAGTTTTAAAAAATGTTCTTATTTTAGGAGTTACAGGCCAAAAGAATAAACTGGCGATTTTTTGGATTGTGATAGTTCTCTGTCTGCTACAATAACGAAACCACTCCGCTTCGATCTGACACCTGTCTTCAAGTTTACAGGGGCCTACGGTTGATTTTTTATTACCTTTTTGGGTGTAGCTAGAGCATGTGTACTGATTACATATGCTTTTTGGGGCTTGTGCATCACATTGAGGCAAGCATTTTTCATAAAAACGTCATGTCACAAGGTCATTCGAGTCCGAAACTGCCAAATAAGAACATTTTCGGCATCATTTCTAGTGACTGTGTGTGTATGGCTGAAATTTTGGGACATGCTGCATATGATCAAGGGTACCATTTTTCAAAAACCCGTTTATGCATTAAAGGTCATTCAAGGTCATCTTATGGCCTAAAAACTGTCAAATAAAACAGTTCTGCCCAACCTCCAAGACTGTATGCTACCTTTTTAAGATGTTAGAGTCTGGGGCACCCTACTGACCACATAATGCTGAAGCAACTATTTATAGCATGCTATCAATAACAAAATGTTGCAATTTTTACTCATTTCAACTCCTCAGGCATGTTTTTATTTCCATTCACCTTAAATAGTGTTTCCTTCTGGACGACAGAGATTTCATCTATTGTCAAAACTGACTTTTTACCTTGAAGGTTCCTCCTGCCTGTCATAACCTCTTCTGGCCCCCGACCTGACCATATAAAGTGTAAACACTCAGTCATTGTTTACTTTCTCCCAGGCACCTATTCAGAATGAAGGGGGTCAGGATACACCTCAGTATCTCTGGTGTGTGAGATAGGGGGGTGGGGGACACTCCATTGGAGTGATAAATGAATCTATGGGTGACATTGAGGATATACAGATAAACTTAATTAGATAGGACTAGCTTCCACTATTGAGCTGTGGTCTACCTTAATCTCGCCAACTGTTACATTGAATCAGGTCACTAGGGGTTATGCGTTTTAAAATTGCTTGTTCCTGGCGAATGTTTTTTGAATGTTTTGAGTGTCCGATGATGTAGTAAGGGTGGTTCACCATTGGTCCTGAGATAAGTGAATTGAAGAAATGGGTCAACAGAAAGTGTTCTTATTGTCTAATTTGGCATAATTCAGGGGCAATTATTAATAATTTTTAATTAGTATTATTATTATTATTAATTCGTCACATTTCACAAAACTTATATGGTAGACATTGTCAATAAGCAGTCCCTTCGGATTTGAAATTGGTCACTGCTAGTAGGCGTTTCTGTCAAATTGCTATACCAACCCTTAAGCATCATTAAATGCCTTTGTAATTGTTCGCAATTGTGACTAATAGATGAAAACACGATCGCTTAAAAACAGTCGAGACACTTGGGCGGTGCGCCCTGTTGATGTCCGTGGTGACGCACCTATAATACCGGGTACTTGATTGGAACTACAACCTACATTGCAAGAATAACTAGGACAAACATTGAGAAGTACACGCAAAACCGTTTGCCCACCGGATTTATCTTTGTTTCAAAATTTCTGGGTTTTCCAATCAGGAGAAAATTATGAACAAATTGTTCGTTACTCAGCGTGTGCGTGTCCCGACTCAGATGAACAGCTGCATTCCAGTTTCGGAGCCGAATTTCCACACCGTCAGAATAATCTGACCTGATACTAACTGGAGGTTGAAACAGTTTGAATTAATCACGCACGCATGATCGGCTACTGCTTCAGCCATAGGTAACCTATGGTGAGCGATATTATTGTTAGATTTTCGAACGCAACCGCGCGCCTTATTTTAGGGTACCGGAAACTGTACGAAATACGCCGAATTGACGGCAAACTGTGCAAAATACCGACAATTGACGGCATCCACGCGTGCGTAGATGCGTTATATCGGCATCATCGGGCATCATACCGGAGCGCCTATGCAAGCATGAGTCGTTGCATGTACCGTGTCCTCTATGCCCCAAAACAGCGCTCCTCACGAACAGTGGTTATAGTGACATGTGATTCCGGCGACTGATCGCATTTCGTCAGAATATTAAATATGTTCTGTTTGCAGCCTCCTCTAGTTCGAGCTTCAATTTTTCTAGCTTAGTTCACTCTGCTGTACTCCTTTCACCCTTAATGTTGTTTCTCTCTGCCAGACGAAATCGATTTGTATTTTCGAATTAATTATGTTGTTTCTATGCTTCCTTAATGAATCAGCTGACTTCTATTATGTGGCCCGTGTATTCTGAAACATGGGGTGCGTTTTTGTCGACTGTTAGTGATAGCTACGTTTGCACCGGCGACCGCGAACGCGCAAATGGATCATTTGACCAGTAATCCAGCCGTTGTCATGTCAAGGAGTCGTATTTTTGGTATACAAAATCAGTGCTAGCATTTGCGTGCCTAACTATCAGTCTCCTGGGACGTAGCTCTTGTTAGATGATGTAATGGCGTCACCTGACTCGATAGCCAATCAGGTCCCTCAATGATGGCGAATTGCATCTCGTCACTGAAGACGTTCCAAGATCTTGCACGATGACTCCTATACCTTAACTATGCGGCGGGGAAACCGTCGAGAATTCGCATATAGAGATGTAAACCAACTGATGTGTTTCACGATGTTACACAGCAAAAGTGCATGTTGCACTCTCCTACTTCGAATTTGTGTCACTGTCACTAGCGGGAGGTTTGACAGGCCCCAATTGACAACGCGGTCTAATGTCGCTCTTCCAGTTGATGTAATAGCTCCATGATCGGCATGATCGGGTTGACCTGACGCCACCGAATGTGCGTTGGAAATGAATGTCCTTTGTGCATCATCCATCCATCCATCTTTTTCGATGTCTAAAATTGATTCATGTTGCACTCCCTATACCCTTTGATGTACATGAGGAACTAGTCATCCTTGGTGTTCGCAAAGTCTGATTATCATAACAACAATGGATTCGGTCAAAATGTCTCGTCGTGCCAAAATGGGTCAGTTTGAGCGTCATATGACTAAAATGCTTCTCCTCCCACTTAGGCTTTAGATGATCATAACAGTTGGTCAGTATCTCATTGACATGGTACTTTTTTATGGGAGTTCAGACGTAGAGGTCGAACGTCATCTAGGTTTCCCATTTTGCCGTTTTGGCTCGAACGATCCGCAGGCGCATCTACTCCTATAGATCGAGTATTATGAAAGCTTGTACTATTAGCCTTGACCATGGTCAATATGGGATGTCCGGGGGGGAATTTTAGTTGCCAAATGTATCTTGGGGGTCAATTTCGGCCATTGCGCGAACAGTCACGCGGCTCTTACTCCTACATACGATCGGATGATTATGAAGTTGGTCAGTATTTACACGCCTAATGGGTCAATAGGATGTTCAGGAATGTGATGCCGGGTTATCAGGTCAGTTTCGGTCATCTTGCTCGAACGGTCCAACGCGGCGTCCCACTCCTACCGATAGATAGGATAATTATTAAAGTTGGTTAGTATCATCATTGACCAATGATTACCTATGAGCATAGTCAAAGATAATCTGAGGAACTCACTAAAAAATATTAACATTTCTACACGGGACTGCTGGCAAATTGATAGGTGGGCAACTGTGCCATTGACACAGTGACACCTTGTTAATGTGATTCGCGTTGTAGAACTCCCAGCACTCCCACCCAAAACGCCCCATTCCTGACCCCACTCGAACCGCACAAAATGCAAACCTAAATTATTCACAATCCCCCCCCCGGCCCTACCCGGAGGACCCCACGTGTCACCCTCTACCTCCACCCTCGTCCTACCCTTACCTGCCCAACTAATAACCCACGCCTATCCACGTCCACCCCCAAATGATGTCTCAGGATGTCCCCGCTACGTATACACTACTCATTTCTGGGGATATTACCGCTAGCTCTCTGATAGGCACAATTATGAGATCGGGCCCCCGACACATTTTCGGAACCTATAAAATAGGGTCTTCTGTTCAGGCTTTTTCCGGTATGTCTTACTCAACTTGGCCTAATTAGAATGCTAATATAACCTGTGATTATCTCTATAACATAAATCTGCTGTTCTCGAGTCGATCTCGATCAAATGCACTTATTATTTCAATGGTTCCAATCTTATCATATGACCACGTCGTTACAACACAATATCGTTATATACCTATTCTCTTTACTAACTCTGTTCTAGTATATCGGCCGGCATTTTACGTGTACTTCTACCTTCTTCGGCTAGCTTATAGTAACACAGTACATTATTGATAAAGACTGCTTCAGGACTTGCACTTGCTCGTACGGGATAATATACTGTACCATGTGAAAAACACCCGGAGAAGACATGACTGAACTCGTCTCTACTAAATCCTTGTATCAACCTTCTTCGTGTAGCTTAGTTAACCTGGACATTGTATTAGGAATATTAGATTGGACAGCTCCGAGAATATACATGGATATTGGTACCATGAAACCACCGGGAAAGATGAACTCGTATACCTACTAAAAATAAGCTTGTACCAAACGGGCTGGTCATGTATTCTACCGAACATACGGCCAAATATTTTTGGAAAGGGCTCAGTCAATCCTTACAAAAAAGAAGAGAGGAGCTGGGACCGAACGCGCAAAATAGTTTGCACACTTGCACCCCTCTATTCGATGTTGTTTTCGATCGCGCACGCAGCCCTTCTGCCCCTGCAAATTACAACTTGCAAACGGAATATAGAAACAGAAGGCGTTCGAGACGGACCGTCAAGAAAACGAATAGGGGTTTGCTTGTAACTGACAATGTTATCGTTATTTCAAACACCGTGTTTTAACAACAGTTTGGGTTCTTTTCTAACATGTTTAACAGTTTAACCTTGTGGAATTTTGCCCCAGAAATTGAACTATCGGTACCCTCTATAACATGCATACACCTGGTTTATACTGTCATATTATAGTTTTCTCATAGCGATGCACTGGTGCCGTAGTCCAAAGCTTCGTCTTCGATGATTGGAGGTGCGGAAGTGTCATATAGGCGTTATAGTATAGTTGTAGCATAAACTCTTGTCGCCTCCGATAGTTACCTACGACCATAGTGATGACCCCCCCCTCTCGATATACTTGCACCATAGTGAGAGGAGCGGTGTGAAGATTGAAGTATCTTCCTCGAACTGATTGTAGTCTGGATCTCTACCCTACAGCCATACCGGGCTGATCCAAATACACTGAGTACGTGGGGGAAGGAGGGGGAGGGGGGGAGAGGGCGTTGCTAGAATCTCACAAAAGTTGCCTGTATTCTATTGCAATCTTTGCAATCAACGCACGGCCACGTGGCATCTGTGGTACGTTTGAATATGACATTTTAACACGAACTTTAGTAACATGCTGCTACTTTTAGCAGTCAAGTCTTCAAGGGGAGGAAAATAGTTTGTTCACTTTGTTGACATGTCGAGCCTATCATTTGACAAAAATGGGGCATTCACAGCTAAATTCATGGAAAACCCCAGTTTGTGCAACTGTTTTCAAGCCTTTTTCGTTAAAGGAGGACACTGAATTCAAGCAATTTAGCAATGGTCGTTTGTATGAGAAGGTCCAATAAAACCAGGAGTGTATATAGAACAGACTTTATTCTCTTTCCAAAATATATTTTCGTCTCGCCGGAACTTTGTTCAAGGAGAGAAATAGGGTCACTTTGTTGTGTGTGTGTGGTCTGTTCGTCTGTTGTTCGGTTCTGTGGGGGTGTCTGTCTGTCTGTACGTCTGTCTGATATGTGCAGGTTCGATATCTCCTGAACCGGGAAAGCCATCATTGCTGGGCCTTTTTGTGGAGGTGCGCGGTGAAGAGTTGCCGGAATGTGCTCCACTGTTCCGTCCCGAAAGACCATACTCATTGGCATAAATTTGCATGATTAAGAAAATTGGACCGGGAGCTTGTGTACAGATATCTTTGATCGGTAGATGCATTGGTGATGCCGTTCGGAGTATAGTATATAACAACTATGGATGAGTACACGAACTGATTAGATTCCTGGCATGATATATGATAACTAAGTAGTCCAATTGCATAATTTCTGCGATATTCTTGAAGTTCGTTGGATTTCGACACAACTCGGTAGAGATGGTTTATCTATAGTCCAAATGAATTTACGGTAGGGACGAGGTCAACAAAAAGTTCATTTCATGTTACTAATTCGCATTACCTAGTTAATTTGCATAATTATGCAGAATTAAAAGTGGGTTGAATCCTCAGGAACTTGGTTGGAGATGGTTACACTTCGATCCTGATAAATTTAACACAGGCACCAAATGTCAATAAAAGGAGATTTAATGTGAATTAATTTGCCTAATTTTTTTTTTTAAAAAAACGTTATATGTTCTGTCACTCAAAGGGCCATTCAAGGTCCACTTTATGGACCCCAAAACTGTCAACTAGAACAGTTCCGCACACAAACCTCCAGAGACTGTATGATACCTTTTTAAGAATGGTTAAGTCTTGGGGCACCTAGCTACCAGCATGATGCTGAAAGGATATTATTATAGCCTGCTAGCAAAAAAAATGTTGCAGAGTTTTACTCATTTCAACCCATCAGGTATGTTATTTCCATTCAGCTTAACTAGTATTCCTATCTGTGACAGACAGATATTTCATCTATTTTCAAAAACATTGCCTTGTGATTCCATCGCCAACGGCAAAGGAATCTATGCGGTCACGCAAGTATGTGTGTAATTGTGTGTGGGTGTGTTGGGTGCGTGGGTGGTGTGTGTGGGTGTGTGTGTATGTGACACATTTTGTCCGGACGATAATGGAAAACGCAAGGGATGTATGAAGTTCATAGTCGGCATGCAGGGTCTTCATGTGGTTTGAGTTGATCTCTATTTCTTCTGTTTGCCCGTTCAGGTCACCAAATGTCAAGAGAGGCCAAATCTGCAAATATTAAAAAGGGCAATAACCATATTAGCAAGGTCCTACATCGCTGACCTTCTGGGACTAGTTGCGATGATGAGAGGGAACATATTCAAACATAACGGTAGTGTCATCCAAGGTCATTCCAAGGTCAATAGGGGTATAAAAAACTAGTTTTTTTTGCATACCTGGGAAAGGGAACCGAACATCTGCCGAGGTTGGAAGGTTGCGCCATGTTTGGTTTGATCCACTCATTGACCCCTAACCGGTGTGACCTTGACCTCAATTTGACCTTTACCTGTTTTGGCCCCCGAATAAAATTTTCGTGGCCATTTTCGGATCTCAAAGGTAACTTCTGATTGAAATGGACCATCACTTGACCCATGTACCTGTGTGGCGAGATATCAGAGGTCAAGTTTTTCATTTGACTTTAGTGCAGTTAGGATGTCTATAGTGATTTTTGGTGTGTTTTTAGAACGTGGTCAAACTACCTCTGATGATGAGGTCCAAAGGTCAACGGTCAATCTCGAATAGATGTGCCTATTTTTAGAGTGACAGGGCAAAGAAATAAAACTGTCCATTTTGTGAATATGTGACAGAGCTCTGTGTTCTGAATATACGAAATAAACTACCCCTTTTTCAATCGGGCAGCTCGGTTCTCAATTACAAGGGGTCAAAGGTTGGTTTTGATACCTTTTTGGCAAGAGCATTGCAGTATACTTCGGGATACTTAATGCCGTGTAGGACTGCGTGCATCTCATCGAGAGGTAACATTTTTCATAAAGTGTCATGTCATCAAAGGTCATTTGAGGTCACTTATGGACCAAAACGAATATTTTTGGAACAACTTACATTGACATTGCTTGGCAATGTTTTGAAGTTTCAGGCAGGGTGTACATCCTGGCCGAGAACATTTTTCATACAAACCATCATGTTAGCAAAGGTCTTCAAGGTCACGTATGGGCAGAAAACTGCCAAATAGTATGTGTTTCCGCAACAACTCCCAGAGACCTTTCCTGAATGTGGTTTGGTATTTCCAGGACACAGTGTGTCCCATCTAGGGTTACATTTTTTATAAAAACGGTCGCGTCATCCAAGGTCATTAAAGGTCAATTAGAGGTCAAAAACCTAGTTTTTTGGCCATAACACTGGAAACCATATGTCTGCCGGGTGGGTGTGTAGCCAAAGTGTCCATCAGTGACCTCCACTGTGTGGACCTTTGACCTCAATTTGACCTTTAACCTTGTTTTGGCGAATCAAATTTTTGTGGCCATTTTCGAATCTCAAAGGTCCTTCCGATCGAAATGGTCCATAAATTTGCCCCTGTGACCTTTGTGGCAAGATATGTACAGAGCTCTGCGTGTCTGAAATACACAAAACAACTCCGTTGCCATCGGCACTTGGTTCTCAATTACAAGGGATTCAAAGGTTGTTTTGATACCTTTTTTGGCAATAGCATCGCAGTATACTTTGGGGTACACCTGCTTGTAGGACTGCATGCATTTCATTGAGAGTACATCAGTTCAATAAAAACCTGCATGTCCCATCAAAGTCCTTCAAAGTCACTTATGGACAAAAACTACATGTTTTTTGGACAACTTCAGTGTCATTGCGTGGCATTGTTGAAATTTCCAGACCTTTGTACGTCATAAGGTGTTGTTCTGGTCACAACAAGGATAATTATTGCCTTGATTATTTCTGCGTTTAATGAGTTTTGTTAGCATGTTATTTTGATTTACCTACTGCTCTTTCACAGTAATTTAGTGTTTTTTTTCCCCTTGCATTTCAATTTGACTAACCAGTCCATGGTCTCTAATATTGGCCAGCCAGTTCTGATACAAATCGCATTTATCACTGTCTGACATCTTGTCTGATGTAGTCTTCATTTGGCACTTGACCTGGGCTTCCCTTGAACTCCCTAAAATAGCAGCAATATTCAACAGAAGAACTTGCCCTGCACTGTGGGCTGACGGGTCTATCTAGCCAGTGAACTCCCCCAGTGACCATTGTTTAGGTTGGCCTGATTATAGCTCTGTCCTCACCCTGTTTGGTCTATTGGGCTGGGAAGTACATGTATTCTTACATTTGTCTTTAAAAGCTGGCCTTGGAACAATATTCGCATGAAATTTTGTAGCCCTGTTTTCAATAGCTGTCTGCTTCAGTTTGTTATTTATGTATTTGATCAACTGAATGGGAGAGATTACCAATATGACCCCTAATTCCACTTGAATAACTGATGATGATCGTATTAGGGATCGCAGAGAAGATCTCTTGAAGTTTTCTTATAATTATATCTTATAGTTATATCCCCGTGACACGGGAAGTGTCATGGGGATATTAGGGTTTTGGTGTGTAGCTGCCCGCCGCCGTCACAGTGGCCAGTGGTCACGGGTTGCCTAAAGAAACCACTAGTCCCTCTTGTATACTAGGGCCCTCTCAACCCATGAACAGAACAATAATATTTTTTTGGTCTCGCTCTCTTATTCAATTAACGATTGCATTACCAAAAATACCTAACTTCCGTGGATGCATCCCAGTTAACCAAAACTTTATTCATTAATTTCACGTTGTGCAAATTTACCTTAACCCTCTAAAAGACGTTACTCTAGGGACGAAAATTACGTCCGGTCTTATTGATTCTTATCACTATATTATATTGCGGTATTATATCTTATATCATTTTGTCTTATCAATTATTGCGATATGTTAATAATAAATGTCAAATTACTTTACGACTTTAAATCTTTTTACCGACAAACTTACGGGTATGGTGCAACGTTGATAGCCATTCACTGAAAAAATACTCTAGAATGTCGCATGTATATATATAATCAGAAAAGCCGCCTTTCGGCCTGTGATAATGTCAATTAATGATTCCTGAATCGGGAGTACCAGTTAACTAGAATGTCTTATCTATCTCATTAATATGGCTAAAAGTCAGTGTCCAAAATCTAGATATGCGTTTCCATACGATACGGGCTTCAAACCTCTACGAGATATTTGGACACCTAGTTTTAATTGGTGTATAACAGGCAGTTGACAATAGTGACTGAAAACTTGAATATTACTTTACTGGAGAAGGGCAGGTACAACATGTTGTAATTTTTTAGCTCTGTGAATGAGCTAGGGGTCATTTTCCCAAATATATTCATGTGATGCAAGTTCAGTAAAGGCCAATTAGGGGTCATTTACCCTACCTAGTTTTAAGTAGCAATTCAATTTTTGTTGCATTCTGTTTTACTTTCGCATTTTTTTTTTTTCGAATCACAAAGGTATGGGTCCTCACTTGTGCCAGTTGTTGGATCAACCTGTCCACAGTGTCCCTGGTCACACAGTGGTCCCTGACAGGATGTGCCCTTTCTGTGATACTGTTATTTCATTATTAAGGGTAATGCCTTGGTAAGGCAGTGTAAAAGGGCTTATACTCAGTGCGTGGTTGGTGTGCCCGGCATAGCGTGTCCAGATGTGGTGGTGCCAGAGTCCATTTCCCTCAAATTCCCCATACATATAACTGACCAACTGTGTTGTCCCAAAAACACCAAGCGTATCAAAATTTTCCTGGACGTGGGGGCCATGCCCCTCCCTGCATGCAGCATATGCATATAGGGGTGTAACTTTGTTTTTTTTTTGGTGGGCAGGGGGGGATTCCCCAAAACACGAAGGACTCATCGCCCAAATGGGTAATGAACCCTATATCCAAATTTGATACGTGCCAATTCGTATCCTGAACAGTCCAGACAAGTCCATTCACCTTCTGGGGCAACTTGCAAATTGGACATAGGCCCAATACTAAAAACCCATTTATCTGTTTCATGTAACTGAGATTCCCAACTGTCAAACTGAGTTAAATATGAGTATGTGTGACACTGTGTGAGAGAGTGTTTGAACCCTGTTTAGTCCTCTGTGAGACCCAAGAGAAAGGAGCAAAACAGGTCAGGATAAAAATTAACAAGTCCCATCGAACCCTCCACCCACTCCACTTGTGTTCGAATTCATCATGTGCTCCTGGCTTAAGTAAAGGATTGGGGAGGAAGGCCTATGGCATTTGCTTATTGCGTATATTGTACGCACTGACTCATTGGTGTTGTCCTTTGACCTCACCTTCAGTGACCTGGTGGCATTTTAAGACATGGGTGAGACAACCACATATTGCAAACTCATTGGACTGGGGTGAATATGTCAACTCAACAACCAAATTTTGGGGTAAAAAAATTGTATAGCCTTGGCATTTGCATAGGCCTATGTTGTGTATCATGTAATAGGCCTAGCGTTAGGCCTATCGTAGACCTATAGACTGATATTGATTGTACACCCAAGTTAAGCCAATGTTTTCATGTATGTGAGGCTAAGGCCTGAGTCGTTACGCTGTACTGTTTCCCACATGATTCTTCATCTGGCAGTCATTGTATATCCACCCAGTCTTCCATGTGATGCAATGCTCTCGGATCTGTTCCCCCTTGCATTATCTGCTAACTCGCTGGTGGGTGCTAACAATGAAATCAGAGTCCATCCTGCAGCTTGCTCTTCACAACTTGCAATTTATATCCGAGACAGGTTCATGCTGAAAACATCACACAGGTGCCAGTTTTCATTCTGTCAACTCAAGCCTAGATGTATTAGGAAGAGAATGTATATCCCTTGGCATTTTTTAGGCGTTTTTTGTCCAAGAAATGTATTGTTATTCTGTCCCTATAGTGCCCTCAGTTTTTCTAGGCAATGTTTGAAATTTTATACAAATATTCATACAATTTTATTATCTCCCTCCTTGCTTTCAATTGGAGCCCCCCTTCAGCCCCGCGTTTTCATGCACGCGTGCGGGCGTGCGGTCATGCGGACACGCAAGTTAAGCGCTATCGTTGACATTTAGAACAATGGTTCTAAGAACCTAACCCCAGGGTGTTTAGTTAAACATTCTAGTAGGCCTATTCGTCCGGTGTTTGAATAACTAATAATAATAAAAATGCTAATATCAATGATAACGGAATAATATAGCTAACACGGTTTCTTATATAGCGCTATACACACTTGTGCGTGATTTTCGGAAAACGCCCGCCGCCCTGCGGTGCATGGAAACGGGTCACTTGCGTTTGGTCCCGCGTTCCCGACCGCCTGCGTGCTGGAACCTGCTTAAGATCATTGTGTATAACATGGCGGCCAGCGATGTTCTAGTCAGGCACCCAACCTTACATTTTTATAAAACCACTCACAGTGCAACTAACTTGGCAACTTTGAAATTCTGCGACAAGGCTCTTCAAGGACAAGGTTCAAAAAAGTTGATATCTTTTATTGGCCACATGAATCACTAAACACCTTTGTGTCTTGTTACCCCCCTTCTGGATGTTTCACTTCTCTGGCCTGTCATAAACCTCTTCTGGCCCCTCACACTGACCATATAAATTGTAACCACTCAGTCATTTGTTCACTTACTCACAGGCAACCTATTCAAGAATGATGGGTGTCAAGGTTACCCAACACCTGCAGTAGCTCGGTGTGTGAAGATAGGGGGGGGGGAGTACTCCCTTGGGAGGTGCTGGTTATAAATGGAATCTTATGTGAACTAAAGGATATACCGAACAACCGTTATTAGATCTGACCATTTTTCCCTATGAGCTGTGGTCTACCTTTATCTCGTCGTCGCCCAAAATGTTAACATTGAATCAGTTCACTAGGGGTTCATGCAGTGTTTATAAATTGCTTGATTCATGCAAATGTTCAAGTTTGTTTGAATCCGATTAAATGTAATTAAGTGTGGTTCCAATGGTCCTGATATAGTGACGTGAGAAAATGGGTCAACAGAAAGTTGATTATTGTCTAATTGCTAATTTCTGCAATCTTAGGCACATTTCCACGAAACTTATATGGGTAGAGACATTGTAAATAATCAGTCCTCCTCACGGATTTGAATTGATCACTGATAGTAGGGTGTTTTTCTTCCCATGCTAATACCAGAATCGAAAGCAACTCATTCGATGCCTTGTAATTGTTCTCCTGTTGACTAATAATTAAAACACTGATCGCGTAAACCAGGCGAACACGGGGGGCGGGTCCGCCTGTTTTTTAAAGAGAATTATAGTCACGCCTGAATTTAAAATGGTTTCTTTTCCATCGTCACTAGGCCCTAAGAATTGATTGGTCCGCACACTATTTTCAGTACCATGGCCTCAAAAAAATCATTTTCACACATTGGGTACTATTTAGGGTAAACAGGCACCATTCACGTGTTTTATTGGCGTCAGTGGCGTAGAACGAAAGTTTTATGGGGGGGCTGGAGTTGGATACGGATCTGGGGGGGGGGGGTGGCCCCCCCCCCCCCCCCCTCCCTTTGGAAATTTTTGCATTTTCAGATGACCTAGATGCATTTGTTGCATTATAATCTGCACTCCAAACCACTTGCTTCCTTCCCAGAAATATTTTTGCAATATCACATGTTCTTAATGGATTTGCTGCTATGAATCTTGTAATTTTTTTCTTGCAATTGAGGCAGTGAGTTTTCCGTCTTTTGGAGTTGGGCTAAATCTCACCTTTCCGGGACCTCCGAATTTCCCTCCCACTTGGAAATTTTTGCATTTTCAGGTGCCCCTGAATGCAATTTGAGCAAACCTAGGACTCCGAAACACAATTCTTTCCATAACTAATGTGTTGCTCATTCTCACATTTCGTTAGAATGCGGTTTGCTGCTTTGAATCTGTGATGTTTGCTGCCGCATCGAGGGGAGTCATCGTCTTCTTGGGAGTGGTCTAATTCTCACCTTTCAGGACCGTCCTATTCCCTCCCCTAACCCCCACTTTGGGTAAATTTTTGCATTTTTAGGTGGCTTTAGATGCAATTTCGTGCATTATAGGACTCCGAGAAACACACTGCTTTCCATCATGGCATTTTCGCATGCCTTTATATGCGATTGCTGCTTCAATTCTTGTGATGTTTTTGCTGCCAATCAGGGCATGGGTTCCCTTCTTGTGGGAGTTGATCTAATTCTCACCTTTCAAGTGACCACAAAGTCCCCCTCTCCCCCTTCTCCCACTTTGGAATGTTTGCATTTTTTCAGGTGGCCTTTATGCAATTTGGTGCAATAAGGACCAATTACTTTTGCTTTTTTATGTTTTTAGAAGCGATTTGCTGTGTCTGAATCTTTCGATTTTTCTGCCAAATCGGAGAGCAGTGAGTTCCCTTCTTTTCTTTGGGAGTTGGTCTAAACTCCCTTTCAGGGGACTACCGAAGTCCACCCCCCCTTTGGGACGATTTTGCATTTTTTGGTGGCCTCAGATGCAATTCGGTTCAATATAGCACTCCAAAACCCTCACTTTTCGTTCGAGAAATGATTGTGCATTTCCCCTGTCGTTATGGGATTTGCTGCTCTGAACTGGTAGTTTTTTCTTTTTTCTTCTGCCAATCGAGGGGGGTAGGGACCTTCTTCTTTGGAAGTTGGTCTGAATCTCACCCTTAAGGGGACCGCCAAATCCCGCCTTTCCTCACTGTAAGAATTTTTTACATCATTCAAGTGGCCTTCAGTCAATTGGTGCATTATGTCACTCAAAACACACAAACTCCTCGTTCAGAAATAATTTTGGCATTGTTTCACATGTCCGTACGACTCATGGCGAGTTTGCAATTTGCTTACTCGGATATTGTGATCTTTTTCTACCAAACTGAACTGATCACCTGGCGCAGAAGTTTGACCATTTCTTTTCGGGAGTTTTGCCTAAATCTGATATATGTTGGGACTGCCAATCCCCCTTTCCCCACTTTGAAAAAATGTCTGCATTTTCCGGTGGCCTAGATGCGTTTGATGCCTCTGAATCTGTTTTTCTCTGCAAAATGTGCTGAGCACTAAGTGCAGTAAGTGCCTTTCGTGGACACGCTGGTCGAGATTAACACTTTCCGGGAAACCATGCATCAAGTGCATTCGGCTGACCCCAGGCCCCGTATATTAGATTTCATTTACAAAGTTCCCGTTTCTCGCGCAAATCGTCTAAAAAAAAGATTGCCCGAATATAATAAGGCGCTGCGATGAAAAATTTTTTTTTCCCATTGCAAGTTTAGGGTGACCGGGGTACATAAAATCCGCTTCGCGCGCCAAACCTTTGATAAATTCAGTGAGAGTTTATTTAAAAACTACGATTGCCTCACCTTTGCGGGAATTTAGAAATTTGATGAATTTATGCTAAATCTCTCTCTCTCGTTTTTTTTCATTCGGCTGTCTCATTTTGGGACAATTGCGTGGTAAACTGCTTTGCTCCGAAATGTAGAGCTGGGAAGGGGGCGGGGGCGCTCACTATTCATAGGTCCACGCATTCAGCAGATACCGGACAATATTTGTAAATATTGCAGCATCCGGTTTATACAGTCTAGAAAAAAAAAAATAGCTCGAATATCATAACTTTAACAATTAAAGGCAACGATATATGTTTCATCATTACGACGCGAAGGCTCGCGAAATTCTGCCATCATTCTGTGGATATTGATTCGAAAATTGGACTATCAGCAGAAAAATTCAAGCAATCTGGACTGAAAATGAGGAAAGGGGAAAAGCATGACTGACAAATGATATTTTGAAATCAAAAAGGGGTGTTCGGACCTGTCGAGTGGCGGAAGGCCCTTCGCCCCTCCCCATTTTTTCACTGGGGGGGGGGGGGGCTGGCGCCCCCCAGACCCCCCCCCGGCGTTCCTCGCCCTTGATTGGCGTGTCTATAAGTTGTTAAGCAGTAAGAGTTCAACTTTATCACCTCTTAAACCCAGGCGTGAAATGAAGGGGTGACTACCCCGTGGGTATGAAGCCTATTTCCACGAAACACTATAGTGTCAAATGCCTAAATGTCTAGTTAACTTCACAATATGCGGCAACACCCTCCCCAGATTTTTTTCCATGCCTTGACTAGAAACTGCCAAGCCCAGTTACTCCTGCATAGGCTGCCAAGTCTAGGCATCCAATTATCTGATTATGGATACACTACCTTCAGCCGACATCTTCAAATGCAGGCAAACGACTTGAGTAGGCAGGGCGATTCATCCAATAGCAGCAGCCATTATGCCCGAGCCTCAAGAAAGACTGTTATTATGCCCACTAAAAAAATCCAAAATACTTTCGTAACTGCGGGATGGCAAAGACACGTCAGTCTGCACTCGGATCGGAAGACAGGAAGAGCACCCCCATGAATAATTTATACTATAGACTCACACGTTCAATAGAGATGAATGCCCTCTTGATGGCGGTTTGTGTAAAAGGAACTACTGGCCTCCAGGAGATATGGCCATCGGAGTTAGGAAGGATGGCGGGGGGTATTACATTTCAGAAGGGCGGACGAGCAGGAGGGAAATAAAAATAAATTCCACGTGGGCATTCAGTGCGTCTGGTAACTATTGGGGTGCTGGGCGGACGGGAGCGTATGGGCAGATAATGGTAAGGTGGTCTGGGAACGAAGGAGCCGGGGAGGAAAAACGCGAAAAAAAAAGAATCCAGGTAAAGTTGAGATTGATTGAATAATTGCGATGATAATTGGGCCCACAATGGCCATTGAGGGTAATGGGGCGTCCGTGTATGGTGAGAGACAATGAATCCAGCTTTTCCGGCGCCCTCTTAAAGTTAGTGGTCACCTTTACCCCCTCCCCGTCACCAATAATGCTTGAAAACCGACGGTTGCGGGTTCGAAGCCAGAGAAGGCACATGTTGGTTTCTTTCGACGGCAGGAAGAATCAATCTGCCGCCAGGTAGGCCGAGTAATCGAGAGAGT
Source organism: Sclerodactyla briareus (assembly GCA_026419785.1). Lineage (NCBI taxonomy): Eukaryota > Metazoa > Echinodermata > Holothuroidea > Dendrochirotida > Sclerodactylidae > Sclerodactyla > Sclerodactyla briareus. Next base: position 153,899 of record JAODTK010005844.1, read on the forward strand.
TCGGTCGGGCGCGAACTCTAACTACCGGTCATCGCGCCAGTTAATTCTTGGGCTGGTTCGTCAGGGCCCCTCAGCTGTAATGAGTACCTTGTGTTCGCACTGGGGACAGGAAACTGCGTCCAGGCAGATAAGGGCACCGTCTCTGGAAATTATCGCGAGGTAGGTATTGCGAGGTGGTCGGGATCATAAGCCCCGTTGCCAGGCGTGTTAACAGCGTGAGGCCCCAACTTGCCTTCCTTTTCTCCCTCTGGCTCGGAAGGCCTGACTACGCGGCCTAGTCTGCGCCCTGATTGCCCTCAAGATCAATGTTCGTCTCGGGGTTTAAAAAAGAAAAGGCCCGCTAGAGTGTTTTACTGACTCTTAACGGTAAAACTGGATGATTTCATTCTGTGCATAATTTCTACGAAAAGCATTGGATGTGTTGACTCACTGGTAAGGCCATACGGTGGTCTTGTTTGTAGCCTAGTAAAGCATATAAAGAGTTGCAGTCGCTTTTGCAAGCATGCTACTAGAGGAGTTAATGTGCTTCAACACAATCGCACGTTTAAGATATATTCTAGTGTGTATGGGTGTCAATTAGCTTAGATAAGTCTTACTCTTCGGTGGCCTCTTCACGAGGAAGTAGTAAGAGTAAGTAAGTAAAACTTTTATTGCCTCAGTAATGGAAATTAAGATATCGCACATAAAAGTCAGAAATTAACAAAAATATATGATAGAAAAATAGGACATATCATGTACATTTAACAATAAGACCAGTAAGAAAAGATAAACCAGATTCAACAACAATTGCTGGAATGGAAATGACTAGCGACTCAAGTGTTATTGTGAAGTTGATTGCACGTGGGATGAAAGAGTTGCGATTAACGATTGTTCTACGTATATGGTTGCTAAGTCTTCCAATCCCTCTATTGATCACCTTGTCGTGAACGGTGAAAGTAGAGGGATGAAGGAAACTATCATTCCACACTGTCTCCAATTTGGTGGGTGCCGTATAGATTGGTACACGGAGTCAACCAAAAAACACACTGCGGAACTCCAATGAACCCTAAAACAAGCATCTTAATTATATGGTCATACGATCTTCTCAGTTATGGTCAACATTCACTACCCAGCATATACCGACAAATATCCCAAACTCCGGCAATAGGGAACTGTAGAATAATTGCATAATTTCGTACATTTAAAGGCTGACAACCTTCCTGAGACAATACAAACTGGTATTCAGCCTTTTAACCACGGGGCATCCAAGTGATCACCCCAACGTGAGAGATATTGTTCAAATGTACACCGAGATAGTTGTAGGAAACTAACTCTCTCAAATGCTTCACCTTTGATAATAACGGGAGAAGGTTCAACAGCGTGCGGACGGAAGTCGATATGACCATTCTTATTTTGCTAATATTTAATCACAAAAAGCTATGGTCGCAATAGGCCACGAATGGACTGCAGCTGGCAGAGATATGCCCTCACAAACAATGCCATGGATGAGGTCCAGCCATTACCGTATAATCAGCAAATTAATAATGGGAACATGATACTCTCCATGGGATCTACAGTCAGACGTTGTACAAACGTGAATAAAAATGGCTTGCAAGACTGGCCTTGTAGCGCCTCCAGTATTGGAGACGGAAAGGAAATATGCAGACCGGCAGTGGACTTAGTTTAACCAACAAAGGGGTTACGATCTGTACGATCAATGTACAATCCAGTGAATGAACCCATTGTGGTATGTTCCATCGTTATCATTTGCTGGCAAGTATGTGGCTGGATTGTATCAAGGCGGAAGAAAAGTCAAAAGAACATGACTCTAGCAGAGTTCAGATGTTACTGTGTGCTCTAAGTGTGAATAAAGACGGTGGAGGAGCAGCAGGATGCCATCCTCACAGCTCCGCTCAGCCTTGTAAGGCAAATGTAAGGATCTGAAAAATGGAGCAACCACAGCAAATATGGCTAAATCTACTTAAACTAAGCGCCACCACACTTTTCATAGGGGGACTGCAGTTAGCTAGAGGACGAAGATCATTCATGCATGGAATGACCGATTGGCCCTGGGATGATGGTATTAGACTGCTTCCATAGTTGAGGCACCACTTCCTGTTTGAAATGAAGTAGTTATAAATTACACTGAAAATATGAGCTACCTCTATTGCACAATGCTTTAAAATCCTTGGAGTGATATTGTCCGGTACGAGAAGCTTTTGATGGGTTCAGCCCACAGAACTGGCGGCGAACATCATCAACAAAGACCTCTATATTGCACGTGGAATTCGTTAAAACAGATCGCACCCCCGCTTTAGGTATTCGTTAGAAAAATCATCATGATCAATCGATTGTAAAAGTGATTGGAGTAGTGGCATAGTCAATTGTGATTTCACGATATTGCAAAATTTGAGTCGGATTGTTGTAGCCACTCATAAGAAGGGTACCATTACAGAATGTTTCATATTATTGTTGTAAATAAAGTCTCATCTTGTCCGGGAGACAGATTCTACCTGGGCGTTCAAGCGATTTCGTTCGTTTCTGGACCTCCGTAGTTGCTCAGCATCGCCTTTCTTGAATTAATCCCTTCTTCTTGTTTGATTACATTTTGACCTCCTTGGTGATCCCACGGTTTAGGTTGGGTTCGACTTTTTTGACTTGCTTCATCGGGATAGTATTGTCCACACAGAATGATATATAATAGGAGATTGTATTGGTGAGTTCATCCAGGTCATCGGCGGCCTCAATGAACATGTCACAGTCTGTACAGTCAGCTCGGCCGCGGACGATGATTCAACGCGTCATCTTCCATTGTTGACGGTTGATTGAAGCGGGGTTTTCTCTCATAACAATGGTCGGTAAACGAGGCACAAGATTAACAGATTATGGTCCTCCGCACTTTCAGAGTTTGGGAAGCTGAATAGACAGATAAGCATTTTTAACATGGGTATTAAAGAAGATTCCAGGGTTTAGCTTATTTCGAGTGGCACATTTCACATTGCCTGATAATGAATAATGGCGATGTTTTTTAGCTTCGGGAGAGGCAGCTCTAAAGTCAGCATGTCGCTCCGTCCGTTCGAGTTCGTTCGTGTCAATCCGTTAGTTCGTCCCTTCTGTTCGTCACGTTCATTCATAACTTCTAAACCTGACATGCGATCAGTTGAAACTGTGGGTGGATGCAGCTTGCTACTGCCTGGCTAGCCTTAGCTACATTGATGTTCGAATTAGTGTATTTAGATTTTAATTACATTACCAATTAATTTACCCCAATTTCCAACGTATTTTGAGCCTCTTGCCAGACATAGTTGGTTTAAATTACTCCATCTTCTCTGAGCAGCTGTTAATCTAATCTATCAGAAGGTCCAGTTCTGCGAATAGTGGACAATAAACCTATTGTCCAGGGCGGCTGTTGAGTTGTCTTAATCGCACTTCGCCATAGTTACATTAGACCCTGCCTCCACAGGATTGGTTACATTACATCTCGGTTCAATTCCTGAGTGGTGACCTTGAACGGGGGGCTGCGCCCTCCCACCCCCCCACATCTAAATGCTGTTTCGATGGTACTTGTTGGAGTGGTTCAAACTATAACTATGGAGTGTCAACATGTTAGATATATTTCTGTGGGAAGTGTGGTTCCACTGTTCACGGCCACAGGTAGGGAATGGGCCTGATAGCCAAATATTAGGCTAATTGGTAGACATGTCCAATCATTCCATGTCCTATGACAGGATGTCAGTAGAGGTCAGTTGAATGTGACCAAACAATACATGTGAAATGGCGAAAAAAAAAATGCAGTGTATTTGCCACGAGAGTTTGCTGTGTTACGCAGTTACAAAGGACGTTCCGAGGGCAATTGTTAAGATTACAATGATTGAAGTCTCGTGTTTGGTGAGAGCGTCAGGGGGATGATTCAAAAATGGCCGATAATTAGTAAGTTCCAGGGCCTGCGGGGGTTTGGCGAGTTTCCCTGGTCGGGCACATTCAGACCGTATGATGCAACATGAGAGGAAACTCTCCCGGGGCAAATAATACGGGCGCCAGGTCACAGTTAGGATCTCCAGGTTGGGGGAGCCGAATTGTCGTTTGAGAACGAAAAAGGACAAGGAGGGGGGGATCAGGGGGGGGGGGGGGAGTAATGGGCATTAAGTGGGGTGGCCCACTTCTGATTGACTACCTCTGCATTGCACACCCCACCCCCCTTTTTCCCTTCCCGGATTGTGCGGTTCGGTCCCCTCTCACTAATGTGAATCCATCAATCCTGCATGTTAGTCAGTATGATGTTCTGCAAGCCAGGTCTCTGTGAATGAAAGTATGCTTGCATTACCGAATTCTTGCAGATATTTGCAGTTGGCCGAGATCTCATCAATTTTGTTAATATATTGCACATTTCCCATTACGATAGCGTAGATATGGCTTGTGTTTCAGTCTACGGTTCCTCTTCCCCGCACCCCTCCGCGCCTTGCCTCGCTTTCGTACTGTACCTATCAATTCTCAGACATCTATTCGACCATTACGGACGGGGCATGTGACATGAAACATGCAAAAAGCATTCCTTTCCACAGAAAGTGTTTGCTTATTTGATTCCGACACTTAAAGAGATAAAAAACGAATTTCATACCCATAACACTGAAAAATTTGATTTTCAAACTCATCTCGTCTTTTTACGAATTACGATGAATGACCGCTATGGAATAATGTTAAATGTTGCTGTCAAGTCCACACCGTAGGCCTACTGCAATTCCACAAATTTCATGTCCCGACGAAATCGTCCTGCGCAGTATAGCGATACCAATTCACATTAGCATATCATTATGACGATTATTCCGTCAGCGATCCGAGTTGCATCGTACATCGTGACGTTCATTTAAACGTCTCTGCCGCTTGTCGCCGTCGCTATAGAACGACAATGCCTCTTGATTAGAGGAAAATATTATCTTCTCAGTTTCGTTTCCCGCATTCCTACTTACTGTAACCCTCTTGACAATCCTCGGAAGAACTATTTCCAAATGGTGCAGAATAATTTATTCAGGGTATAGGCCTATCAGGAGACTATCGTTATAATCATGACGTCGACAGTCATGGCCAGGGTATATGGGGTTTCCTCAAGTGACCCGGTTTGATCTTTCTTCGCCGGAGATTCGGTGAGCAGTAACACCGAAACACTCGTCATTCGTGGATACCTGGTATGGGTAGTTGACCTTAAGATAACATTCGATTGCTGTCTGTGTTAGCAGAGAAATCTTACAGAACACACAGGAAATGGGATCACCGATAATCAGTCTACGATGTCCAATGAATTGGATGTCAGTACTAGTATTTCGATTCAATTTATAGGGGAAACACGCTATTATGAGTTAGGTGTTTTTAGTGGTCGACTTTGCAGCTCAGCTCCAACCTAAATGCGACTGTTTGATATTCCCAATCGCGGCTCAGGAACCCTTTTGTCTCGCCTGATGAAATTCAGGAGGAAATTTAGTGTCATATGGTGTGTGTGTGTGTGTGTGCGTGTGTGCGTGCGTGTGTGTGTGTGGTGTGTGTGTGTGTGTGTAGGTGCTTTGTGTGTGTGTGTCACACTTTCTTGTTATCAGGCTTTCTCACAAACCGTGAGGCCCATTATGCCGAATTCTCCAGTGTGTAGCACCGGGGGGGGGGGGTTTTGGGTGTACACGCATCTGATTAGATTTTTTGGGCAGCAAAGTCATTAATTAAAGTTGGGTAATAGCTTATTTATGTATAATTATGTTGAAGCTCGTTAGCAAGATTGACGCACGACCGTATTGCTACAGTGATGTAGTTTGGCATGTAGGACCGTGACAGGTAGGTATGAACTGATTAAATTTTCAGCCTGAATATGCTAAGATATTGGTCGAATTTGCATAATTTATGCGAATTTTCCCAGTTTGTCGGATTTTCGAAACTTGGTAGATGTGGTCTACCATGGTCCCGGAGAAATTTAAAAGTGAATTCGGGGTCACTGAGGTCATTCATGTGGTCTAATTTGCATATTTTATGCAATTTTTGAAAGTTCGTTGGATTTCCACAAAACTTGGTAGATGTGATCCACCTTTTATCAGAGCATTTAAAGGTACAGTTGTGTCAGTAGAGGTCATTGTATGCCTGATGTGCATAATATATTCCACTTGTCCACTTGGTAAGAATTTCGCCAAACTCAGTAGGTATGTTCCGTTAACATTTTCTGAATCTGATGTGTTTGATGTTCCGAATTTGATTGATCCATCATATATACTCTGTGGAATAAACACCGCGACGAGTAAACCAAGCTCCTGTGCCATTGGGTGCTGTTTAAGCTGCCCATAAGCAAAACCCTCTCTACTCTGTGCCATTTGATTAATTGATTAGACATTCAAAAATACTGTAACACTTTTGTTTTCCCCCTTGCTTCTTGCCTGGGGACTGGGGAAACATGTGGAGGTTTCCGTCAAGAAATTTTTGGGACATCCTGCTGCTGCGTGGGATAGTTTGTTTGTGTGTTGGTGAGGCGGGGGCGGGTGTTGCTGCCTGGCAGGGGGGGGGTGGCATGTCCTGGCTGCTTGGAAAATACAAGGCAATGAATTATGAAAGAAATGATTTTAAAAGGCAAGAAGGCCCGGGCTGCTAAGGGATTTAAACATTTCAAGTTGGGTCAAAGAAGTGAATTGACTGGGATTAAACTTTATTCAAATTTGGGTATTTATGGCGCGAAGAGTGGGGGAGGAGCATGAAGAAGGAAAAGCAATTAAGTGACTTTGTAATAGAGTGTTATATGTGAAAATATGTGATGTTGTTCTACCGACGATGATCTGCATGAACTAGTTGGTTGTGTATAGTGTTCGTAACTGAATAATAGAAGCCACCTGAATCGCGCAAACCCAGGCGAGACACTTTTTGGCGATCGCCTTGTTGTATATTAGGTCGAACATCACTCATTATACAAGTCATCTGTTATAGTCACACGTGCGTTTCACGGCAGATTGACAGGCGTGAAGCAGTGTTCACTGATGGATACTAGGCCTACTGAAATATTTCACACCGACAGTATTTCGGGTGATTAGCAGAAAATGTTCAGCAACGGTAAAGGAACGGTATCCAAAATTAACCGAACGCTCACTTAGACTATTAGACAATAAACAAGAATTACATAAGAAAAAAAAAAAAAAAAAAAAAAAAAAAAAAGAAAAAAAAAAAAAAAAAAAAAGAAAAAAAAAAAAAAAAAAAAAAAAAAAAAAAAAAAAAAAAAAAAAAAAAAAAAAAAAAAAAAAAAAAAAAAAAAAAAAAAAAAAAAAAAAAAAAAAAAAAAAAAAAACCTCTAACAGCAGTTAATGAAAATTTAAATAGCGCACAGTTTTGGGTAACTACTCTTGCCCTGACCGAGTGCACGGTACTGGAACATAGAACGTTAACCCACTGGTGATATTTTCTGATGATCTTCACTTTCCTAAATTATGAAATAGGCGACTGATTCATACTTCTCCTCGTCGTTGAACATAAACCCATCACATTATCGCTTGTATTTATGTTGCCTCATGAATGCCATTCCTCCTTCCCTCGCAGATTCTGAGCGGTGTCTGTTTCCTCTCAGCTCTGAATCATTCAAGAGTCGGAGGATTCATCAAGACCACGTGGAACCCCAGGTCGTACAGTCGTAAATCTTCCCCGGTTGACGCAGCTCTCAGACAATCAGGACGGGAATGTGATGCCTGAGCCGGCCTCTGTTTTTATCTGCGTCCATCCATAAGACGGCACTTGGGAGGAAGACGGGGGGAATTGGAGATTGAAGCTCGCTGTCTTATGTGTGTGCTCCCTTTACGACGGAATTTTACCATGGACTGTATTTAATAGTGTGCGTGTTGTTTGGGTAGCGTGGATTATGGTCCTGTGTGCCTGCACTGCTTAAGTCAACGGAGAATTTGGAGCTCGTACTGTATGTAGTTTGGCTGCGGTACACAGTACACCTGACGTCATGTAATCTGCGAGTGCTATTCACGTTTGTTTGGATTGGGCTGTAGTCTATACCGCAATCAAGTGGGGCACATGCTGGTATAGGCTTGTGTGTATAGGTTTTTCGATGCGTCGCTACCGTGTGTTGATTCGGAGTTTAACATACCGATGTCAATGGAGCGTGTCTGAACATTCACCCAGCTAATCAATGGTACCGTATCTCCACTGTGAACGTTTGGTTAACATTGTTCCCCCAGTTTTTTGTGTTTGTATATGGGGTAAAGTGGATGGTTCTGTGCCTAAACACGCCGTGCCTATGCACTGTCTACAGCATAATCGTTGAAGTTCCCGAGAGCCTACGAGGACGAGTACGACGCCGTTGTTCTGTTTGTGTTATCGGAGTTCCCCGGCAATCGACGAGTACAGCCACGTGTGCATTGTTCACTTCAGCTGTAAATTGAGGTCGAGACAATAGTACAGGCTTGTTGTTATCTAGCAGCTTGTAAAGTGAACAGTTTTGGGTTTCCGCTGCGCCCGCCAGAAGAATAAGCCCATTATTCAACAACTGCGGGTGTTATTCGCTATTGTCCACAACAGCCTATTACCGCCGCCCTTCCAGATGGGATTCCACCCGAGAATAAACAGGGTCTATTAAATGTGCATTTTATTAGTCATAAAAATCGGAGTCAATTCTCGCGTGACCCAATCCAACCTGTGATACCCAGTATACCCAGACTAGTCCATCGCTGTACGACTACAAGGATTTCAAAACCTTGACTGATTCAGGGATAATACAAGCTGTTGTCGTTGACGAAGGTAGGGGGGGGGGGGAGGAATCGTCATCACTGTTATTGTGCCTCACTGGCAGTGATAACTGATACCCCCGGAATGTTTTATCGTCGATATTCTTTGAACGGATTTGCCCCAGGTTGTTGCTGCCCCAGTAGGCCTGGTTATTTATGAACAAACAGGAAATGTCAACCGATATACTCAGACATGAATGAACAATCCGCGTAGTATTCGCGAGGAATCGGCGAAGTGTTTTTTTTTTGTTTCTGGAATATTTTATGGATCAGGTAAGTCCGAAGATCACTGGGTTTAGTCTACTTGGAACGAGATACGCAAATTAAAATCGTGCCGGATCTGAGGAAAAACTTTTACCCTGGGAATGTTTGCAGTCACGACTAGGCTCATTCATACGTTACCTTCGACAAAGCCGTTTGTGAATCAAAACCTAACAGTAAATGTCAACGTTTGCGCTGTTCTCCTCGCACCCTCGTAAATAAAGAAACGCCGTTTCGAGGAAGGAACAATGTAGGCCTAACTCGCCTGTCTACCTCCCGTCTCTACCATTTTGTCTCATGGTGTGTTTGATATTAACACTGATATCATGTCTCAGATGATTGTGTACATTGTACAGCAGGTCCTGTTTCATGATTTGATAGTCTAGTTCAAGCTGATCGACAGCACGGGAGAGGTAACCTCTGTGTGCTTTCTGTAACCTTCGAAAATATTTATAACTTCGTTCTTTGAAGATGAGGCAACATTAGTTAGAAGGATCCACGCACGATGCGCAGGTTTCGCTATATGTTGTTTCTTGCGAGCAGTTTTATCGAGTCATTGTCAAACGTTATTCGTCTGTCTTAGAGGTGAGAGGACAGACTCGCCGATTTCAAATTTCGTGGTTAGTTACATTTTGGACACGGACGTGGAATAAAAAAAAGTCATCAGTATGTTGTTTGCCGCTATTATTCTCTCTGTTCTTCATTTGGAAACGAGGGCCATTTCATTGGAGCTCGAACCGGAGGATACCAGCGCGATAGTCGGTATGCCGGTATCTTTACAGTGTGTCGTCAGTGACTGGGCCTTTGGTAGCGTGCTGTGGTACTTCCATACGGGTAGACGATACATCAGCCGAGATAGGACAGTTTATCGTCACTGGGACGATAGTGATCGATACTCTGTTACCGGTAATGCACAGGCCGGTGAATATTTCCTCCATATAAGTAACGTCACAGCCGAAGACCGAGGGTTCGTACGCGTGCCTACTTTTTGAAAATGGTCAGTTCACCCTTTCGTCACGCAACGCTCTCCTCGAGGTATTCCCCACCCCCAATTACAGCTTCCCCGTGTGTTCGATAACACCAGACGTCGTGAGTGGCGGCACTGGTCCCGGGGATTGGGTGGTGGCAACCTGTGTTGCAGAGGGCGGTACGCGCCTAGCCGGCTTTCGACTGGTTGAATGACTTCGAAATTCTTCCTGGTTCCTTCTCAGAGGAGCGTCACCAAAGGCACTCTATGAATTCCGGTTAACGGAATTTCATAACGGCGCTGTGTTCTCGTGTGGAAACAACCCGGGATGGGAGCACGAACGAAGTTGTAGTATAATGCCATTCTACTACAAAACCACCACGATCTCACGGACACAAAAAAACTATTATTCCATAGGTGATGACGTCACTGTTAGATGTGACGTAGAGGCGTTACCGATGTACGGTCTGAACTACACCTGGATTTTAAATGGTGACGTCATATCACGCGTTTATGCAGACGATACCCGATTTGCGCTAACAGACGATTATAGAGAGCTGACTATACGTTCCGTCAAAGCAAGCCTCAACATTCTGGATGAGTGGCAACGATTATCACCATTATAGAGTGAGAGGGAGGAACTCAATTTCTTTGAAATTACAAAATGGAAACAGTTCTCGCAAAACTGGCACCAACTGATACCGATACTGCGATAGTGTATCTAACCGGTTATTACTTGCGGTAATTCTAGGCGTCGTTTTACCATGTCTTTTATTCATAATCGTTCTTTTAGCCGTCCTCTCGTACCGTCGCAGACGCGTCGGTATACTACACTTGCTCAAAGAAAGGAGAACATCTCTGAGAATTAACCAACGGTATACCGTGCAGCAACGGTATGTTGATATGACAGAAACTGCAAAACCGTCTGATGATCTTGGATCTATACACTCGGTTCTAATTTGTTCAACTCCAGGGATGCGATCCAAGAACACACCAAGGAATTGAGGAGGATTAGCTCTGCTCGGGAACATCCGACAGACAAGGACGGGTATTTGCAACCTGATGTGACCATCAGTAGACCTAGGGGCCGGAGTAGACCAACGATAAGTGCGCCGATATCTGTAGTAATACCGGAATTAACGGTAGAACTGAGAGACCTAAACACCGTCGTGAGTCACAGAGAGACTATATCGATAGATGAGGACTATGTTAGTGACGCTGACACAGAGTGGGACCTTTGACAGGTGTCAGTGGACAGTGTGGTATAAATGTTAGATCGACTAAACATTACCAAATGCCGCATGTTGTTATCTTTATTGTGTGAAGGAAAGCATTAAATGCTCCACGAAGTCCACGGGTCTACCAATTTCCTTTCCTTAGTGAAATACAACCATGCTTGTTTGAATCTGAATATTCTCCATTCACCTCCCTCTCCTGACTGAGGTTCAAACATCTATTGACATGTAGTCATTTGTATTCTGATGTCGCGACAACATGGTTCTAAACATACAAGTCTATAAACATGAATTAGGTTTTTGTTTTGATTACTGGTAACAAGGAGGCAAACACCTGGCTGGAGGGTGGGGTCCAAGGCATGACGGGCGCACCAAGCACTGAAGAGCATTGTTTTGTGTGAAAAAAGACAACATGTTGAAAGCCCTCAAAGAAGTTGGAAAGTACGACCCCCTCCCCCTCTACCATAGTGGCTGCGCCCTTCATATTCAACAAGCCTCACGTCATGTCTCGAGACTCCCTACGCCCATAATCTCGAGGAAACGAGAATAAAAACTCATTCTAAGAGGCAACCATAACATATACATTTCAAATTCAGGTGATAGCCCTATCATATGCTCTGAAATTGAACCTTATTATGCAGGGTCGTCGTATCTATCTATTATAATCGTACAGAGTACGCGACCCTAGGGCTTCACAACTCATTTTTGTTATTATCTAAGTAAATTTATAGTTGCACCATCAACAATTGGCGTACAGGCAGTGTCGTATCAATAATGATATTCTTGAATTGTCGTTTAATAGTCCTTTATTATTATTATTATTATCCGTGGATAAATGGTTATTGATTAGGTAGACATTAAGAGTATCGTCCCAACACCTCAACATCCACCCGGTATAATAAAAATGACGTTTACATTACGTCACGACCAAAATCGTTTCGCAGTATATTGGGACTAATTTAACTTTGACATATATTTGTGACGCGATGTATCGACATTTTACTGGAACGATTTTTCATCGTGATGTTGTGTAAACGTCGCCCTTTTTTCGCCAGCTGCTATTAGACGATAACGCCCATTATGGTTAATATTATTGGACATCTTGACTCTTATATACATAGAATTGTTGTGTCAACATTCATACAGGAGAAAGGTTCGAATTAAATGAGGCATCAAACTGATTATTTCTACATCAATTGACCAAGAAGTATTGGAGATGGCTGTAAATGGCAGAGGGGTGGGTGAATGTTCATAGGCACCCTCTCGCTTCCTCATATTCTGTTTTAAATTATATTCTCAGAAATACACGGGAACCGAGAAAAGCACGGAAAGACAATATAAAACACCAACAAATGCACAGATACAACAATGTAGCCTCATTTGTTGTCATAAAGGTACATCAATAATTTCGTTCAATTAATTCATTATTATTATTATTATTATTTATTATTATTATTATTTTATTATCATCATACCCTACTTACTCTACCCTTGTCCGCATTCGATATGGCATGAACCCTATATTACCAAGAAACACACTGTGACGTATTTTCGGACTGGATTTGTTTTGTAGCACTTCGACGACACCGGGGATAATATAATGGCTCTTTTTTGCCCGCTCCACATGTCGTGTTGTGAGGACCTTGCATGACATAAAGCTCGCCTCAAACACAAGGCTAATCTGCCCATTCCGTCGGCAACCACATGCTCAATTCATAGCTTTAGATTCCCCCCAATGTTCGCTATAGTGTGATTGAACACTCCAGAATTCGACTTTGGATGAACTCAAACTACCCCCAAACAATTCATTCTCACTTCTCATAGTTCGCACACCTACAACATGCTAATTTGAACTTAATACATTTTTATTTACTCTTTTCTCTGTCAACGATATCTGCATGTACTCAACAACTGCTCATGAATATAACTGTTACAGTTCGATGTACAACAACACGGCTGAAATTAATTGTGACAGGCCTCTCCGTAAAAAGACTGCTACAAATATTGGTCAACCGTGACTTGAAACGATCAGGTAAGTTCCTCCCTGGTGCTTCCGTAAGGCAATGGAGTTTCCATTCGCAAATTCTGAAACTGAGAATTTCAAACAGTCTTTGATTAAGTGACTACGGATGAGTCAAAAGAGTGGATGCAGATTTATGAAGTACAACCTCTCATCTTTGGGTAGAGGCGTCCTGAAGCGATCATGTCAGTAGTCAACAGTATGGTCATTGTGTGTGCAATAAGCACCGGTAGTGTAAGCCAAAACTACCCGCCTACTCCTATACAGTCATTTGCAAGAAGTTCGACCTGAGATGTTATTTGCTCAGGCAGTGACGTGATAAAGCATAAACCCCAAACAAAGAGTATGGAAAACATACACCTAAATCTTGATTTTTAATAAGACTAATAAATTACACACACAACACACACACCACACACACAACACAAACACACACACAACACACACACACACCACACACACACACACACACACACACACACACCACACACTTACAAAGAAAGAGGCGCTGAAGGTATGCGTTACCCGTGTTGTTAGGTCTCGAGACGCGTCCGGTCGCGATCTCAGTCTACGAGACAGCGTTTGCTGGTTCGGGCTCGATCTCGGTCTCGACACCTGTGGTCTCGGTCTGGTCTCGGTCTCGACCCTTCTGGTCTCGGAAATTCTTCGGGTCTCGATTCGAGACCAGCAAAAATATTGGTTTGTCGTCTTTTGCTTTGGAAATAATTTCTAGTTTCAGCAAAAAAATCATCCTGCAATTATGTGTTGAGCTTATATGAACTAGCAGTGGGAGGTGGGCCTTTAAAGTACTTGATCAATGTGGGGAACACAAGCCCAGGGCCCTGTTCCCGGGCACAGATTGTTGCTAGGCTTCAACTGTTGGCCGTCACACACAGTAGTCACAGTTACAGTCGACAAGGAGTCAGAAGTTGGGTAACTGGTTCATTCGTGTGTTGTATTTGACAGTTGAATATAATCAGGCATTAGCCAATCAAATTACTACGAATAATTGTTATGTGTCTGTTCCAATCTGAATCGTATCCTGTTATCAACGATTTTCGAAGCCGTATTGTAGGGCTATCAACGTAATTTTATCCAACCCTAATAAATTTAACCCTAATCAAGAAAAAAAGAAGACGAATGAATGAAAAGAAACCCGGGGCCTATATCATGGAAACCCGTTACGTATGCTACCCCGATACAAAATGCCAGCAGGCATGAACCCTGATACTGTGACAGAAGAGGAGAGGAGAGGGATGAATATTCTTTCAGTGAATCCAGTTTACTAATTTGTGGGGAGGAGGGGCAGAGTAATTGTAATAAATTATGCTAGTAACAGTCGTAGCCTAACGACTATCAATTATCCAATGTTATGAAATGTGAAAATGAATTGTGAATTTTCCAGATGGGGTAGACCCCTCATGACATTGTACCAGTTTCGCGCAAAGTTGATCTGAAATGGCTGCACAGTCCTTGAATGAGGAATGTTCGCAGTACACTTATTCAACAGGACCTTGGATGCTCCATTGACTACTTTGTCATGACGTATAGTTTAACCATGTCAATCAATGGAGTATTTTTAAGGCTTGAGAGCAAATTCAGACCTAAGAGAAGTACCTAGTAGTGAGTACTAGTCGTACTAGGCCTAGCCCCAGTGGGCTGCATTGTTTGTCCAGTGGGGGTATTTGCTAGGACTGTTGATTAGTTGAGAAGTTACCACCTTAACGTACTGGTATTTGTGAACCAAGGTCCACAAGTAGGAAAAAAACCTGGCCAAACACTTAAAATCTCATTTTTGACATGCAGTGGGCCTGACGCTACAGTACATAGAAGGCCTATATGGGAATTGGTCATCCAATCATCGGACAAAATCTAAAGGTTAAGCATTTGAAGGGTGTCAAGTTATTGGTTTGATTGTGGAATCTAGGGATAGGGATATGGATGGAGACAATAGCGCCACAAAGGTTAAGCAGGTTGTCCCTGGGGTGGGAGGGGGGGCCGGGGGGCATCAACATAAGAATAAGGAAATTGGAATACAGAGCATGAGAGAGATGATCAATATCCTGGTTTAGGAAGCCATACTATTCTGAATGCTTGCATGAGGATGCAATGAGAGAAGAAAGAAAAGAATGCTCCCAGGCCAAGGGAAGAGGTGGAGGGGGAGGGGGCTCATCCCAGGGAGTCGCAGAGTGGGCAAGTTTACTGTGTTCGGTGCTAGTTCGTAGTGTTGAAATGGCATAGAGGCAGTCCAGCATCCCCCTGCGGGGTCTTCACAATCGCTACTTGTACATTTTTTTTAAATGTGATTGAGGCAATGGCAGGCCATGAGGGGTGGTTATTTTGGTTCATGGCTTCACCGATAAATTGGCGAAATAGGAGGGGGGGGGGGGGGGAGCTGGCGGGGAGGGAATGGGCGGGGGCTGACGGGAATGGCGGGGGCGTGGCATGCTCACATGGCGCCACCACTGATTTATGCTCAGTGGTTAGACTTATTCCCTAGTCGATGCGATTGTGGAGAATGATCGGAAGTGGTGGGCTTGTTTTGCAGATTCGTTAAGAGAAAAAGCAAATGAGCAATGAGCAGAGGTGGCTATATGTCAAAAATAGAGCATGTCGGTGTTGGTGTGGTAACTAGGCTTACTTACAAGACAAGTCTCAGTACTTCGAATTGTTGCCCTATGCACGATATACATTCGGTTTCTCGGTCTCGGACCTTGCCGGTTCTCGGTCTCGAAGTTGTGCTTCCGGTCCGGTCTCTGTCTCGACACCCTCCGGTCGCGATCTCGGTCTCGGATGGCCTGTCTCACTACAACCATGTGCGTTCGTTACAGAGAAAATCTCACGGAAGTATGGATGCCCTGTGTCCCAGTGAAAGAGTGATAAGCCAGATGGAAAAAACAGTAACAAAATATGATAGTGTGCGTGTCCAACCACAGCAAAAATGATCAGATTTCTGATGTGTGTTTTTTTTTTTTTTTCAGCCTCCTTTGCGGGATTGTACAGTGGCGTACGCGAGAAGGGAGGGGGGGGGGTTGGAAACCCACGACCATTGACCGAGGCATTTTAAAACACGGTTCAGAGCGTTTTACATGTTGTTCAACCAAATATTGCAACAAAGCAGTGCCATAAATTGCAATTTCATACCAATACAAGGGGGGGGGGTGAGGCTGTTGTAAACAAGGGGCGGCATTCCCCTATGGTCCCGACCCCCCCCCGGCCAAATATCTGGTAAACGGGAACGTGTGTTGTTCAGGTTGGTAAATAGTTATCTCACACTAACAACTGGCCCCGTAATGGTGCTAACAGTAGCCTATTTGTACGGAACCTCATGATACAACTCTCAGCTCAGCTGAAAGCTTCCTCCTTGCAACAGCGCAAGTCGAAACGTCCGAAAATAGCGCGGACGGCAAAAAAAATTCCCATGGCGAATACACTGCATGCTCTTTACCATTCCACATTCATTGTTGGTTCAATGTAATTGACCTACTGACATTGTCTAACCTTGGAATGGCTTGGAAATGTCCTACCACAAATAGGCCTAATATTTGCTATCAGTGCCTCGCACAACTAGTACCTAAACCCATCATTCCGTGGCCTGTATATTGCTTTACATGTACCAAACAAACTTTATGTGACCAGCTACAGCAAATTAGTCCTAGGCCTTGTAGCGGAGAACAGTGGAAACACACTTGGATTCACTATGGAAAGTCCATGCAGCCAGCATCTACATCATGAGAAGGTGATGACGATCTTCCCACTGTACTGCCTGTTATCCTTCATTGCCTGTATTAACTCCACCTAAGTGCTGACAGACGAATTAAACAGCCCAGCCCCCCTTCTACCTGCTGCTTGCCCTGCAGCTCGAGGGAGTAAGGTAATTGTAAAACGAACTCTCTCACAGAGAGTTCAATGGGAAGGGCTGCTGTGGGTTGACAAAGCGGGTAAGTAATTGAGTTAATCAAAATTATTCACCACTATGCAAACAAAAATGTAAACTCAAACTAGTCGTGGCCTTGCTTCCATCACCACCAAGTTTCAACATGATCGAAGTACGGTTTAAAAGTTTTAGGTCAACGTGACGAACAGAATGAATGAACGACTTAACGAAAACGAAACGAACGGCAACGGAGAAAATGATGCACGAGAGTGCTCACCGCAGCTGAAAATGAACAAGGAATCCCCGAGTCAAATCCAGCTGTAGTCTGTACCGATGGACCGATGATGGAAATATACCAGCCTCAATCGAAATAGTTACAAAAATATTTTGTTACCTGATGCGTTCTCTGCAAAATTACTGATGCCTATGGGTTTCTCTCCAACGACGGGCCCGCAATCAAGCGCGTCCGTCTCTGGGTAAATGATAGGTAAGGTACACGAGTATGGATTCTGTTAAGGTAATTTGCCTATTACAAAAACATGACGAGACTAATTATATTTTCAAAATACAGAGGCTGGTCGAATATGGTTGTTAAGTAGGCCAAAAATTGGAGTTGTCCTCACGAGAGACCAATCTAGCCTACTAATAATGAGTGTAGGCTACGTTAGGTTTAGCAATTGGTTCGTTATTTGAGTTGAGCCACAGGCGATGAGAATTCATTGTAACGTCACCCTGTGGTTTTCTGGAAGAGCTTGAAGGGTTTTAATGAGGAGGAAGGTTCGAGCCAAATAAGACCAAAGGGCAGGTGGTATTCTGCCAATGCAGATACCTATTTCATTTACGAGTGACTACTCTTCGTACATCTATTTACAGAAGCGATACAGTTCTCGGATACTGCTGTAATGTACCATACAATCCAGCTGCCACTGCTACAAGAGACGTTTGGCACAGCTGCACCACACGCAATTAAATGGCGCATGCATAGCACTCGGCCATTGACGTCATTATGGTATACTAGTCAATGGACAACTGCCATTACATGGGGTTTCGACGCAACCACGCCATACTAAGCAATCGAAGGCAACTTGCGCCCACATTTGGGTAGTAACGCAACCACGTCACACTAAGGTGATGGCGCATTGGCGCAACTGCGCCGCACTACCTCAATGGAAGTCACACCAAATAACCTACTGGTATACTTCGGCCATGGACAAATTGGTTAAATTAGGTATTGGAGTTAGCTGCGCCACACTACCTCAGTGGAGGTGACCCCATGTTACCCATAGCCTACAGTATGAGTCATTACAAGCCATAGACAACAGCGTTCATATTAAGCATGCAGTCAAAAACTAGGTAGTGAAGTAATCAGCAAATGGTACCAATCGTGCAGGATGCAATTATCACATAATATTAAACTTGGCAATATCAAAATAATACCCCATGCAGGCTGGAAGCGATAGCAGTGCTGTAGTGATCCACTCAGCAGTGAGTACGAACCCAGTGCCCAAGTATGAGTACGTAGTCATGAGTCCATGTGTAATTTTTGACACGGCCCATACAAATAATAATGATAAATTCAAGGGAATATTACTATAGTAACTCTACTGAGACAGTGAGATAGATAGATAGATAGATAGATAGATAGATAGATAGATAGATAGATAGATAGATAGATAGATAGATAGATAGATAGATAGATAGATAGATGATGATAGATTTGCATTTGTTTCCTACCGTTTTGTTGTTATATTAAGGGCCTCGGGTAAAATTAGCGTTTCTGGCTAACCGGGTTTGTACCTTTTTTTTTAAAAAAAAAATAAGAGAAATAGATTAGATAGATAGATTACCCAAACCATGGCTGACAGCACGTCACATGTAGCTAATATGAGACGAGAAAATATAGTTATACATTATACATTATTCTATGAAATAAGCCACTGCACAGTGTCTTAAATAAACAGCGTCCAAGTGATGCTGTGATCGAAATAGTTGCCACGACAAGCCAAGTTTTTTCCAAATTCGTGGAAATTTTCCCCGACAATTCTAAATTGCCCCGGGCAATTACATCAGTGTAATTGCTCGAAGCTGTAAGACAACAAGTCCCACCCCCATTTACAGTCTGCAGAGTGTAGGCCTGTGCACGAGCCAAAAAAATACACTCATTCCAATCGAAGCTGTTTAACCCACCCAATTGCTCTTAGCATAAAGTCTTAGCCGCGGCTTTAGGTGTAGTGATTATTTGTTAGTTCATGAGGGGCTTAAATTTTGCAGAGATCACCAAAGAAAGAGAATATTATCATTTGTTGTGTTGTATCATACAACATAACATACATCACATTACATAATACATACAACATACATACATACAGACAGACATTACATACATACATACATACTACATACATACATACAGCAATGGTCTAGGTTCCGGAACATTTCCCTGCAGTTAAACAACTGCGGGCGAAACCTTTACACATCTCTGAAAGGCCTAAACGGAGGCTTAAAATCGTGACATGAGAAAGATTCTAAAGACTACACGGCAACGATAGTCACGTAGTGGTTTTAAAAAAAAAAGATCTCCCTAAACATTTGGGCAGCGATAACCCTGCTTTTTGCATTTATTGCAGATTCCCCTCCCTCGCCACGCCATGTCTTTGTTGCTGCTGGGAAACAACTGCGGGGCAACTTTATAGGCCCAACTCACGGATCAACGGTTTTGATATGAAAATGGAATCGTCATTGCGATTATCTCCTCTAGCTTCCCATATCCTAATGAATCCTTCCTTGTTTAAGAGAGCAGGTTTCCTGATAAGTCAAAAAAAGCGGCTTAGGACATTAATAAATGTTTTGCCATTGTTGACTTTCATGATGTGTCATTTCGTCTCTCGAGATTGCTGCCTCATGGGTTCTCTCTTCCTATGTCCTTTGATTACCTAAGCCTGTTAGTTCTACCACTGCATGTAAGTCGTCTGTAAGGCTCAGCGAGGTGCCGCAGAACATGGAATAATCGGCCATATATCCTCTTTCGATCGTATTCAAGATAAGATTCAAGAAAGTTTATATCGCAGTCGTTGTTCAATGTTGACAGCTCGAGGGAGAAGCACTGCATTACATGATTGATGGGACCCAAACCGCACAAGTGAAGACTACATGAGGACCAGTGGGTACCGAGAGATTTTGTCTTGGAAGGGGGAGGTAGGGTTAAGGTCGTGACCCAAGGGAAGATGCGCCCATCATTTCTAGCCCACCCTCGCTGTAAGCAAAAAAATAAATGCCAATAATTGGCCTCTTAGGCACATGCTGTTTAATATTCGATAAACAACAGTTGTAAAAGCGGTCGGACTGACAGTAAAAAATGTTTAGTTCGCCATTTGAAACCAAGAAGATTGTTCCCTATTTTCGATTATTGTTTTACTTTCATGCAGTACTGTGTAAAGCAGGGCGAATATTCAGAGAATAATGTTTTTTTTTTTTTTGGGGGTTCCATCTGAGTGATGTCAAAGGAGGAGACTATAGCGACTATCTATCTATCTATCTATCTTCTATCTAATCTACTCTATCTATCTATATTCTATCTATCTATCTATCTATCTATCTAATCTATTATCTATCTATCTATCTTTCCAGTATGTCAACAATGCTTTTACGGGACCCCCAAACAGTCATGCTGTGATGGATGTCGACCAAACTTGGACGCAATGTGATTGACCCACGGGCATGTTTGACTTTGGGAATGTCAGGTCAAAAGTATTAAAGGGAGCAGTATAGGCCATATGTGTAATTTCCAAATGTATCTCTACAAATTTGGTTACACCGTGCTGATGTTCATTCATAATGATGTCTAATACAGGCCGTACCTCGGGTTGTTCAGGAATTCTTGTACAGGTACAACTGTACAAGGTCCCACTTGGGCCCTAGAGCCTATTGTATGAAATACCGCAAATACCTACAAATTTTGTTGCCCATGCTAATGTTCGGTCATAAGGAGGGTCCACTGGGCCGACCTCGAGGCCCAGGAAATTAGGACCAAGGCCCAGTGTGAGCTCTGGGGAGGAATACGCAAAAATGCTTCACCTCCTAAAAGTGTTTTTCTTTTCTTGTTTTGTCGCAAACGGGCCAGAGAAAACCGACATTTGTAGTAGGAAATTTCACACAATGGTGCTTGAAATGCACTCCTCCCACAAGATTGATTAATGTTGATTTGATTGAAGGCAGATTTTGATTTTTTGTTGGACTTCTTTATTTTATTAATGTGGACTAACTCGGACCCAAAGGTTTCAGTGACCTTGTGACATCTTAGACCATGGGAAGAGTCAAGGTCAAAGATTCAATCAAAATGGGAAGATGTTTTAAATTGCATTTCTCTATGGTCATTCTTTGATGGATGTTGGTCAAAGTGAGTAAACTAAGTAACAATGTTTTTGACTGCGCAGGCATCTTTAGCCCTATGAAAATCAAGGTCAATAGCCATTGTTTGGAAATGCCTCGTATGCCTCATGATCTTGAAATAATTAACAAATAAGTGCACGACGTCTTGGTACATTTGTGCGGTTTGAGCTAACAGCACCATGGTGTTTGTAAAAGTCGTGTGTGGCCTGGTGAACACGGCTCTGATTCGCCCAAGACGAAACATGGTGGACTTTCTGGCAATAAATTAACTCGTTTTTGTCAGGTTTTATTCATTATAGTAATACCATTTCAACCCAAACTGTGGATTTTGGTGGAGGGGACGGGGAGATGGTACGTGCCTCGTCCTCCCATTGGCTAGCATTCATTGGTCAGCCGCGTATCCCACAAACCACACTATTAAGTATACACGGTACCTGCTGGTTGCTAGTATGGTCTGACTACGACGCTGGCGATTTCAGGAGCATTATGGACAATTATTTCAGTGGCTTCATGGCTTACTATGTTGCAGTTTTCTATCGCAATGTAGCTCATTACTGGGTAAGGCCACACCGCGATCAAAATGCTCAACCCATCAATGAACCCAGTACTGGCTCCTCCCAAGTCATATACGTTCTCAAATGTTTGCCAGCAGTTTTCGATGAGTGGTCCAAGGTAGACACATTAATGCTATGTGGAGCTCACGACGCTACCCACGCACCACTACTCCCAAGTCATGTGGACTTTCCTACGCGGTGAATGATTGACGTGTATCCGAGCAACTTCATTTTTACTAGACACCCAAGGGCAGGATTACCGCGAGGAACAATAAACAACTGTACGTTTGATGGGAACCTATGTCCCCCACCTTAAGTAAGCACATAGCCGACAGGTGTCGGGCTATATCTGCTGACTGGACAGTCAACAGTTACTGGACCGGAGGCGAACCAGAGGGGTCGGTATATTGACTCTCAATTACAGGGGAAATATGCTCTGGGTGGTGCGACGCGCAGCGTTGTACCCATACTGTCCATGAAGAGAGGGCGCCAATTTCTGTGTAGCGTGGTAAGGTAATGGAGTACCATCAGAAGGCCACTAGGTGTAGCCGTCGGGAGGCGTTAGGATAAGAGGACAAGTCTATTGGGCTTGAAAAGATGCCTATGTGCTACCATGCATATTTTGACAATAGCCATTAGTATACAGCACACATACCGGTACCTGGGGTTTGGGCGATGTTGGATAGCCACACTGTTGGATAACTTCAATTTGCGGTGCTGTATTTGCAGCTCTGAATGCAGAGGGTATGCCTAGAAGGTTCCACATTGGTAGGCGACTGGTGGGAACAAGAGTAGGCTGTCGGTGGGGACAATGTGAGGCTACCAATGAGTACAGGTGATGGGTGTCAGTGGAGGAAAGAATGGGGCTATTGGCGCGAAACAGGGGCGGGCTTAGTCGACGAGGACCGGGATTCGACAGGGGAGGGGCGGGGTGGGGCGGTCGATGAGGACGAGGGCCCAGACTGTACCGATTGGCGAGAGGGTGGAGTTAAAAGTAAGTAATTAACGAAGCTCGGAATGGTACTTCCGACGAGGACAGGGGTGGTAGGGATGGCAGTTGGGTGGAGATGGATAGATAAGACATGGGTGGCGCTGTCGATGGGGACAGGGACGCGTTATCCGTGATGATTTGAGACGGGCTGTCAGGGGTACAGGTTGGTGGGATCGATGAGAAACAGAGACAAGGGTGGCGCAAGGGGGCAGGGGCCATGCCCTCGTCGGGGATTATTCCCATCGCGTCGGGGAGCCCGAGTTGGTACCTAAATTTACACACCGGGACAAGGGCATTGCTCCGACAGTATAAATTTTCAACTTCTTTATAGCGAAAATATTTCTATAGTGTGGCCGAGTTCTACGAGGAAGTTTA
The DNA here is from genome assembly GCA_026419785.1 of Sclerodactyla briareus. Classification (NCBI taxonomy): domain Eukaryota; kingdom Metazoa; phylum Echinodermata; class Holothuroidea; order Dendrochirotida; family Sclerodactylidae; genus Sclerodactyla; species Sclerodactyla briareus. Next base: position 177,288 of record JAODTK010005844.1, read on the forward strand.
AGTGCCAGGTATTTCCTGTGCAGTTATGGACCACCTGACCCTTATTCGACAAAGAGCGCCTGATGAGTGGGATGCCAAGAGTATATACAATGACTGGGTGAGGCTCGTCGGGAACTCATCCCCCCCCACACTCGTCGGGAAAACTCGGACCCCCGCTCGGGGAAACCTGGCGCCACCACGGAACAGAGATAGGCTTGGTCGGTGGTGAAAGGGCTGGGCCTTTTAGTTGGGATAGGAGTGGAGCTGGTCTGGGGACAGGACTGGGGCTATCGGATTGCAAGAAACAGCGGTGGCTGCGGGGGGGTCCAGTCGGTGGTGACAGGCAGTGGTTTTCAGTGGAGACAGGACTGGGTCTTCCGATGAGGGACGGCGCGGTTTGAGAATGTTAGTTTAGACTGTAGTCGTGCTATATTTTGGTATAGGTCGTGATTCGGATTGCCTGAGGCAACCTTATTGAGCTGATTGAATGCTGAAGGAATATCCTGAATAACTGCAACCATTCCCGTGATTAACAACGATGGCATGTATTAGACGTAAGGTACGCTTGCGTGTATGAGAGAGAAGTTGATGCCTCAGGTATCTAAGGTAGCGAAAGGCATGCCAAAATCAATGAAAGTTAAAGTTCAAAGCAGCTGCTTCGCCGATAATTTAAAAATTCGGAATTAGTACAAGATAGAAGATTGGAAACGCTTCTGTTAGCAGAACCCCGTACCAGGAAAGTTGGGGGGGGGGTTGGGATGGGTGGTACCATGTTTACGAGCTGCCGAGGGAGTGGTATCTAGTCAAAGCTTTACTTTTGCTAGTGTTTGAAATGTCGCTAGTGGTTGAATGAAGCGGTCGGCTCGACTGCAGAAGTTTATAATATATATGGACGCCTCTGAAAAGATAGTGTTGGTCACAGTGACCGTAGCCGTTAAGCATTAGACTCTGCCCCGGTTGGTGAAAGTAGCCTTCTAAGCATAGATATGCCCCGGTTGGTACCGAGCCTTCTAAGGCATAGATCTGCCCGGTTTTCTCTTCGGAAAAAGAATAATCAAACATCGGTACAGTTACCTGAGCTCAGAGTTCTGGGGTTAGAGAACATCCTGTGCTGTTTAAACGAGAGGAGCGACTCCAATCGAATAAAGGAAGCGTAAATTTATATATCGGTGGCAAAAAAATCTAGTTAAAACAAATGAGTTTCTCGCGTGATCGTTATGATGCGTTGCCAACGCATCAGGATTATGGAAATATTTTAGTTCTCTATTTGTTTGAACACAGGTCATGCAATAAACGGACGAGGGGGAATGTGATTTTATCGCGGCATAAGATTCCGGTAGCAACCACGGCATCTATAGGCCGACCTGGATACCCTGTTATTGCTTCTGTATCCGTCATCTGTAAGTGGTACCAGACTACTGCTATCGTAAATCATTGAGGAGGTCATCGATTGAGGGTACATAGGAGATGACAAGTTGGACGTGTAATTACTCCTATGGGCCCACCTTCACAAGCAGGCTCGATGCTCGGCTCGGCAAATAGACGAGAGTCAAATCGTGGCATTCCTGTTCATTCATCACTCATTCACTCACGCACTCAATCCACGCCCTCACCTGCCTACTCACTCACTCACTTTGGGAGCACATGCCGGGAAGGGCACCTCGCCCTTCCAATCGGTCAGCCTCCTCCGGGCGAGAGACCGGTCCTGCATGGGCCTAGCCCATCCGCCCCAACTCCATGAGGCCCCCGCGGAAGCTACGTCAACCAATGAGCTTACGTGGGCGTCCCGTCGGTCGGCCCCCAACAACCGCATCGCGGATCAGGCAGCTAACCCTTCACCATCCCCGCCTCCCGAGAACCTGGAATTAGATACATGATCCTGCCAGCGGTACCGAGGATGTGCGAGAGTGAAGGTAGAAAAGAAAAAGAATCAATCGCCGTCTTTAGCCCAGCAGTGAGCGTCCAAACCTCACTAGAATTTAACAAGACTGAAGCACAAGAGAGCTAAAAAAACCCGGAACTGGTTCTTTTGCTCAGATAACGCGAGCGCCACACACCCTATCCAGTGATTATGGCTCCATATGCAGTCTAAGGCGGGTCTTTTCTAATGACTGCAGGCTCGCAAGAAGTGAGTCATAATCACCATGCCGAGGTAAACGGCAAATGGTGGAAAGGAAAGTGTTTGGAGACACGCTGCGGCCGAGTATAGTTGTGGGGGTGCACGGCCCTACCCCGGATACCAGTGCTTTCAATTATTTAATGTCCAGACGACGGCCAGTCATTGATGACCTGGACAGCAGTTCGCTCGCTATGCAAAACTCCAGAGATACTTATTTGCGGCTGAGTGTGATGGGACGCACAAGCAGCCAGAATAAAACTAGACGTGTGCAGGCGGGTAAACCGCCGACGTGTATATCCCCGCAAAAACAGCTTTTTTGGGACATCGTTTCGAGGAAGGCACATTAAATTATGTCCATTTGACCCCAAGTGACTTTGAAATGACCTACCTGTTGGTCAGGTTCAACTGTAGTCCACATTCACCAAGTTTTCTTCAAATACGACAAACTTTGAAAAATCGCATGATTTAGGCAAATTAATCTCCCGTGACCTGAAATGACCTTCATGTTGTTTAGGACTAACAAAGTCCACATACACTGAGTTTTGTTCAAGTCCGACGAAGTTAGAAAAATGCGAAAAAATTGACCTCTGGTGACCTTGATGTTATTCGGGACCAACTTTTCTCCACCCACCGCCGTATTTTCCCAAAATAAGAACACACACAAATTAACAGAAGGGCGACCTTCAAAAACGGAGGGCAGCACTTTCGAACTCATCCGGAGACTACACTTGGGCGGACAGCAGTACAAGTTTCAGAAGCGTCACGAGTTATTGTACTAAAGGTTAGTGTTCTAAATGGACTTGGGACTGCGACAAAAATACCAAACTGCAGATACAAAAGTTATGAGTCTCGGCTAGCTGTCCGCCGGGGCCTGACTGCGAGGGGGGGGGGGGGGGGGGGGGGGGGGGGGGGGGGGGGGGGGGGTCCAATACCTGACTAGGTTATAGCTAATGGAAGAGGGGAAGAAAACGAACGGCTTTCAATGCGCTACTAGGACCTCGTGGGAAGGAGAGAGTTACAATTCCCGGGAGAACAGTTGCCATATTCAACAGGATAGAAACACAGCCGACAGGTGTTAGCGTATCCCAAATGACCTGGAGTCAACAGTCACTGACCTGGAATATCCACCTCAACTTGAACGGTATCATACCCTGGGGGTCGGCTCATTCCCCCCTCCATAAGTAGAGAGGTTCAACTGAATTGATGCCCAAGGGTCCATGGGTGACGTCTAAACTCGAGAGTTCCTCGATCCCAATGAACCTTGTCCAGTCCTCCACTGTTTCCACTAGCTACGTGTACGCGAGGAGAAGTATACCAGGTAAGCCTGCAACCTGGCTACAGTACCATATACTTTAAAAATGGTACTTGTTTCGAGGTCAGCGTTCGGGATCATAGCTCCGAGATAGTAGAGTTCCCATTTAATCAACAATTATCGCAGGTGACCGAGTGCAGTGGGTTCTATGATATCGATAACGTGTATATGGCACATCCACGAATGCGTGTTATCAGGCATGTCAGGAAGGGCGGTTTAAGTTCTCATCTCTGGTCGCCTCTTATGATAAACGTGGAATATCGTGGACAACCCTTCGCCCTGCACATGACTTATGCATATACTGAAACAGATATTGGTGTCAGTCAATTAGATACCGGTAGTACGGTACTTTACTCCAGTATGCTAGAGTACAATTAGTCATGTAAACTTGACGTGACAATTCCATTGTTCGCATGAGGGAAATCGAACCCTTGGACAGAAGTTCGGTCTGCACGAGAGTGCATTAAACCTGCCACAATCTGCTATTACAGAATACCCTTATGATGTCTAAGGGAAAATGGTTTGAACCTCTGTAAAACACAAAGGCAATGTGGAACATGGACTTCTAAACGAAGAACAAGAAGAAGAAAAAAAAAAACAGTAATAGATGAGCTGGATCATGGTTGAAATCTGATTGAAAAACTAACGAAACTTGAACAAATACTAAAGGAGAAGCTCATTCATTCAGTTGTGCATGCCAACATCCCCGGCCCCGTCGTAGACGGCCGCGTCCTGTAATCTGAAGGCTCATTTCACACGCGTATGACAAAAAAATCGTCTATTTAGGCTTTATTCCAAATGCAACATTGGTCTGTCAGTTCGTTTGTTTTCAAGTTAGAATTGTTCTACCTCTGACCTCTAATTTCGCCATTTTTGGCCTTTTGACCTTGAACTCGAACCCTGAAAAAAAAGAGCATTATTACCCCCCCCCTTGTTAGTGTTTACTTTTGACCCCTGTTTTCTAGCTGTATTTTAGTACCTGAATGACCATGGTGGGGGGTTAAATGACTGAGTTTTACAAAATGGCGCTTACCCGGTATGCTGAAAAGGTTAACCCAATTTGGGCCAATTGCTCTGGCGTCTATCACCCTTTCTTATACGAACAAACCAAAACAAATATAGACCTCAGGATAAGTTATAACACCACTTCTTAATGACAGTGATTGGAATCTCCGTCTAATTGATTAAGTTATGTCCCCTTTTAACTATTCAGTTCCGAAACATTTAGGGTATATATTGTAACTGGACCTATGAAGCCTAAAAGTCTCTATTGTTTGCGGCCCCACGAGAGTAAAGGACGCCAGAGCTATTGACCAGAATAAAAATGATAAAAAATAAATTGACTGCTCTGAGCGAGTGATGAGCCAATGTGAATAAAAATATGTTTTTCCTCTCGCTTCCTGAGGTTTTGAAAGATTGACTATCTAGTTTGTACTGAATACTTTCACTGTTAACTGCCAGTAATCACCTACTTTTTCCACGTTCAGTCCCTTCTACGTGAACTTGAGCACTTGCAGCGTGGGTTCTTTTATTATTGTTGGTAACCAAGCTGGAAAAAAACGAATCCCAGGGAGCGATCAGATCACCGCTGAACACCTCACGTCTGCCCCATGCATGTACACACAAACACATGCAGCGATTATCCTAAATAGTATAGCTGAGTCAGGAGAAAAAAATCTCTCGCTCTATTCAAAAGTCCACCAGAGAAATTCAAGACAAGTCATTTTACTTGTCAACACTATACGGAAAATTCTTGCTATTTGTGTAGCCATGCACGAGGATTCGCCCGTAATCGAAGAAGAGTACGGATATCCTTCCCGTCACCCGGACGGCCAACAATTAAGGACGATGCACAACCTGACAGCTGAAATTGTCTTCGCTTCCAAAGTACTAGCGAAAAAAAAAAAAAAACCAAAATAACGGTAGTTAATCCCATAGGGTGCACATCAATCTACTGATGCCCAAGAAGAGTAAAGCTTTCAATTCTGAGAGGAACTCAAGCCTAAGATCAGGACAGCTTATTGACCACGGACAGACTAATGGTACCACTGCTAATTGACAATGGTTCCTACACCGTCAGAGTAGCGGGCAAACTGGGACACCCCATCGTTATGACTAACATTGGCAACACTAACCTAGCCAACGCTTTGAAATCAGGGGGGAATGGACAATGGCATTGATGCATTCATCCTCCCACCTCAGTTAGTTAATCATGACTAAAGCGCGATCATACACTAAAAACTTTTTCACTGTCGACGAACAATATCAATACGATGATATTTATTTGGCATCAACTGGTCTGCATATATACTGCAATATAACGAAGAACGGGTTTCTGAAAAAAACTGACAGGAAGGAATCTTAGAATCAATAGCCCGAAACCGAGAAATTTTCAATCATGAGAAAGAAAGGGAAAGTTGGAGGTATTGTAAATATTTAGGGAAAGTTTGTTGGGAACGAAGAAGATATAACAGAAGAATTGGCCAGGTCCAACAATGAATCAATAGAATCTTAGAATCAATAGCCCGAAACCGAGAAATTTTCAATCATGAGAGAAGAAATGAAAAGTTGGGAGGAATGTAAATATTACGAAGTTTGTTGGGAACGAAGAAGATATAACAGAAGAATTGGCATGTCCAACAATGCGTTCCAAACACCCTGTAGGAATTTCCAAGAAACAGAAGAGAAGGCCGAACATTAAACTCGGGGGTTTCAATGTAAGCTCTAAAACAATTGTATTTTTGTACAATTGCGAACTATAGAGCGCAATGAAGGAACTTTGAATTGACATTTTTCGAAGAACACTACTGGCAATGTTCTCAGCATCAGATGGACCAATACACTGGCAGGCTGGGTTATCAAACGATGATCTCTACAAGGAATAGCACCTTGATTATCCATAGTCGCACATGGAAGAATGATTTTTTTCGGTCATGTTGCAGGACTCCAGGAGGATGCTCCATCGAAGATTGCTCTGAGAGAAGCATCGAGACATACTACTAAACCAGTTGGGAGATCGGTGACTATCTTGCTTGAGAAAATGAAGTCGCACTTCAAGGATAACAACATCAACATTTTCGAGGAAGCAATGTAAACCGGGTACAAGCATTGTGAACGGGGGCGGAGTTAATCACTGAGATGAGTATGTCAGATAGTCAGAGACTCAACTTTCTACTAAACTATGGTCAAATAGTAAAATACGCGAATACCTAAGCGCACGTTCGTATAGGCGCGTACCACTGTCTTGTTGGTCTGTATCACGCCACAGTGAAGTGGCGCGATACTTGTACGAGCACCAGCACTGTAGGGCGATGGCTCGACGTGTATACCTACAGCAACGTGCAGACGGAATATCCCGAACCGCTGTAGACGGCCGCGTCTTGCAATCTGAAGGACACTATAACGATTTATCGTTCTGGTGCACGATCATTTTTGAATTCCAGGGGAAACAAGGAAGAAGGTGGGCTGTGTGGTAGTTATAACAAGTGCAAGTCGGAACGTCTTGGTAGCTGCGGACAGAAAAAACTCTCACGTGGCAAATACAACAGGCATTTTTTTCGCCATCACATTATTTTTGTTCCATTAGTGGGGGCTTGTGTTCAAAAAATGGGCGATCTGAGATTGGCTTGCCTAAATTGATTTTATTGCATATTATGACTATTTCGGATATGCTTGCACTCCAAAATGGCGGGTTCCATTTTTTTGGAAGTGGTTATGGCGGCCATTTGGATTCAAAATGGCCGCCATTTCGCAGGAAAACGAACAAACCCATTCCATATAGGCACCTACGGACTCGATGTTAGTGGCTAATTATAAGGTTCGTTATATAGCGGACTCCAATGGTAAAACACGACCATCAACAAAACTCCAAGGCGACCATCCTGAATTTAACAAATGGCCGTTTTCGTCGCAAAAGAGCTGACGAAAAAAAGCTGATCCACAAGCTTGCGTAGCTTTCACATTATTGCACACATTTGACGAAGTGCTCTGTTTTCGTATCGTAAGTAATCGATTGTGTTCCATGGTGGGGTTGGGGTACTACTTTGAGGATGTGAACGGCATGGGCGCACCCAAGTAAGCAAATTGTGTAACAATTCTAGGCATCTGGCCAGACGTTTAATTTCAACAACTATCACTGCGGCTTCTGAATTTCACACAATGGGTTTTAGTAGTTCTATCAGAAAACTCTAAACGAATATGGTAGTCGAGTAGTAGAGAAAGGGAGGAAAGTCACACCCCCACCCCCTAGCCCCCATAAGTTGCACGGGGGCATTAGTTTGGACTCGAGGCTCACATCCGGAATCGCCGCAGGAATAATATTTATAATAATAATAAATTAAAAAAAAACATAGAGCAGGACAAAGAAGAGAATAAGCAGATGACAAAAAACAGGGAGGAACACACCACAACAAAAAATAACAGGAGACTCATCAAGACAAAAATAGTGTTGCGTGAAGAGAAACGTTTTAAGACTAGACTTGAAAGTTAGTTACCAGCGGAGCCGACGGACAGAGGCAGGAAGGGTATTCCACAAGATGCGGACGCAGCAGAGGAGAATGAACGGGCACCGCAGAAACTGTGGTATGAGCGAACGTTGACTTTGAGCGGTTGGAAGATGACCTTTGGAGATATAGAGATGATCGTACCAACGGAGCTATCTATCATTTGTGTGCAAAATTATTCTGAACTCTGATCACACAGGCAAGGGCCAAAGGGCTGTGTTTAAGTAGTGTGTTCATGGGCCCACCCCCCCCTCGAGGATCGCGCAGCGAAATATATATCGTGATGAATTTCATTGTTTACAATGTCAGCATGAAACCTCGGACGAGAAGCAAGTACGCGTGGGTAGCGCAGAGTATCGGTTCTGCGTGCGAGCAAACCAAGCCTAGCGAAATTATGAGCACAGTCCAGTCAACAGTTGATATGGTATCAGCTCTGCTGGGCACAAACATGGAGGCCCCCTTATACCGGTAGAGCGGCGAAAGCAGGTAGGGAAGGATAGGATGGAAATTCATAGGGTAAGTGCCCCCATTCCGCGTTGGTAGGGCGGCGGTGTTGATGAAGAACTGTAGGACGGAATTGGTTCAGGTTGGGCAGTTCCAATCCAGGAACTCTTGAGCCGGAGTCCGGTTGGTCACATGCGGCTGGAACGGAGTTATAGTAGGAGGACCACCGGACGAGATTCCTTGTAGATAGGAGGATCATGAGTCCCGACGAGGAGTGTTCGAGAAAGGAACGGGAGCGATTTGCAGACTGATCTTCTCGGAGGATGACGTCGCAGAGGACAGCTTTTCAAGGTCCTTCACGATTGTTGACTTTCCGAATGGAGGCAATCCCCAAACTCCTCCCTGAAAGGTCTTCGTCTAGACGGGGAGCTTCTTGATGGCAGACTTGATGGGTGGGCCCCCAACGGGACCGCCTCAATGACGTTTCTCGGCGCTCCCGCGACAGTACGATAGGAGACACGAGGGCCAGCTGGTCAAAGTTTTAGTCGACGCTACTGGATCCCACGAGGGAGAGACTGGGCCACCGATGCCTCACGAGCGAAATACGCGATCCATCGGGTTCCTGGAAAGGGACCAAACTCAAAATTCGCAATAAGAAGGGAGGAAAAGGACGAAGAGTGCAAACTTGAGTTCTTACTCTTGCCACCCGTTCGATGTCTGATAACGCCGAAGTGGGGACGGCGGAGGATCGGATTTTGAACTGGTCCTTTGAAGTCAGATGTCAGGGCCCCGCAAACGATAAGTGGTCATCAGTCTGGAAGTTGGGCGACGCAGAAAAGCACGAAAGGGGGTTAAGTTCTCTTCGTCAGCTGAAAGGCACGAGCTGCAGAATCACACTTTGGGCTCTACTGACGGCGGAAGATCAAACCTATTCAAGGCCAGCAAGGGTGCAGGATTCGGATATTGCCCTTATTGTAGCTTGAGATGCGAATCCTTCACAAGAACACGGAATATAGGGCAATGACGCCCTTCGGGGTACCCTAATGTGGGGGAGGGGGGGGGGGGGGTTGGGATTAAGTGGGGGGGGGGGGTGGGATAATCACACACAGACGGCACTTGCAAATGGCCTACTCCTCGTTTGCAGGCCGGTCGCACTCGATGAGACGGCAAAAAAAAACTGTGCCGCCCGTTCGAAGGCTATCAACCGGGATCGATATTACCCAGGATCGGTTACGCCTTCATTCTCTGCCAACACCTGTCGGTGAGCGTGGTGCAAGACGACCACCCCGCGGAGTCGTGTCCCACTGGTCCAAGAGACTCCTGCATCGGCGCGAAGGGTCGTCCGGAAGAACCTCCACACACCACCCTTGGGGAGGCGGCGGTTGAGGCAAACTCCGAATTGGTGTTACGCCTTCTCTTGGTGGGAGTCCGCTATGTTAGCCCGGCTCTCTCCTGGTTGGAGTACTCGTCGGAAGCCCCGTGGCTCGGTCGCGGAGCTACTCCTGTCTCTAAATGTACCCTGACAATGCACCCTCTGATCGATTATATGTGCCTTCCCGACCCCGCTGGGTGACACAACCCGGAATTGACTGCGAGTCGGGAGAGCTACTCCAGGCCATCGTCCAGGTTCCAGCGCATGCGCCAGTCCTGAAGTGACTGGTGGCGCGGGCACCCGCAACGGAGGCTGGTGGCCGAACAGCTGAAGCCTGAGTCGGACCCAAAGCTAGCAGGACCCAGCCCGACTAGCGCCTGCCCCGCGCGGGGGACGGGAGGAGCTGTGGTGTTGAGTCGATCCGCTAGCTCGAACGTCTCGCCGCTGAAATCGCCGCGGAATGCCGCTACTGACGTGGCTGAAATCTGAAAGAGTCTTCTGTTGTGGATTTGCTCCTGGAAACAGCCTTTGGCAGACGAATCCCCTGGACCAGTGGCTCCGTAGCGACAGGGGAGCGGAGCCGGAAATTCCTCACGAGTTCGACCAGCCTCTCGGTTCTCCGGTGTGCTGAGTATTTCCCCGGTCCAGGATCGCGTAATCTGGGAAGCGTGCTCCGGTATCCGGACTTTGGAAGCGGTAAGGTCTGGCCAACTAAAGTTGCTGCACCCAGTGCAGGAACACCGCGGCCGGTGCGAGTTCGTTTACCGGAAGGGAATGCGCAGGGGACCCACGGCTCTGGCAGACGAGTCTCCGCAGTATGATGTCCGACCCGCGAAGGGTGGACTTTCGGAACCGTGGGAGGATTGCGGCGACTATTCGTACCAGATTTCCGGAAGTCCTTCCGGGAGGTAGGATCTCCCACTAGGCAGAGGCACCTGAAGTTCGACGAGATGGATGACTCCGAGTTCCCGCGCTAGTAGCCTACCCAGCTCTTACCGGCTGCTGTGCTTACAGTCAACTGTTAGGTTCCATGACCGTCGGGTCCGAAAGTACGGTCCGAAAGTAGGGATGTGGTTCCCTGTTCCAGATTGTCCAGCGCCGCCGACATAGGCTAGATCCAGACCTGACCAAGTTCCGAGGCTCACCCGCTGAAGCCTGTCTGCCCCTCTGCGCAGGCGCACCCAGCACACGTCCGTGCTCGAGCCGACCGGTTGCGACGAGGCCCGTTTCCCCCCCAGGTTTATCGGAACACCTATGCCTTTCCATTGCTTTGAATCTGCTCGTCGACCCGAACACCTGTCGTGTCCAGTCGATCACCAGCAACGATCTGGTGGTGCCCCCCCCCCCTCCCAAGAGTTTTGAGCTGGAACCATAGATGAGCGAGACAAGGGACCGTCCAGCCCCCTTTCCTCCTCTAGCTGTCCAACTTTAGCTTGGATCTACTGGCATCTCTCGCCGGCATAGGAAATTCCCACGGTCGCAATAGTCACACGTACCCATAGGGTGCACGTGCCCATACCTCGGACAGATTCGTGAAAGTCCGCAATCCGAGTGAGACGGTATTCGGACATTTGCTCTCGTACTGTCGGAAAACACAAACGGTCTGAAAACACGAACACCTCACAAGAGGACCTCCGAATAATATAAATTTTTGTCTTCGCGGTTAAGCGTCACGCCGTCGAACGGAGGGCCAAAGCTGCAGAAAAACGGGAAAGGAAAGGGGCCTCCCGTCTGATCCCTAGGGAAAAACGAGCCGAAAAGGGAATAACCACCCTCGAAAAGGCGAGTAATATTAACCGAACAGAGCAATAGGCCTAACGCCAAGGGCCTAAGGGGGTACTGTCGTACTGCAACGCACATATCCCTGATCCCACCAGTGTGGTTAGCAAAGCCTGCTAGGTCTGTACACTAGCTGGAGCCTAGCCATGTGAAAGCCGGCCTGCGGGGCATCTCTGGACAAGAAAGGTTTTCGACTGACTTCTCCCGAGGAAACGCGAAATCGTCAGGGTTAGCTGTCAAAAAGCCCGCTTAACTTCTTGCCAGCAATTATGAGGGAATTTTAAATTGGAGGGATTCTAAGATGAATCCCGACGCCAAGATCTAGAGCAGATTCTTGCATCTTGCGTCGGAATATAACTGAACTTCCTGATTAGTTCTACAACGTACTAAGATCAATACATCATGTCCAAAGGAACATTAACTGAAGAACCGTCCCACATAGTTTGTGAGTTCCACGATGATTCGCTACTTTTCCGACGTAAACGCGGCCATTTTGAATTCAAGATGGCGCGCATGTAGTCTGGGTGATGGTTATATTACCGACAAATCTCTCACCGTACGACAACTTTATGTTAGTCACATACCAAGTCCCTGTAGGTACGATGATAGGGAGCAGTTAGGATCACTCTCCAATAAAAGATGGCGGCCATTTTGAAATTCCAAATGGCCGCCAAAACCAGTCAGAAAAAAATGGAAACCTCGATTTTTGGATTCATCGTATTCTAAATAGCCGGAAAATGCAATACATCACTTTAGGCAAGCCTATCTCGGAAAAATGACACAAGCCCCCTACTAACCTTCAACTGACCTCACTGGTGTGACATCTTGTCATACATGGAATGACTTGGAACAGTTCTACCACATTAGCCTATTATTTCCTATCAGTGCCCCTTCCTAAGCCTGTTGCAGTGAACAGTGGAACACACTCCCACAGAATGAATATCTGACATTTTGCACTCATAGTTATAGTTGAACCACGACACAAGTTACCATCAAACAGCATTTAGTGGGGGGGGGGGGCGCAGCCCCATTTCTAGTCACCACGGGAATTGGACCGGATTTTGTAAACCATCCTGGGAGGCAGGGTCTAAATGGCTAGTGCGAGATGCGATGAAAGACAAATCACACCCCTGGACATATGTTTTATTGTCAACTATTCGCCTAACTGGCCTTCTGATCGATAGGTAAACACTGCCAGCGATGATGGATATTGTAAACCACACTTGTCTTGGCAGCAGGAGAGCCTCAAAGAAAGTGTAAATTGGGGTAATTAATTGGACATAATTCAAATCTCTAACAACACTATGCTAACATAAATGTAGCTAAGCTAAGCCATCTCGCTTCACCACCCCCCAGTTTCCACTGATCGCATGATGGTTTAGAAGTTCTGAGGGAACGTGACGAACAGAAGGGACGAACTAACGGACAACGAACGACAAACGACCAACGAACAACGGACGGAGAGACACATGTGACTTGTCTACTGCTTCTCCCGCAGCTAATAATGTATTGAAACGATTGAACCATCATATCACATTATACCGTTCAAAAATCCGAACGTGTTTGAAACAAACTATACATTCGTTAGCGAAGTCATTCGCTATGTGATTATCTTGACAGGGTATTGACGAAATAGCTAATTATGTTCCTTTAATGTGACAGGTGTTTTCTCTTCCATGGTACCATGGGTCTGTGACCGGCTACCCCACAGACCATCGGATCTCGTACGACACGAATATCGTGTAGTGTGACCGGCCCAGATGTACACCTGAACCTCGTGTACAATCTTTTGTTCGAAGGGATTGAACGACTACCTTGTCATTTTCGAAGAGACGAGAAGGGTTAAATTTGACGCAACCGGTGGCGTGCGTGGGCCTAACACTAATCAATACAGGAATAACAGACGCGGGGTTTTAAAAGTCATTGCCCTTTGTTCCCCCTGGTCACAGTCGGGATTTACAGGGTACAATAACTAACCGGTTGAGGAATTCCCTTTACAGGTGCCATGGTGGTGGAGAAACGTACTCGGTTCTAAAACAAAATATAGTTTGGGTTAAGATGTTATAAAATCACAGAAACCACCAGATTGTTTACAGTGGATTTAAGGCCAGAAAGTCCAACCTTTTGCATCTTAGCTTTTCTCATATCAGTCAAGTTCTTGAAGAGGGAGGTGTAAAACCATTCCTAATGCACAGGCTCTACGTAAGTACAAACATAACGAATCGGCTGCTCTCAGCCGTGTTAGTTGAATCTGGCTGCATGGTAATGTTAAACGATGATCTGTGGCGTAAGTCATAATGAAGTGAGTACAATGTTCAGAGAGAGGGAGGGGGAAGAGTATAGGATTCTTCCATGATTGTCCAGATGATGATTCAGGTGATTAACTCATGTATCCCATAGACAGCTGGGTATAAATTGAGAGCGATGGTAAGGTGTCAATGGCGCGCGGCGGGATGGTTCTGGTATCGTGCATCAAAAACATCGTTACGGACCATGAACATACGATCTCGAATTATACAGAGTTTCCCGGGACAGTGACGACCACTTCTGGGTTAGCGAGATTATAGTTTGGTAGATAATGGTAGATTACATGCTCATCATAACCATTGTTCGCGTAACGTTGGTCGTTCGAAAAGTGTCGAGGAAAAAAATCAAAGTAACAACAATCAATAGAGACTATGAGTGGTATCTTCCAACTGTTCATGCAGTTTGGGGGGGGATCGTGTTCCGTGGAATGCGGCCAATGTGGAGTCTACTTAACATAAGGGTAACCATGGTAACCAATCCCAGACCGGATACCGAGTGTGTGTGAAAATTAAGGCACAATCCGCATTGCGAAATTATAGTTGTGATTCACCTGTTAGAGTGGGGTGGGGCGGCTTTTGTAATAAACGTCAGCGCCAAATCAGTTTCATTTCTGTGTGAATAAACCACTTTCTTAATTTGTTCCTCCTCTTTCTCCCTACTCGGTGGACGTATCCATTACCTCCAAGTACAATTGAAACAGGTGTATAACTGAGAAGGCAAAGTGCTAGAATCTAAGAGGCGGTTGTAGGGCCTGTCATGGCCTATTCACATTGTGGGTTCGTAGGTATATCTGTAACTACGTGTTTACGGGACCTGCCGAGTTCAGGGATCAGGACAATGCCTTCTCGACCGAATGTCACCATAGGAACACGGTAATGGAACAGTTCGCGGAACTAAATGAAGGAAGAAAATATTATCCATGCAAAATGAGCCGATCACAAGTGAGAGCTTACACAAAAAGGCCGAATGAAGAATACCAAATTTATATTAACTTGTAACCTGATAGATCTTCAAATACTATGCCTCATTTAGTACGGCTCAGAACTCTCGAGATATTTCACCAATTTTTATCACCAAACTTCACCCCAGCCACGTAGTATCACACAAATTATCGATTTAGGCTAGGATACCTATCATTGGAGGGAGTGCACGCCATGGTTGTCCCGTTACTACAGGGGACGAGTATACAGCATGATCTGAAAACTGCGCAGTACGCGCCTGCGCCGGAGGAGTAAGGGCATCAACCCCGATACGCAAACAAGGAAGCTAACTCAGGCTAAGAGCAACCACGTTGTGATTCATGAGGCCTAACAAATGGAGAAGTCATGTGGAAGTTTATTATCACACATCCTAGAGACCCGTCTTCTCATAATAATCTTTCATACCTTCCGCGAATGTGACCCTTTGGCCCCCGATTTCAACTGGGGAAACAGTATGACTTTTATACAAACGACCAGGACAGTAACCATTGCGCTTTATTTATTTTGAATCAGCTGCCTCAATGCTACCAATGAGTAACCGTTTAAATTGAAGATAGGGACGGACGTTTCCACTTTCGATGACATATGTTTTAAGTTTTGAGCAAATCTCTACTTAATGGAACTAGAGGAGGAACGCCTCTTAATACGGTGAAATGAGGTTTATTTTACTTCATTCATTTGAACAGTCAGATAGATTCATGAGCGATAGGGAGAGAGGCGGGATGGGAAGATGGTGAGGACGGATCAGTTAAAGAGTCCTAGAGAGCCAAACAGGTGGAAGAGTCCAGAGAGAGTTGTATCAAGCAAACAATTCCTGGTTCGAATTCAGCAGTCAACTGACGCTTATTTCATTGCAACTATTCGCCATTATACTGCAACATTTTCAGCCATTTGTACAGGAAGTTGAAAATGTATGCCTTTTTGACGCGCCTTTTGCATGTGCTTGCCCCCCATCCCTACCGTGTCACCACGTATCTGCCGCCAGCCCGTACAGAGGGATTCCCCACACTGTGACATTTGTGATTTGTAATAATCTCCATATCGCCCTTATACTTCGACACATACGCTCAGTTTGGGAGGGAAGGGATGTCAGATGATGATGCTACAATAGATTTGGATGAGTTGACATTGTGTGGGTTGTTAGGGAATTTAGGAAACCAGATATGTAGTATAAGTTCCAGACCCCACACTCTCTTCGTTGAAGACAATCAAGCGGCTGTTACGTACGCTTCACGAGTCATAGTTGAGGGTGAGGGGCAAGTGCCCTTATGTCAAACTCTTTAGAGAGTATGGGCTAGCGAGGGGTTGTGATCGTGCTATCTAGCTGCAAATCCTGAAGGAGACCCCTCGTCGGATACTGTGCTAGAGTGAGGGGAGGGAGGGGGAGGGGGGAACCCTTGTATACCAATGTTACCACCTTTTGCTTATAAAGGCGTCCAAAATGAATTTTGACGTTCGCACAGAAAGAAAGAAAAGGGAGGGCTGCTGTTTCCTCCATTCATAACTCAGGTAATAATCCATCCCTATTCCATCTATTTCTGCATAGTCCAATCGTTTGTATTATTAGTTTGCTTCAGAATGATATGAGGGAATCCTCCAACCTAAAACCACCAGAGACAACCTTCCCTTAACCCCCTGCCTAATAAACGTTCCGAGACAAACAAAGTAATATAAATTAAATTGTGGCCTAAACAAATGAAATAATATACCCATGATAACAAGCAAGTATACCAATAGGGTACCCAACGTTTCAATTTTTTCGTTCGCTTCGCCCCTCGACAAAGTTGATAGGGGGAGAAGGGGGTCCATTTCCTGAAACAGGGTATCGCGTCCCCATACCTTCGTTGGCGCCAGCACGGCCGTTGAGTTCCTGATGCTGTAACTCAAGCTGGCCTCCTAAATGCAGTTTGCGACCCGTTACGACCGGCCCCGGACACCACCATGAGTATATACCCATGAAGCTCATAATTAACAAGGAAGGGCAATGGCAACCTGTTGCTCAGTACGCTGAAGGACAAGCAATGCATTTGTGTATCCGTCCAACATAAGTTCTTATTACTCGGTAACTTAAGTTCAGAAAAAGCTGCGGAAGATAAATTAGAGAAAAGGGAGAGCAGAGAACCTGGAGGTCGTAAAAGGTTGTGTTCAGCATGTGTTCAGTAGTAGGCGACAAGGGAGGCATACCTAATTCCAGAGAAGGGTCGGCGGACAACATGTCCCTAGGCTGTCTAGGTAGGACGATGATTGCCGAGACCAGCGGTTTATACCTCGCCAAAAGATTGGTGGTAAATTTACCGGAAAAAAAGAACAGAGACCAAAAACAAAACAAAACAAAAACAAACATTACGTATTCATTTTCATATTCTACGTATCAGCCTCGGTATGCTGGATTGCCGGGGTTTAGGATAGTTAGAGTAGCATTTTTCCTGCTGGATGTACCGGAGAAGCTGATCCCTCCCTGTGTGAGACGTCAGTGTATGGGAAATCACTCATCCATCCAAGGGGTCCAGAAACCCAGGTTACGCAGCTGTAGATTCCACCCAGGGCTTTAAGAGACAACAGTGTCATCGGCCAAACGGGACGAGATTACTTCGTCGGATTGTTTGGAAAGACCTAACGCGCGAAGCGAGGCGGATAATCATATACCCGGCAAGAACTGAACAAAAGGAGAGGATATAGAGCATAAGACCTGACTACCACGCTTCTCGAAATCATCCCAAACAAATACTTGAATACTTTAGACATTCCAATTCTAGGGGGCGAATTTTTGAAAATTCGCGTTAGCAACTATAGGCGATTGTCCAACTACAGAAGCCCAACCTCGGAATGCCAACTAAAAATCGTCTTCCCGTTGCGGAATGGCCTGCGTTTTTGGTATTTCTTCAAATATTTTGTCAGAAAGGTATTATCACACTCTTAAAAATGTGTGTAAATAGCCACACAGTTTCCGGTTGTAGTGTGAGGAAATTACACATTAATTGTTTATACTCCGTAGCAATGTGTAATTTTGTTGCACAAACCCTTTTAACACTTGTTGTGTTACTTTGTGACACCAACACCGGGATAGGTGTTGTAGTTACAACAATGTTTTTTAAGGATGTATGTAGGCTTGCCTACAAATTTAAGGGCAGTCATTAGGCCTGAAGCCCAATTGTCATTTGGAAGATTAGCGTTAAACTCGCACAGGTGGATAGGGACAAAAGAGGCATATCCTAATACCACACTCAAATTTGAAGGTCCAAGCATGTTGCCTAGTTGAAATACTTCAATGCGGCCTCGAGGGGAAACTGGTTAAAGGCCGCCCATAGCCCTACATAGTAATGCTATTGCGGCCATGAAAGAGAAAGAACAAAAGAAGATATCACCCTAAAAATAAACGAGAATATTTTTCAATAACTTGCGAACGATGTGCAGGTTTGTATTCAGACCCCACTATAGGATTTGGTACAAGATTTTAAAGTACATGTTTTTACAATGACTTGTATTATAGGGAACCTGCGGTTCCCTTCGTGATGTCACAAGGCAAAATCATGCAATCGGTTGAATTCAGTCATACGTTGAGGCTACGTATTTAGAGAACCAGTGGCCTCTTTTAATAGTAAACACAACAACGTTTTGATATTAATATAAATACTAATATTGGTTATGACTACGCTCATAGCTGCATTGTAGAGAGACATGTGGTGACGGGGAAGATTCCAAAATTTTACAGCAGTGTTATAGTGACATGTGAATTGAGCGACATTGATTAGCCATTTGGGTCAGAAATATTAGAAGATTAGTTCCGGTGACAGCTCCTCGAATCGAGCTCCACACCATTAATTGCTTCGAGTGCGCGCACTGAGGGTTAGACTTCACGCCTACATGATGTTTCCGCCAGACGTAATCGATTTGTATATTCATTGCTTATGTGGTTCTGCGCCTCCGTAAAAATGAACCAGCTGGCTTTCGAGTATGTCACATATTCTTAAACTGGGTCACAATCACCGGAAAAGTTCTGAAAATTTGATAATGCTGACACAGTGACTGGGTGAATACTATGAAACAACGAGGCGATGTCGTTCGGGGAGATCGCTGACAGTAAACACATAAGGAGCAAACAAACTGAATGTGGTTCATGATGATATTACGACATAGCTTACATAAGCGCACCTCCTCGCTGTGGAATTGTGGCACGCTGACGCGACGGGCCCATTTTCAACCATGGAGAGCTATTATATTAACTGGAGAGGAGGAAATAGAAGGCGTTTGGGTGTGCCATGTTTTCAACGTTTCCGTAAGAGGAGAACACCAAAACTCAAAGTGAGGAAGGCGCCCTATTGTGTGAACATCGTAAAACGCATCCTAGTTGTTACTATTATATGCGATTCTTGCAACCTATTTCAGTGAGGTTACCCGTTGCAGAAAATCGCTGGGAAAGTCAGGCGATATATTCCGGAACACACAGAACCAACATAATTAATTTCGGTAATACGAATCGATTGCGTCTGACAAGAACAGAAACACCATCGAGGCGCGTAAAGCTCGGAAGACAGTGAACTAAAAAAGTTTGAGCGTCGAAATCTGAGGAGGCTTTGTCAAACGGAAAATTTTTATCTTCTGACCGAAATTGCGAACCATGTCGCCCGAATCACGGTCACTAAAAACGACTAACTATAAGTCGAGGGCGCTTGTCTCCTTAGCAACACGGTTCCACACTGACTTCGTCTGTAATAGGGAGAGCTCCAAGTTACAGCATGTCCGGGGATGTTTTCAACAGACCACACAATACGCAGCATTACACCTCCTCCAGGTCATATAGCTCTATGGATCGTTGTTAGCGTATTTATCGGTGTGGTACATTGTTGAGATTATGCGAGATTTGAAATTCAAATATTCGATTATTTAGCTTCGGTGTTAATGTTAGTGTTATATAGGTGTATTGTAAACTAACAGAGATCTAACAAACAGCAAAAACACACCCATTGCTAAATGATGCCACGCGCAGTGCCCAAGTTCACATTGCATTTAGGGACAACTGAAAGTGGGTGATTTCCAGTTTTTTGGGTCGCTTATCAATGACTGTAGTAAAATGATCGGGTTAACTCATTTGGAGGAGGGTGATACAAGCGGATCCCAATAGCTATCGCCTGTGTACCCACTGCATTTGTGTGGTTAAGTTATGGAGCAGGATATGCCTAGTCAAATAATGAGCTACCTTGATCATACCAATATCCTGAAGGAAAACTAGCAGTTCAGAAAAACGCTGTCCTTTGACACACAGTTGGTCGCACGGTGAACGATTCAACAAGAGCTTGGACGATAAGAACAAGAAAACTTAGTCATTGGGTCTCAGTAAGCCTTCGAGGAGTGCATCATCGCCGTACTTAAGGACCGCGCTTACTGCATCAACAATCAACTTGTGTCTTGGAAAACGATATCTTGGTGGAGAACACAACCAGCAGGGCATAGTATATATATACATTTTATATTATATATTTCTGAGGGGGGGGGGGGTGGATAAGCAGGTGATGACTATCTTAGCAGAGCGCCACCACGAGTGGCGCGCAACATACATACACATGTTCGTCAGATAGCAGGAAAAAGACACTTCCCACATTCCGTGCCTTGGGAAGTGTAGAGTAAGCAAACCTCTAAAATTTACCAAAAACTTGTTACATTCCGGGGCAATATTCTCGTGATGAAAATATTCAGTTAGGTTTGGCTACAATTAACTTCTTTTGCACCTCTTTAGGTTATGCATAACAGAGGATTCACCCATGAGGTTCCCAGGGTGGGTTCTGATGGGCCAGAAAATATGTGAAAGAATAGGGAGCAACTGAATTTCAATTTAGCCAACAGTATGTTTGAGATGATTATATTCTATGAAAGCAGAGCGGCACCATTGGTTGCCGTGAAGCTTAGCCGAACAAAAGGGACTTCAAGTTATGGTATTCTCAATGCACAGTGAGCCCATAGATGGCCATTTTTCATGTAGTTAAAGTAGAAAAAGAAATTTTGCAAATAAAAAAGTTCAAACTTAGCCACCCCCGTAGTTCAAAGCGGTTTTATATTATCTAATCGGAGATGCACAAAAATTAGTTGACGGGCGCAGGTATGAGAATTTTCGAAATTAGGTTTTCTCAAATGTCAATGGTGATCTCCAGATGGCTATGTTCAGTGATAATTCAAAAAAAAAACTTGAAGCAGTGTATGAACGCCACCTCAGCCACTCTATTGTTTCTGGCGATTTTATTGCCTATCCAGCGAAGCAGCAATATGGATTGCGCGCAGGTAGCGAATTGTTTAAATTATCACGATTTTAAATGCCAAGTGGTGATGTCCAGATGGCCATTTTCAAGAATGAATTGAAAGTTAAACATTACAAATTAGAATGAAATTCACCTTAGCCTCTATGTTCATGCGAATTTGGGCTATAATGGCGATGCTGCATATCCGCGCAGCGGAGAAAACTATTAACATAAGGTCTTCACAAGATGCAAAATGGTGAGTGCCGGTTGCCATTTTTATCTGAAAAAGATGAAAATATATGAACTTCACAAATGAAAGTGAATTCACCGTAGCCGTGTGCTATGCAAAATTTCGAAGTGGGTGTTCATAGACGCCAGTGATAGTGAGGCAGATGGCCATTTTTGTAACATAAATGAAAATATAAATTCAACATTAAAAAGAATAAAATTTTATCAGTTAGCGAGTTAGATTAAGTGAAGGAGGCAAGCCATTAGATTTGTCAAGCAGCGTAGCACACAATTGTCAAAGGAGGGATCTTTGGGTCGCAAATGCTAGTTCTAAATGAGCATTAAGATCGAAAAAAAAAATTCTAGAGTCTGTGATTTGATATTTGATGATAGTGACAATTCTTTTATACTGATCGACGTTTTAGCACGTTCGTTAATAATCCAACTTCTGTCTAAAAACTTACCATTTGTCCATAACTTGGGATTCATGGGGTGCCGGTCGATGCACATCTGGCCGTGTTGGCATGCAGACTGCTATTGGGGAACCCCGAGAGGCTCTTTTGTTCACGTTTGAAGAGTCCATGAGTATAGAACCAAAAAAACTTACAATATCAGGGGGACCAGCGTGATGAAATACGAAAATTTAGATGCATTCTCTTGGCGATTGAAACTCTGTGGAGCGTTGTAATGACATAGGTGGTCTGTTGGTGTTGCTCGATATTTGATGTCAAATATCGAGCGCGAGATTAGGACAGAATATGGAAGACATTGGCTTTTACTTAACGATATATGTTCAGCATGAGGGGTGTGGGGGCAATACAAACGATTATCAAAAATTAATGACTAATAGTCGTATTTTTCGAATTCGAGAATACTTTTTAATTTAAATATGACAAAAAATTTGCTTGCACCTCTGACAAAATTAGTGGGGGGGGGGCACCCAATGGCACAGACGCCACGCACAACAGGCGTCCTGGCAGTCTGCGTATCAACCAGTTGATCAGCGAAGTGCAAAGGAACAGGCACAGTGTTAGGGTACGCTTGTTCTGTTATACATTGAATGATATCTGAACGGTCCTAAACTGTCCGCTTTTTGCGGAGAACCGTCTCATTCCTAGAGAGATTTCATCTATGAGAAGACCCGAGATCTCAGCGTGACTCGGACTGCTTTGTGAGATGAAAATGTAAAGAAAGAACACAGCATATGTGAAGGTTGATATTAATAAAATGCACAAATGTGAGATTTACAAATGATTGTGTAATTATTACACAACACGGGATTGGATAGATTTGCTAGGTACACACACAAGTGAAGAGAGGTGGGAATTGTGTACACGTATAGTCATATATGCTTGGAGACTATATGGGTCATTCGGCCGCCTTGAGAAGAAATCTCTCTCTGTTGGGTGTTTTTTCAACGGTTTTCTGATTATTCGATTAGACAAACGGCATTTCGTACTATTGGTGGACCAATGTGGGATATGCCTCTGTTGTCTGCATGGGACCCACATAATGAAGTACTCTACAGTAAGAATTTAGAAAGTTCAGCGGGCAGGCGACGTTGTTAAAAAAACCTACGAGCGCACCCCAGGTAGGGTTACTAAGCTAAGCTACTCTCGAATAGTAATGGCCATCCTCCAACAACGACGAGCGTTGCTCGTTCTGGTTTTGATTTATTAAGATTTGTTAAAGTTCATTCAGTCTTTGAATATCCGAAAATACGACGCAATGATTCTGAAAGAATGAAAGGCCATCGTTCGAAACTTAATCTACAAGAAGAACGTCAGTCGAAATTAAGAACTCAAATATATTGATTTCTGAAGAAAATGGTGATCAGTCGGCGAATTTCCAAAGCCGCGGCGGACCGCATACCAATGATAATGTTTCGCCACAGGACCTATTCCA
This sequence comes from Sclerodactyla briareus, assembly GCA_026419785.1. Classification (NCBI taxonomy): domain Eukaryota; kingdom Metazoa; phylum Echinodermata; class Holothuroidea; order Dendrochirotida; family Sclerodactylidae; genus Sclerodactyla; species Sclerodactyla briareus. The sequence goes on from JAODTK010005844.1 coordinate 200,445, forward strand.
CGAAAATACCAATTTGACCATGGAGATTATGATAATCCAGTATAGGCGCGTTATCGTTGGATTGTCTAGTGAGTATCAGTGGCACGACCGTTTGGATGGGGGCATCGGTATCCACTACTGCATTATTGTCCGATCGTGAGGAGTCAAAGTCTCGTAACCCGTACGAGAATGATGGACGGTTCTGTCTACAAAATGCCTCGTATGTACCGGTATAGCGGAACTATTTACATCACATATCATGAGTCGATAACCAGTATCGACATCGAAATTGCCCTGGGACGATTTTCATGGGACGTTATGCAAACATCGCCGTCTCTTTGTACATCAAGCTCTTGGCGCAATGCCTCTTTAAATAATTCAAGCTAGCACCGTAATGACGGAAGCGCAAATGCTTATACAAGTCTAGCAATGAAAAAAAAAAATGAAAAAGGTTATAAATATTGCCCTCTATCCGTGATGCACAGTCTAAACAATGACCGAAGTAGGAGCGTGAAGAAAATAACTCCATTACGTTAGTTTCCTGTATAGTCTAGGTCTGACAACCCCTCCGGGGAAAGTAGAGCTTCATGAGGACGCCGCTGCAAGTGTTTGTTCAAAGCGTTCTGGATACAATCTCCAAATGCTCCTACAATTGGTGATTGTTGCAACGCCTGCAGTACACTGCAAATTGAGATTGTCATTTTTCATCGCAGCCTTATCTTGGGTTTTATTTGGTCAAGATTAAACGAAAGGATTAAGAAAGGCTAGTAGATCGAAAAAGAATTTGGACTCTCGGCTTGGATTAATGTTACCTCAGTTTCCTTGATCAAGCTGTATAGATAGATATGTGGCTAAATCCTACCTTTCGAAAAATAAAGAAGTTAATTGACAATGTTCAAGGGAGTAACCAGTTAAACCGAGGGTCGAGGAAGAGTGGTATGAGGAAGGACTTGGCCATTCTGTCCGTCGGGTGTGACCTCGATTACACTGATGCCGATTCAGGTGCTCCGACTTTCGGTTTTCGATTAGGCACTATCAATCGGATTCGATGGCCGTTCTTGGATCACATCTTAGAATCTCAAGTTCCCACAATAGGGTTATAGAACCAATCTTCACGGAGAACGCTGCAGTTTGGACGTTCCTTCATAATACATAATATTTTCGTTGGCGAAGATTATAATGAATGGAATGGCTATAGAGGATGTGTTCTCTTATGGGCTGTGAGGCTTCTACGGAAGTCTTTAGCAGTAGGTAATGGCATTGATAAAAGTGGGGGAGCGGGATGAAAGCAGCGTGGTTTTGGAGAAAATCCCGTTGGGGGCATTTACTAACTTATTTTGTTGACAATATATAAATATTCAAATATTAGCTCTTCGTATCACAGAAGGAAAGGCCTCTCCTGGCGGCCGCAAAAGGCATTGAAGGACTGTCCGTTTGGCGCATTCATTATGTTCAACATGGCATACCATGGAATATTGTGTGGGGAGGAGGAGAGGGAGAGGGGGGGGGGGGGGACTCATGGGAATCTTGGAGGCTGCGGGCCCCATACAGCTCCCAGTAGGCCCCACCGGACACTCTCTAAAGGGTCATCACATCACAAACGACGTGATCCACAACAGACGGGGAATCCATTACCCTTCCCCCTTCAAATCACGATATCTTGTATGTATTCCCCAGACCCGGCCGTAGTTCATGAAAAAAACAAAACAAACACAGTACGCGAACTAACGCCAGTTACGGCACAAAATGTATCATCCTAAGAATATAAAGGATCTTAAAATTAAAAGCAGTCATAGACACTCATGTATCCCATTTGAAAAGCCATAACCTGTATGAAATGACACTGAAATTTTTCAATTAACTTAAATGAAACTGCAGCTTGACTACAACAGAAGAAGTGGAGATGAAAAACTGTATCGATAGGTCCGAACCCCATTTCAATACGATGTTCTATTGGGTTATTGACCTTCAAAGTTTGCTCCATTTTGCAGAAAATGGGGCGAACCATGGAGAAATAACGCAGGACGTTCACACAGGCAACCAGAGGAAAGTAGGTTATGTATGTCATTGTTTCATTTCGTTGGAATAAGTCAACATTTAGCAAAGTTCTTTTGTCCTTTCTTCCACCAAAGTAACAGTCAATACCTACCAATTAAGAACAGCAATCCTATCCCCCACAGATAGATTATGAGGCTTTTCGAAGTGAAATTATTTTGTGAATTTCAATAGAAATCAACGAAGTTCGCAGGGTTGTGCAAGTATGACATCAAATATTATTGCATGATGGGTTACTTTTCGATATGCGCAATGACATGTACGAACTCAAAGGGAAGTAACTCTGTAACGAAAGTTCGTATGAATCGGTGTGGCCTGACGCATTCAGTTTTCTCCGGTAAAATATTAGGCCTCTTTCTATTTATCTGCAGTGGTATTTAATTTTCTGCCAATCATGGCCGACTGAAAGATGACAAAGACAGTAAAGACGCCAATTAGGTCATTGAACGAAATTTGAGCACCAATAAGGAAAAAATTACCGGTATCCTGCCACGCGAATGCAGTAATGATTTAATCATATGTCGACATATACTTCATTGCAAGTACCCCAGCCGTACCGGTACGGGAACAGAGATACAACAAAAGAACAATGACGAATACAGAAAAAAATCTTTCTATCCGAAATTCATATACAGGCTGGCGGACAGGCGAACCAGAAGTATACGACCAGGGGCGTAGTAGGGTCATATGATGGGGGGGGGGGGGGGGGTGAAGAAGTAAAATTCCAACTGGCCAGATTACTGTTTTCCAATCACCCCACCCCTTACTGAAAGGGTGCATTTGGGCGTTCGCTTTGTGTAATCTGGGGGCTCCGGCCTTTGATTTTTTTAAGGAGGTTTCGTCAACTTGTGAAAGCGTATCAATCGAGACCGAGAGTGCACAGCTATGGAGTTCAGTGAAGTGCGTTCAAATGAAGCCCATCTCATCTGAGAATGCTTCGGGGAGGAATGTGGAATCCACCTAAGGTACGGACGGAAGGATGGTGACTCGGGCATCGAAGCTCGAGAAGATACACAGTAACCAACGCAGATAATGTTAGGCCATCTCCTATACCAAGTGCTATTTATAGTGCATTCAGACAGCATACGCACTCGCGGATTTGGAAGTTTGGGGGGTCGTGGCCGGTGTCGCCACATGCTCACGATGACCACACAGCACTGACAGCAATGCGACTTAAGTACAATTCAGTGGCGTTAAGGAACGTATTTTGAGAGGGATGCATGTGAAGTTGATGGACCTTGGGGGAATGGGCGTTAACAGGGGGGGACGGGGGGACATGTCCCCACTTTCAAAAGTGGGGGGGTATCATATCGTTTGCCCCCCCCACTTTCCGGACCGTAATAAAAAAATTATAGGCACATGGCCCCTTTTCGTATCACTTAAAAACTGATTAATTTGGTGCTAACAACAGGGGCGTCGGAGCGTTTCATTAAAGTCACGGTTGCTTGAAAATGCCGAACAATGACAAGGCGAAATCGGCGGTCCGTGGCTCGTTAAAAGAACCGAAGTATGGTCAGAAATTGGTTTTCAAAGGTCACATGATCCGTGACTTATCCTACTGGAAGGTTGGAATTTTACGCATATCACATGAACACCGTTTTTCAATCAGCTGAGTACATTTATGTGATGAAGAGGAAGACTAGACCTAAATCGATGTAAACTTTGCCTCTTAAAATCGTATAGAGAAAGAAGGAGGAAACAGGACTAGTTTCATTAACAAAGGTTAGGGAGGAAGCCAATCTTGCCTGCCAACACGACAGCGTTGGCACGATAAATTGTCCGCGACTGACCGTTTGATTATAATGAAAACTATACCTAAAATCGCCGTTAAAAGTTCTATTCATATCTACACCACGCACACCACAAACCATTTTCATGACAATATGAACGGGCTGCATGGAATGTACGGTCTCAGGTGCCATGAAAATGGGTGTCCCAGTAGGTGACAAACCGACGATGAAGGTCAAATTCTCTCGGAGAAAGTTCACCATAAAAACAGTCCCTCCGCTCAAGCCGGGAAACGGTAATGTCGAAAAGTGTGGGGGGGGGAGACAATCGAATTCAGAATCCTCACAAGCGGAGCGCCACAATCGGTGGCGCGGAGAATTCATACCCTCCAGATCGACGAAACGGCACTTGCAGCTCAATAGCAAACATCTACATGTGTGATTTGAGTAAGCGAGAGACAAAAAAGTTGTTCATTGTGCATACTAAGATATGATTTACCCGAGTTCAACAGGTTTTTTTTTTTATATACTTTTTCTACTTATGGCTTGTTGGCGTGGGATACGGGGTCTACGAACGGTCTATGGTGGACGAAGGGAAAAGCGAAGGCGTACGGGACCACTCCAATTTAGGGCAGCAAAAGTTGGTACCCGAATTTTACAAGTCGATCATTGGACACTACCGGCGCGCGGAAAAAAAAAAAAGGCATGTTTTCCGGGACTTTTTCCTGCAAAAAAGTCAGGCATTTTGTTATGCCTGATCAGGAAGGATTCCAGTGAGGGATACTTGAGTGAATCATTGGTTAAATAGAAGTACCAGAAGAAATCCGAGACCCCCACAGTTTGGGTCTTACTAACCAATAACATAGCGTTGCCCTCCTTACAGCTAGCGAGCGTGTGCCAATGCAGGTGCCTCTCTGTCGAATAGGACAGTGCAGAAATGTGCCCTTCAGGGACGAGGGATTAGAGCATCATGAGCCACCATCAGTGCCCCCTGCTGAAATCTCTGGCTGAACCAGGTCACCATGCTCCCATTACCATGGCTAGGAATCTCAGGGGAGCATAACCAGGAGAAGATATTCTGGATCATGGATAGGCCAAGTTTACGAATTAAAAAGTAAAAAGGAAATTGAGCTCTCCTACCTCTTTATTCCCAAGAAAAAGTGATGTCCTTGTGCACAGGCCCGCAAAGGGTATTGCTTCGTCCATCAACATGAACGTCGGAAGGACGATACTTGTTAGAAATGTTATGCGCTCTGCAGATCGGCAGGCACAGCTCGGGTCCTACGATACTGGGCCATGTCAAAACCGCATTTTGATGTTTGCACTTTTTGAACATTTTTCTTGAAGAAAAAAGAAAAAGAAAAATGAAATACACATTGGGAGAACAATGTTACTTTCAATAAGCTTCCCACTCAATCGACGCCCTTATTAGTAGAATAGGGTCAGGTATTTTTCCCAAGAAATGCACAGGAAATAACTGGGCACTCGCGGTGAAAAGAACACCACTATACACAAGGAAAAAACAGTGATGACGTAGAACGAGGATCCTCCCCAAACGGATTGTACCTAATCTCTTGCAGGGACATTTCGAAGATATCCCCACCACCAATAAGGATTGGTATCTATCCATAATTCCACGATTGTATAGTTTGCAGGAAGACGATTACGCTGATGTTAAACTCGAGGCGAGGAATTGGCTGAAAATTTCAGCTTCAATATAGGGAATTTTCACTATGAATAAGTTGGAAATATACGTATACTGTCGGGGCAAAAAGCACTCGTCGGGGTGGGTACTTTTAGCGTACACACTCGGGCTCCCCGACGAGAGGGAAAAAATTCCCCGACGGGGGGGGGGGGGGGCAGGCTTCCCGACGGGGGGGGGGCATGGCCCCCTGCCCTCCCCGCTGGAGCCACCCCTGATGTAATGTTAATGCGCGCGGAGCGCGCCAAAATTTTCTGCAATAGATCTGTAAACAATTACAATTCTTACAATTCTTTGTTGCATTTGTAATTCACCGTTTTCCTGCTGACTGGGCTGCGAACCTCAGTCGTAAAATATACAATCTGCGATCTGCGAATTCCAACAGGCAAGGATATTCGAAATTCCAACTGCAAGTTCGCTCTAGCCATTTTGGGGGGGGGTGAGAACACACCCCCCCCCCCCCCCCGCTCGCGGACGTCCCTGTCTACGACACAGTTGTATTAGAAAATGCATGATGACTCACAAAGTCAAGGTACTAGGGCCAGTTTTCGTCATAGGCAAAATGGGCAAGCCTTCTCCACAGAAGCGGCAGGATGGCGCCTACATAACTTTCCCATACAACGAAAGCTATTGGAGCGGGAATCGGCTGCTCAGGGATTCCGAAGAATATCAGTGAGGATACCGTAAAGTTATGGTATGCTGTTATGTAGCAATTAACAGGGGAGTGAAAATTCTATAGCAATCTTGAAACTGGTACTTTTTCACTTCTTCCGATCACTAGGACTCAAAACCACTGTTCCATTTTTTCCCAGCAGGGGTACATTTATAATTAAATCAAGATGGCGGCCGTTTAGAAGAATATCGCTTAATGGCAAAACTATTTTTGGACATTTGTAGGAGTAAGTGTCCAGTACGTCGTTTTATAGGTTTTTTGGGACTGAATTGATTGAAGTATTATACCACAATAACACCAAAGTATAAAGTGAATAATCATTCAATATTTATAATTGACGCCAAATGGCATGGCACAACTGTCGTGTTCATTTTAGGCTTCCCCCATAGTTTTAGACAATCTGGTATTGATGCCAGAATGTAATAGGGAGCAGTTGCACGAGAATAGCATGAGGTTTTTCATGACGTCATATATCGTCAATCAGTAGCGTACGCATATATTTGTCATGGGTGGGGGGGGGGATAAGGTCGGAACCCAAGGGAAGTGCGCCCCTCATATATGGCCTCACCATTCCTATTAAACAAAATAAGTCAATTTATAACCCCTAGACACATGCCGCGCAATATTCGCCTAAATAACAGCTGCAAAACTTCTATGAACTGCAAAAACGCAGTTTTTGTGTTAAAATTTAGTAATCACCTAGGTCATGGGTGGGGGGGGGGGGGGAGTTATGACCCCCAATCCCATCGCCCCGTGCGTACGCCACTGTCGTCAATAGTACACAAAAAATTTAGGAACCCAACCTTCCAATCACACGTCAGAAATATTCTCCAGAGCTACTAGTATGTGTTCTGGTCTTTTGCTCACTTCCAACGAGGTTGTTAGAGGAGAGGAATTGTGTAGGATATAGTGGCTCATTCAGGTGCACTTTTCAAACCTAGGCTTATTTGTTATGAGGTTCCGGGCGTTTTATGATAGTTTTCATGTAATTCGTGCACAATTTTGAGTGATTTTGCCAATTTAGCCTTAGTCGTGTTGTAATACTCATTAGGTCGATGCAGTATCCGAGTGTTTATTGTGGATTGAAAGATATTGTACTTGCTTCAGTCACTCAAGCGACAGGTCCTGTCGAATGGTCAGCGAGAGTAGGGGGTTCTCACATCCTTGAAGTACGGATACCTGTACATTCCATCAGATTGTTCATCAATGTGCTAGATTATAAGTTCATGCTGTTTTCTTCGTAGTTGTGGAGTTTCGAACCCAAGGTTGAAATTTTGGGAACATATTATGCCATGTGTCAATTGTGAGTAAGTGTTTCAACTCAAATCTCTGTGCACACACTTGTGGTGTTCGACGCGCACAGGTCTATTTTACCACACCACAGTTACCCCGGTCACACTTACGCACCGACTGTTATCCATCTCACAGCAAAACTGATGGCTGGACTGACCCGCTACTCACAGCCGTTTCATCCCTGGTAGTGCAGATATCCTGAATGTGTAGAGCCCAACCCGGTTCTATCTCCTAAAACCCCAACCATCTGTTGCTGTTGCATGTGTTGCCTGTGAATGCAAGGAAACAGTCATATTTGGTATTCTGCCTGGTTAGGAAATCTCAAATTATTCGGGTATCATTTTTGTAATCACCGAACATCTTGAACAACGGGGAGAAATGGGCAAAAATGACTTTTTACCCCAAAATGGCCGTTTTTACTCCCATGAGGTCAATTCATCTGAAGAAAGAAGGTTGTCAATTTGGTGGAGAGTAAAGGTGTGTTTTGTGACATTTAGTGAAGTGTGCAAAATTTGATTTCAAAGTGGAGAAGTTGCGAAAAAAACATAAAAAAATTGATGACACGCAAACGAACCACCACACACACACACACACACGCACAACCCACACACCACACACACCACCACACACACACACCCCCAACCACACACGCCACACACACACACACACGTACAAACCCACACACGCAAAAACACAACGGACACCTTGTGAGTGCCCTCATCTGTGGACCACCGACACCATGGGCACCCCACCATAGGGTGACCCCTCAGTGGAAGCCTGAACCACACTATCGTTACCAAAAGCAACGGGATAGGCCATAATCCAATAGTATATATAGGTGGAAATCGTCAATGACTACAATATCATTCGGCCTTCGACCGATGAGATAATAATTTGCCATGCACAGGGCTTTGCAGGTGTGAAGTGCTGACGGGATTATATACTAATGTTGTTGCAAATTAGGAGAGCAGAAAGAGTTGATGATAGACAGCGCCAGTGATCGACTAATAACGTGGCAGGTAACTGGTATCCCGAGTACAATTGATGTATAATTGAGAGCATCCAATTTGATAATGAGTATGACAACACCATTTGTTTTCCCCCATGTTGTTACAAATAACTCCTAGGTGAATTTCCAATTAAGTGCTCAGTGTTACCGTACCGCAGTTCGCCGGGTTGGACCTCTCCTCCCCCCCCCCGCCCCCCCCCCCCCCCCCCCTTATGCCATTCCATACAGTTTTTTCTTTAATTATTTGCTTCTTCTTTTTTATTTTCCAGTTTCTTCTTCAAACGTAAGGGGGGCCATTTCCTCCCCCAGATATTTTGAGCTGGGAGCGGACCTCCATTTTTCCGCCCGACTTACGCCCCTGCACACCTCGAAGTGTAAGAATATAATATAGTAATCACAAAACTATCCTTAGATTATCATTATCATGTACGAAATATCTAGACAGAATATAAAAATATCGTATTTCTCGAAAATTTTTTTGGACTCCCCTTGGATTTGTCCCCATGGATATGGAAAAACATCGAATGGTTCATTCCATTTCATACAACCAACATGGATCGAAAATTCGTCCCAAGCAAAAGCATGTCCATATAAGCTTATCATGTGTCATATATTGATTTATATTGTTCAAATAACGATTTAATTGCTTTTTCGGTATATAATGGTGCTGGCAAACATCTTTGGAATTTTTGCCACTGGACATGAAAAATGGAAACAAGTTGTTTTTGTGTTCATTTTGTCATAGACAGTTGAAAAAAGCACAAGTTTCCGGATTCTATATGAAATGTTCACTAAATGACACAACAACATAGACTATTAGTTTGAGGAGTCGGGTAGCAAACGTTCACTTGAAGAGCGATATGGTGAAGATGGTTTGAACTAAACTAAACTAAACTAAACTAAACTAAACTAAACTAAACTAAACTAAACTAAACTAAACTAATTTAAAGTAAAGTACTTCTTTTAATTTTTATTATCTATCTCACTCTTCAAACAAGATTAACAAATACATAAACAAAGATCAATTCTTCGAGAAACGAACATGAAAGTTGAAATGTCAAACCGGCTACCGAAATCCTCAGAGGACTGAACCTTCTCAGACTGACAGCCTAAACGGAAAATTGAAAAAATTGGAAATTGCAGAATTAATATATACGAGTACACGCAACTTGTTAATACCCATTGTGTCTGTCGCAGGGCCCGGCAACAAGAGGAAGAGAGGAGTTAAGGGTGTGTGGGGGGGGGGGGGGGATTTGACACCACCTATGAAACTCAACAGTTCGCAATCCTGCAAAGAAAGATTGCGAAAAGCGCCTTGAACACGACTACGCAGGGCTTCGCATGAAGTTATCAAAGCGTGGCATTTTCAGTCTGTTGTCGTTCAGTTAGGAGGTGGCACTATTCGTATTTTATAGTAAAAACAGCATAACGTTTTTGCTCACAAAATCGACTCGTTTCAATGGATGTATTGGATTAACCGTGGAGTGTTTGCTTACCTCTTATAAACTACAATACATGTCAATCTGAAGGGTGGGATAATCTCAAAGTCCCTTTCGACTGATCGACGCTGCCGTTTTGCGTATACATCACGGCAAAAGTTTTTCAATGTGCATCAGAACTGATATCGCATGGGAACAAATGTGACGATATACTGTACCGGTATTCGATATCGAACAAAATGGGTCGTTGCGCACTGACTCTGAAGGTTTTGTAGTTGCCTACATTAACCCTAATTCTCAGTCCTAATTCCCATCTCTAACAAATAATATAATTGCTATAAATTAATAGCACTGCCTAAAGTAGGTGTCGGCATGAGGGTATAACAAAAGTGCAACCACTATAGTTTGAGTTGTTTTACCCCACCCCTCCTCCTCCAACTAGTGTTCGCACCCATGCAGCGTATAGAGTGTGGTTCTCGGGCGACTGGTGATGGTATTCCCTATTCGTATGGTCAGATGGCATTTCCCATCCGTTACCTTTGACCTTCATTTTCGACTTCAGACGCATACTTCTTGGTTTATTCTCATTTTCGTTATCGTAAAAGGTTATTGCAAGTGTTCTGTATATATTCAAACTATTGTTGGGGTTTTCCGCGATTTTCCGCGAATCTATTCAGGTTTGCTCCATCCATATTAACCATCCACGCCCGTTTGCTACTGAGGTTATATCTACGTCACCTGACTTGTAATGAGCAGAATCCCATTTTTTTGAGATTGACAACGAAGTCTTGCAGACCATATGTTGGTGATACATATCTATCCGACCAATCCGACCATAGCCCCCTCTAATTTGGGAACGGCTTCCTCATATCGCCTGAAAACCAGACCAATGGTATCATCAGGCTATTGAGTATTTTGACTACTGTCGGTCCGCATCCGTGTTGTCGCTGGTAACAGAAGTGTACATAAGAGGAAGGGTGGGGCGGGGGAGAGGATACTCCCTTAAATAACAAACATTCCAAAAAGTCGGTCTTTTTGAGGTCAAAGTCGGTCTCCGAGTGCCCTGTGTGTAGCTGGGTGAGGCGTCCAGTGATGGGGAAACACAGAGCAGGTAGGAGTTGGAGGGACTGCCACCACGACATACCAAATGTGACAACCACCCTCGCCGTGACTCTGTCTTCCTGGTGGCTATAAACCAGGAAAATGAACATATTGAACAATATTTGTTTCTCAAACATCTAGCTGGTCTCAAAAAGCCCACACCCTCATGATACGCTCTTGGCTGGCGGGGCCCAATGGCAAAAAGTCACTTTTTTTTTTTGCAAGAAACTCGCCTCTCGGCGGACGTCCTGTGTCACCGTGTCACGTCTTCCGGACCCGTCGGATAAGGGCCGCCTGTCATGACGGCCATGTCGTCTCAGAGTGTTTGCGAGCGAGTAAGCACAGCTTGCAGAGGAGTCCGGGTTATTGGAAGCGGCGTTGGATGTTGTTTTTGGTGCCATCCAGTCATTATCCCTAATTTGTCGTTCGCTTGAATATCGTACAATACCTGTCGCTTCATTATATTACCATGTCTTTTTTGAGAGGGCGGGGGTAGGGGAGCGGGGTCAAGCTAGCGGAACGTACGGGGAGAACTTAGTAGGCAGTCTCACAGTCTTCAGCTGAAAAACCGAACCCCTCACCCCCACCCGCCCTCTCCGAAAATTGCCATGGTAGTGACATATAACATCGACTTGATGTCTCTCACTATTTCATATATGTGGGCTGATGCCCTCTCACAATTCGACATAGAATGACAACCTGACTCTAATTTGACATGCCTTGTGACGGGCATACCATTCGGCACTTGTCTCGAGCCGTTCGGCGCCTCATATATTCTCGTGAAAAATGTGGTACGGCGCACTGCGTAAGACGTTCGTCTTGTGAAGTAAACTATTCTACTTTGGCCCTTCTCATCGTCACCTCACTGGTGGGGAGAGTGGGGTTCATCTCATACCTACATATGGAACGTTCTCTCCATCCCATGGACTACATTGGTGCAGTTATGCCGAGCAAGTCCGGTATCTTGCCTCACGTACAACTTCGCAGGACAACTACAGGGCTTAATTCAACAAGGTTATATCGTGGAGAATGGCAAACTGTATATATAGGTTAAAAACCCATTTCATACAATATTCCTATGTGGAGTGGTATGTCCTTCAAAAGTTTGTCCTTATGCGATAAATTGTGGACATCCCAATTGCGCAATAACGCATGACTTACACTTGGACACCCGGGAAGTTATGTCATGTATCTTCCTTTTTCTTTTTGTTTGAAAAACTACCATTAGCAGACGTTCTGTTGTCTTTCTCCCATCAAAGTAACCATCAACACCTACCAACCCACTACAGCAATCTTCTCCCGAAGACTAAATGCTTTCCCCAAAAAAAAAAGGTTGGACAATCATGTGTGAATTTCATAGAACACAAGATTGTTGGCGGGGTTGTGCAAATGACCTCTATTTTGTTATTGCATGAATGGGATTGCTTTTTTCGATCTGCTCAATACCATCACAAACTTCAAGGACTGTGTACCTCCGTATCGGAAAGTCCGTATGACCTCGGGGTTTGGATTGCGCATTCAGTTTTTTCGCCATCTAATATACTAGTCCCTTTATAATTTCATCCTGCAGTTGTCCCTGAATACGCAGTTTTGCTGCTATGGTAGTCCCTGTCCAAGTTTCTTTTTTTTGGGGGGGGGGGAGTGGAGGCGCTATTGTACTATTTGCCATAGGTTTCACATTTCACAGTTGAAGAGCTCTCCCTTCACCATAAGGACAATCTGTAATGCCACCTGGTATGTAACACTTCAATCTTGGGTTTGGCTGTTTGCTGTTCGAATCTGGTTCGCCTCACATCAGCTTGATCCAATCTGTGTTTTGCTGAACAAACACCTGTAGGAATTCGTTTTGCTCTCCACGGCTATAATATTATTATTATATTACTAACTGGTCAATCTGAAACAATGAGTTGTAGAACGGGACTTATCAGACTGTGTCCGGCACTGAAAACGAAACGATACCCTAGCTTTTCATGGGCCACGTTTCTTCAGCATATTCCTATTCAGTTTCCGTGAGCATTTTGGGGAATTGTGAGCCAAATGTTTTTCAAAATTTCTCCAGAGTTTACACAATGTGGTACCCTTGTTTCTTCCAATTTTCTTGAAAAAAAAAACCCTATGCTTAAGGAAAATTGATTTCCCTGAACTGACCTACAACTGTTTCATTAACCCTTGACTCATTGTTGGTAGAAATCGTTTTCCTTATTTTCAGTTCTAATTAATAAGACTTCGGCAGAATTTCAAACTTTACCAACGTTACCAAACACAGTGCAATATGCATGCTCGAATATACGGCAGCGCCTCCTGTGCATTTTTGCTAATTAGCCCTGATCGAATTCTCGTTTCTGGTAGTAAATTGAATTGGAAAGGAAGCTAAAGATTCCGGAAAAAATATTTAGAGGTATTCGTTGCACGAATCTTATATCCTTGGTCGTCGCTCTCCATGTCTACCAGGCTAATCTTGGTTCAGAGTGTTGTTTGGTAATATGTTCACCTTCAGTGGCTCTCCGCATAGAATTGTCTCACCCCGGGGGTGGGGGGGGCGTTGACATACGCAGGCTGATCAATATTCTCATTCCAAGAAAGTGTTTATTCTCCGTGATATGGAGGGCCAAACACCAAAATGTCCTTTTATAGTCGCTCTCCGCTAGGAGCTTGCCAGCGTGTATGAGTTTGATTTTGAGACAAAAAAAAAAACCAAGGGACACTCACATGAGTTTATTTGATATGAAGTCTACACCTAGTCTAACCCCTATATGTATGATAACCATTTTTTGTTTTTGCCCATGTTGTTCGAGTCATTCGAAGACCCAGAGTGTATTTGCGTCGATGGGGGTGGGGGGATTTGACTTTTCTACGTTGTCTCTGTGACTATCCCCCAAAGCGCTCCTTTCGAACATATCAAGCTAACAAAAGGACCCAGCTAGAGCCATTGTGAATTCGTAATTTCCTGAATGGTACTTCGTTCTCACTGCATGGTGTATGATGGTCCTCTCAGGTCCCGGAGTGGGAACGTATTAGCATCTGCAAGGGGAAGGTGTCAAATTCCATCACCAAATCCAAGGTGACGCACCGCCTAAATAGTTATCTGCCGCCCGCGTGGTAAGAAAATCCCGGAAACTCCCCTGAAAGGAGTGATGTTTCGACCTTTGCTGAGGTCTACTCTGTATCTGAGGGGCCTATGAAAAGTACATAGGCCCCTAGTTTCAACTTGGGTGAGATTATCTGGTTTGCATCCGCCATGTAATTATCGCAGCCAGATCCATTATATATTGTTACGGTACGAACATTTTACGCACAGTAAGAACGCCTTGCGGCATCTGTGTTCGCCCCAACGTGTGAACGATCAGATGCAAATAACAATTTTGAATAGCGCCTCCTACCGCAAAATGATACCACACCGCGTTCAATTTTCCATTTTTTTCCCTCCATTTTAGCTCTATCATCTATCTATCATCTACTATCTGTCTATCTATCTATCTATCCTATCTATCTATCTTTCTATCTTTTTAACTATCTATCTATCTCTCTTATCTCTCTCTCCAGGTCTCTAAATTGGCTATTTTGGGCTCTCAAATGTTCGTTCCGTGATCGTTGTTGACTGAACTGCAAAAAAATGCTAACAATGGCATATGCTTCTCATCTCAGAAATGAGATTGCATTACATCGTACTCGGTCAATGTTTTCATGGACTAGTGATATTCTCCACTGTTTGGGATTTTTTTAGGTCGAGGTCATTAAGGGTCATAGTGAACATTACTATTATTATTTTTCTATTTTTCATATCGAGTGGTTGACACAATAGTAGAGCGTCGGCCTTCTATCCAGTAGGCCAGGGTTCGATTCCCTGTCGGGTCATACCAAAGACTTTAAAATGGAACCTTTTGCCTCCTCGTTGGCGCTCAGCACGAGAGGTTGTAGCCAGGGACAACGAGGGGTGGGCAATTCGAATTTGCCGGTCTGCGTGTGTCACCATCCCCAGTTAAGGTATATCGGCCAAAGAGGCATTGGTTTTCCCCCCCCCCTTATTCCGTGTACCTGCTTACCATACGGTGCGGTACCCATGTCTGCACCCTTGCTGTGGCCTCGAATAGGATCGACCCTCTGTCGGCAAGAACCCATTAAAAAATGCCATTCTGGCGATATGTTCGTCCTCCTACATAAATTGAATTACCATCATACTCAGTCAGTGTTACATGGACTAGTGGTATTCAGTACGTCAGGTGAAAAGGCTTAGTCAAAGATCATACAAGTGGCATGATGAACTATTGGTAGAAAAGGAAATCTGTCAAAATGGGCGAAATCGTGTTCTCCCCACAAATTTTGTTGAATTACCACATACCGTCCGTGTCATCGTCACGACTAGTAGCGCCTGCGGGTGTTCCGGGATTCGAAGCGGTCAATGGTAATCGAAGCGGCAATAAGGAACGTGTATAACTGCAAAAATCTCAAAATGCTTTTCTCTTACAGATGAGTTGGATTACCATTAAACTCAGTGTTAGTGCTATCATTTCACTGTTGTTATTATGTGTACTGTAAGGTGTTCATTCTTATTGTTTGTAAATTCGTGTGACTTGAGCAACACAACACCGTTGGCAGTTGGTGTTTCAAGCTACTGAATTCTGAGCTTTTGCCCAATACTGACTTGCGTCTGGCAAATTTTTGGCTAGTTGCGATTGCGGGAGAAAACTGTGCACCATGCACATTAAAATCGCACTTTTGCAAAGAAGGATGATGTTTAGAATGACTGTATGATGACGTGGAAGAGTTGTTGAAATTCAACAACCGATCACAGGCGTTATATACTATAGTGGGGTATCCCAAAGCCGCCCCCTGCCCACAGACCGTCAAGTTACAGACCCCGTGCTCGTTTTGTATTATTTATAAAAGGGATGTTCAGCCCCAAGCATTGTTTTGAAATCGTTTCAAATTGTATTGGTATAATGTCGCATTCCGTACCCGCATTGCTATGGAATCTTGGCCTATTCTTCGGAAGGAGGACACTCCAGCGGAAGTCAATTGGAGTGATGGAGGATTCGTTATTTCAACACTTACCTTCGTATGATAGGACGACGGCCAAAAATTGATTAGGTTCTGTTTCTCAAGGGGAAAATTGTCGTCGTTGAAGAGTAATTGAAGCATACCCGCGGAGTTGCTGACACACAATAGGGGCAGGCCCCACAGTAGGCTGAGAGAATCGAAACTGTGTCGACAGTGACAGCATCATTCCCTCTTGTCGCAAACATATCTAATGACGGAAGGGCGGGGTGCGTAATGGGAAGGATATTTCTTGTGATTGCAACTGTTATTGTTATCTCAACGGTCCCGAAGGGCCAGATGAGAAATTGTAGTCACTTTGCCATTTCACCTAATTTACTGTTGCTGGTTGCCGATAGCACACGGTTGGCTACGGTCATCATAGTGGTTGGTTTATGTCTATCGCACTGAGGGGGTACCCTTTGACGGGGTCCCCCGTGGGTGCCGGGTGATCCAGCAATGAGGTTCACTTGCCGCGAGTGTCCTCTGTGTTGTGCGTGTGTGTGGTGTGTGTGTTTGCGTGTCCGTCAGATTTTTTGATGTTTTTTCGCAAATATCTCCATTTTGGAATGCTGAACAAAGTCAAATTTTGCACACACTTGATAAGTCACAAAACCATCTTTGTTCTCAGAATAATGGGTGGAAACTATCAAATTGTGGAGTTTAGAGGGCAAAAAATGAATTTTGGGGTTATTTCTCAATTTTACAAATTTTTCATTATTTTTCAAGATAGTCGCCTGATTTCGAGGGCTGAATGATTCAAACTTCGTACAATGTAAAAAGGCCCAAATTACAACTTTTCCCCTGCAATCACCGAAAATAACCAAAATGTGGATTCTAGGGGGGAAAAATGATTTTTGGCCAAATTTGGGAATTTTCGAAAATCTGTCCCCTGTTTCAGTATATCAGAAATTGGAAGTACTGAATGATCCCAAATTTAGAACAAGGTACAGGGTATCAAAACAAGGGTTTCCCGCAGTTTTATGCTGTAAATTTACTGAATTTCTATGAATATGAATATTTTTTTGGGAAAACAGCGGTTTACAGACTTATTTTGATAAATTTTGTCTATTTGTAACTCGCGAAAAGGCATCAGGTAGAAACACCTGATTAGTTCCAATTTGCCGAGGAATCCTATTTGGGGATTGCCCTCTTGTTATTATAGGTAGAACACTAGAATACGGTGAACAGTTCAGGGAATGTGCAAGCAGTACAAATGGTGCAATGAAGAATAATAGAGCGGCCTTCTTCTGTAGAAGGCATTAATTGGTACTGGGAAATTGTTTTCCGAAAGCCCCTTGACGTTGAACACTACTATTTGAGTATCTAGTAGGTAACTTCCATT
The DNA here is from genome assembly GCA_026419785.1 of Sclerodactyla briareus. Classification (NCBI taxonomy): domain Eukaryota; kingdom Metazoa; phylum Echinodermata; class Holothuroidea; order Dendrochirotida; family Sclerodactylidae; genus Sclerodactyla; species Sclerodactyla briareus. The sequence goes on from JAODTK010005844.1 coordinate 217,802, forward strand.
GACTATTAACAGTTAGGAGTCATAAGGTATCTTTGAAGTTGTAACTGTTTTGAGGATTAATTTGAAGGTTAATTTTAGCGGGCGTGCGGAGGAGTACATTCGTGCAACTACGTCTACAGGTGTTGAACCAACGAAGCAACTAACCAACCCACTGATTGACCAACCAACCAACCAACCAACCAACCAACCAACCAACCAACCAACCAACCAACCAACCCACTGATTGACCAACCAACCAACCAAGCAAGCAAGCAAACAAAAATCAACCAACCTCTGAATAACCGACAACCAACCAACTGACCAACCAACCGACTGACCAACCAATCGACTAGCCAACCAACCATTTATCAACCAACCTACCTAAACAATTGAATGGAATTGCAGCAAAGTTGCCAGTTATCTACTGAACTTGTGTTTCCACAGTATAACTGTCAAATTTACAGTAAACTTTACGATCATACTAAATAAATAAATAAATAAATAAATAAATAAATAAATAAATAAATAAATAAATAAATCAACCAACCAACCGACCAAAGGGTTTTACCATCTCACCCATGGAGATACCAGATAACACGAATATGATGGTACATGCTACGATTGTGATTCGTCATTCGCGTTGTGAGGTTCTTGGCAGGTTAGTTCCATCTACAATCGACTGACTGAAATTCGATATCCGCTTTACAGTATACGAGCGCGGCCCCTTTTAACCGGTTTACCAGAAGGCGTCCACTGCAGTAGACTAATCTATGATTAGACATTGTCTCAATTGATTGAACCGATTACGCGCAAGAGTCAACAAACAGGAGCCTCCCACTCACTTATTATCATGGTGAACATATTTTTTTGTCATATGAGAAATATGGTGCAAGTCGTCGATATATCTGGGGTCATTAGTCAGATGATTCGCTCTCCCATTTTTCAGCCTTCTACGTATACCATTCACGATCCTCACATCCTCATGGACAAAACAGGGTTCCCTCAAACTATCAACATTTTCCCCATTCCAATTAATGTCTTGTGATATTTCATTCTAATGTACCAGTTACATTTTTCCGAGAGTTCAGTAGTCGCCCATTGAATTTCAAAATGCTAACAACGGTCATTGGATATTCAGATGGAATATGGATTATTAGGTACACATCCACTGACACTTTTTAATAAGTTCACCTCCAATATACCAGGCCTTTGATATACAACTAGGAAATTTGCCCTTACAGTGCCACGTGTTTTACCCGCCAGTAGGCTGACCGAACCACAGGAATGCCAGATTCCCCTCTGCTTCAAGGCAGTGCTACTGTCTGACTCAATGAAATCAATCTCATTGGAAGTTCGGTCGATCATACAATATTTGCGAGACTTTATAGGCCTATACAGTTTACTACCGACAAGGTTTTGTTCCCTGATATCCACGGGAACCCGTATTGCACAATCAATGCCCTCTCTTAATGAACGCAGCTCACCTACCATGCTAGGTACAAATGATCGGTCCCGCGTTTTAGCCATGCCTGCCGTAGAAGGCGAGTAAAAGGTCGTTATGGTATCGTTATAACGTTTGATTACTACTACTACTTACTACTACTACTTACTTACTTACTTACTTACTTACTTACTTACTTACTTACTTACTTACTTACTTACTTACTTACTTACTTACCTTACTTACTTACTTACATACTGCAACCTGGTAAAAATTGATGTAGGGAAGGCTATGTGGTCAACATTAGCCAGTTAGCATACGCGATTGGAACTCGAACGAGCTAGTCTTCAATGCCCGTAAATACACAATTTATCCAAAAACAGGTGTCAAACCAACTTGGAATATTTTGAAGCTTTAGCACGATATTGTTTTTCCGCTACCTTTGGGAGGGGTAGTTGGAAAGTACAGACATAAATTAATGAAGACTATTAAGATGAACGTACTAACTGCCACGCTAAAGCCAACGTATGTTTTTACCACTCTGCAGCTTTTGAGTCACCACATTATCTTTACTGTACATCTGCACATATGCACTAACCAGAAGATGCCTGTATAATGTGTTGTTAGAAAAGGGAAAGCTGGTAGCACTCCCCGTGGTGGTTAGGACGGATAACACCCTTGTGGTGTTACAACCCATCATGGTTAAGGCAATGCCATCGACTTCGTGGCATCTTAGCACATTTTTTTTCTATGAATAGCACAATTTCTTTCTATGAACCGCTCTCCTATTTCGCAACCTTTAACGAACTTGCAGTGCGATGTTTCAAATCGATCGCCCATTCACGGTATTACATACCTCATGGATGTTGAAAAGACGGAGAAAAAATTTGGGTGAACATGGTGTGTAATGTATGTCTGTTAAATTCGTCTCACTGAGGAACTTGTGATTTTAGACTTCTAACCTTCTTATAGAAACAAAAATAAAACCGGGATGTCCACCGACTATCCACCATTTTCTCTAGTTCCAGTTCCAATGAGTATATGCTGATATTTATGCTTATTTAGCATTTTTCGACTTCAGTAGTCGTTCATTCACAATTGAAATCCTAACAACAATCCTTGAACCTTCAAGGCAATGCTACTGTCTGATTGTAATGAAATCAATCTCATTTGAAGTTCGATCGTTTATAAAAAAAAAAAAAAGAGAAGAGAAAAAAAAAAGAACATTTGCAAAAGCTATACAGTTTACCGCAAGTTATTTGGTGTCCCTGAACACGGGAACTCGCAATGCTGCAACGAGGTTATCCGCCAAATGAACCCATGTCACATACCATGCATGCTAGGGGGGAGCAGGCTTCGCCCCGAGAACCATGCTGCCGTAATACTAATAATAATAATAATATAATAATAATAAATAATAATAATAATATAATAATAATAAAATACGAATAACTTCAAATAAAACATTTATATAGCAAACTATGAAAAAGATGAAATTCGTAAGAAGCGGATTAAAAAGACGGAATGGTACAGTTTTGGAAGTTCAATAAAATACTTACTTGAACATAGTAAAAAATAGTAACCTTTGCCATCACAATTGGTTACATTGCTATAATGTGAAAAAAAACCTTATCCGGACCCCGATAACCATGCCTGCCGTACTAATTATAATAATAATAATAAGAATAATAATAATAATAATAAATAATAATAATAATAATATAATAATAAGAATAAAACCACTTTATATAGCACATAGTAACAAGATGAATTCGTAAGAAGCGGATTAAAAAGACGGAATGGTACAGTTTTGGAAGTTCAATAAAATACTTACTTGAACATAGTAACCTTTGCCATCACAATTGGTTACATTGCTATAATGTGAATAAAAACACCTTATCCTGACATGCCATACTTGGAGGACAGACAAAGTTAGGCTATGCGAGGAGATTCTAATTTAGAACATAAATTTAGAAATAGTACGAATAAAATTACGTTAAATGAAACTGGCCGATCGGTATGCAAATATCATGCCTCGCCTATGATGTATCATTAACTACTTTTGTTACTAACACAGAACGGATTAGTGGGAAGAACTACCGTAGTTCACATTAACACAGTCACGTGATAGCATGAACTGACGCGGGTTGTCTGCATATTGTCTGGTTAGGTAGTTAATGGGCATCCGTTTTCCAGACTACCAACATGATTCTGGCATTTGAATTCCACGACAACTGAACCAACAATGTCTAATTAGTTCAGACAACAACAACACATTCAACTGATCCGCTTGAGTGTCTTCAGCAAGGACATCAGCAATATATTATTCCTCTTTACATCTGACGCTTCCCATGACCTTTCGTGAAAAGTTGACAGAGGCTGCTGTAAGATTATGAGAAAAGCGCCTCTTTGATGGAATGGCGAGTAATAGTTGCCAGGCAACGGGACAGAAAACATCCCTAAGATGAGTCTATGAGCTCTGGATGTTATCTAGAGAGCAGACGCACGATACCTCGGATGTGAGAGAAAGCTAATCCTTAGCAATGTCTGAGCCCTAGATTACATGGGTATGGATGGATTGAAAGAGCGTCTGTTAGTAGCACTTTCAGTTAACAACAATAAGAACCTCGAGGGATGGAACACTGCGACAGAGAACGATGATTTGAAATCCAAACCATTACTTTGTTTAGGAAGCATGTCTCCAAATACTTATTGATCACACACCATCTCCCATTGCAGTGCACTTTCGTCGATTATTGTTATATGTTTTGATAGGAAGATGGGCGGGGCGAGTTATTCCACGGGTTAGGTCGGGTTGGGATTGAAGGGCTCATTTTTTATTGAAGACTGGGCTTGGTACAATTACCATCGCTATTCTCCTTACTATTCTATTCTACTCATGAGGGGGCGGGGTAGCCTACCTGGAAAGACCTACGATGGTTCTCATTATCCACTTCCTTTCACTGTAGGCATTATATTTCGGTAATATCCCGTATGTATACTTCTGTGTTGTTTGGTGAGGAAAATCTTGCTATATCCCCTCTCCAACAACATCCCCTGTGACCGATGATCTTATATGCACAAGAACAATTCACCAATGGGATGAGAGTGGTAGGTCAAAAGCACCTCTTCGGGGCATTATTGAAAACATGGATTTCTCCTGTACTGACCCCTGTACACAACCAGGGAAATACAGCTTGGGAATGATGTCGCTAGACGCTCCCACTTCACTGACCTCAAAAGGGAGTGATGGCCTACATTTCAGCCACGGAAATTCACAAGCAACACCTGTCGGCCTGGCCTCATTGCCAACATCACTGAGGAACGCATGTAATGTGAGCATGATGTTGATGCTCGTACATCTTGCTACAGCTGCCAACATAGTGACGATGAACAAACTGAATGACCAGTTTGGTGGTTCCCTCCACGATAAGGTACGTTTCGTAGCCATGATCCGCCACACGATGGACATGTGAAAGCTAGCTCCGGTATGACCATCCGTTTTAGCAGATCAAATGCAACTGAGGTAGCAGTAATGATTAGGATCGCTTCATAATGTTGTTTGGTGGCCTACACATTGAGAAGGCGTCGCTCAACTTCCTAACAGAATCTCTAGAGGTCAGCGGATGTACAGGAGTACTTGTTCAGGCCGGGGTTGCTACCAGCAGAACAGCAGCTTCGTTTTGGGAAGCACGTGACACGCACAAATGGGCGACCAAGTCACAGCTGTATCTAATGCGAGAATGGGGCCGATTCACCTGCGAGACTCAGTGTACTTGTAGCAGCTCAATCGCGAAGTCTATGTTGAGTTCTCGTGTTCGTAGGGGCAGTCGTGCTCTCCTGAAGAGAGCCATCGATGCTATCAGGCCTGACGGAGTACCCTGCAGCTTCCGTCGCTGAATTAGTATTTGGTCTTCAGATGTCTTGTTTATTTCAGGAATTCGTGGTATCAACCAAAAAGAGGCAGGACACAGCTGTACACCCACACGAACAAGAAAGCTTGCACAGATATCATTTGCAATAGATATGCGACTACTGAGCCGACCTATAAAATCGATGAGGAACCCATTCGCCCAATAAGGCAGATAGAACAGATAGAGGCAAGTCGATTGGAGTGGAATGATACATATGGTATAGAGAGGCAAGGAGAACAACCCCAGCCGGAGCAATCCTGATAACCGCATATTCTGCCTGGAAAACATTGTTTTGGCAGTGTCTAGTGAAAGAGGATGTGTCTACTCGCGGAGTGGACACAATCTCGGCATTAACAACACAGGCAGTACAGTCGATACAATCAATCTCTGAACTGTGGGTGGTTCTCGGAACTGAGAAGAGCTCAGTCCTGACCGATGCATGGCCTAGTGTCATAGCGTCCTGGTTTAGAGGCAGAGACTACAGGGGCGCCTGGACCGCCCACGGAGACGTCACACCAGCTGTATGGTGCCCATACCAGACCCGCGTGCTGTTGTGGATGCAATTTGCAGTGTTGTTGTACGACCCACCAGCACAGAGGATGTGAACCAGACAGTTCTATGGATAGTCTTCCTCTTCACTCTTTCAACACACCAAGGAAGCTCTGCCCATCAAGCTAGTAACTGTTGGGATCGAATTATGATCTCGCTTTCCAAAGCTTCCGTCACCACATGAATAGGGCTGGAACAAGATGTCTTGTGGTAGATGTAGTATATACCCTACACGACTTTTTCTGACGCATCAAAACTTGCCAGGAACTCTATGTGACGGCAAAACTGGCTGCAAAAGACACTGACGAATGTGCAGTGTACAGCACTTTGTGAATGTGGTGGACAGGGCTCTGGGTTACGCAGCTAACAGAAAGCAGGCCAATACTGTTTCGGCCTATTTGCCATCCTATTGATCTGCAATCGTACTCTAATAAGCTATTTGTGTGTACATAATTATTTTATTATTAATTATTCTTATTTACTATTCCATCTGGTATGTGGACATATTGATGTAAGACTTTTTTTTTATGAAAGAATTTGTAAAGGAAAATTTCACATGGCCGATGGGGGCTACATTGAAATAGCCGCCATTTTTTGTCACAGATCTAATCAAAGATGGCCCTATTGCTGGAATAACTATTAGGGCATAGTCGACATGCGGACCAAATTCTATGCTTGTTTCATCAAACACACACTACACCTATTTGCAGTACTAAATGGAATGAATGAAAGCTAGACAAAAAATGTTGAAACGATTATCGGAAGTGACCTGTAGTTAATTCTTCGACATTTTTATTATGCCTCAGCGCCCTCTTAATGAACACCTGCATCGTTTGACACCGGTTGATTGCTCAGAATATATCCAATATACAAGACAGTGTGAATTTCATCGCATTATGAGAAACTAAGAGGAAACCAGCTCAGTATCAAGGCGACCTTGACTGGGAATATATGAATACATTTTTTCCAATTCCAGCTCTGAGCACCCGGACGTCTTCCCATTCTGAGATGAGGCCGTACAACCTACAAGTCACGATTTTTTATAATTTTTTTTTATAGATCATTCGTTATTGAACGCCTCTGTGGTTACGATCGTGACATGTTGTAAGAATATCCCATTCACCGACGAGGCTCTTAAAGGTTACACTGTCATCCTTGTCAAGTAATTGACGCGTACCCGAGAGACTCTTGACACGCATCAGGGGTTGGCCCATTCCAACAACAGTTTAATCCATCCCTTTGGGTCGTTTCAAGAGTTCTAATCGATGATCAGTCTACGGCTATTGTCACTTCATGCCGTCATATCGTCACAATACGTGGGTTTCATTTTTTCGTGAACAATCCCAGTGGGGCATGGAAGGGAGGAGAGGAAGTTATTGATACATATAGTTATGCTATATAACCGGTATGTGGTATTTGCACTGGATGAGTGGGCCATTATTATAACATCGAAAAAGATATAATGTATATAGTGCATTTAGTGAAATTCATGTAACATATACATGTAGAACACTGTGTCTGTCAAGTACCAATACGGTTCAAGTCTTCCTCAAGTTGGAGTAAGCTGAGGGCAAACAGGTTACTGAGTATACCATAGCGAAATGATCCTCGATGTTTAAATAGAGCCTCATCAACAACGGAACAAACAACAAAACGAAATATTTTTTTTTTATGTTCTTCAGCGGAAATAATACAATCATATCACTCGGCGTTACAGAAGTTGACATGTGTTCTGTGTGATTATATAGTATCTAGAAGAGGAACTATTATTGCTTTTCACGAATTTGCCGGATTGTGTTTTGTATCGGCAATGATGATACTGAAACCAAATCTTTTTGCACACGACTGTCGAGAACCTACATCAAACATTGGGTCGCCGCACACTGTCCGTCTCGGAAGAACCTCTGTGGTTGGTTACAGTACCCTAATCCCTAACAAATCTCTACTCAACAATGATTCTAATAGCTACAATACCATACCAATAGCCAATCAGTGAATACACCCGGAAGCAGGTGAAACATTTCAAGAAAATCGCAATGAGCCAGTAAGAATATGAATCAACTGTTTCTTGATTTCCTAGAGTGAGTCCCTGTATCCTTATTAACCATCTACGTTTCTCTGATTTTTCTCGCATAACTGCTCACACATCTACAGGTCGACTTGGAGTCCGCCGGCGAATGTATATAATATTATCATTTTTTTTTCTGTGCCTATACTGTTCTGCGCCCCATATCTAGTATGTATACCCATAGGGATGAGGACACATACTTTCCCGTGCCCATCTCATTTATTATTCTCTTGCCAGATAATAGAAATGTCTTCTTACCACCCTATCCTGCAGAGGTGCCACACACGTTTTATGACAATACTTTTAAGTGTTAGTCACAAACCACAGCGCGCCGATTTTTTTCACGAAATTTATTCTCACCATCGTAAATCGACATTATTTGAATTTACGTATGGACAGGTTTAAATACTAAGTAAAATATTGATTAGTTTCCGCCGCACCTTAACCCATCTGTTACTCTATTCCAAGATATGTGATCGCTACTTCTGATCCGAAAATGCGTAGTATTAGTGGTTGGTCCCGTTAAAATATTGCAAAGAGGATGAAGCAGATTCGTTTAACCACATTTCCTATCATAATAGATATATAAAAACTGAATTTTTATCTTTTTTAATTTTTATATCATTATTATTATTTTGATTTAAATAAATCACAAATTGAACTGAAATCCAATGTTTTCTTTCTTCGCTATTTGGTCAATCGTTGGTTTTTTCAATGTAGACGTGTCGGCCATAATTAGCGCCTAAATTGTTTTCTCAAAAGTTACCACACCCTTCCTTCAAATGAACACGGCAAGTGAGTGCTCGAGGTCGCGTTGATGCATGACGTATATTCTCTAAGGAAAGTTTCTTGTTTGAACACGTAAGAAGTCTGCAAGCATCGAGATACGTAGGCTGAACAGGTTGCCTGACGCGGTGTTTTTTTTTATATATTTTTATTGAAGCAGCCGCCTTTGTTAGTGGTGTAATGTTCTCCAGTATTCAGATATATAGCGAACGGTCGCGTGACTGTGACGGAGTCGATCGCGGCCCATCAAAAAGAGACATCCTTCGCGATAGACTACTCCATCCTGTAGTGATCGTTCCAATTAATCGAATCGATAACATACCTCCGGTACCGTTAGCACAACTGGAGGCCTCTCGCTGAACTGCTCGTCGAAAACAACGTCCGGTGAGTCGTCCCTGTGGATCATAGTGAACAGCTAGCTCCTGTAGTATATGTCATTCATAGGTATGTAAAGATATATTGTGTGATGGAGAGGGGGGAGGCTGGGGATAAGTGAGAAATTAGGTGCGGATTTTAGCTAGAAAGGATAGTACTGCTACTTTTTCCTCTGTGGGCATTATATGTGTATATCTCCCATTGCATGGCCCAAGATATGGATAAATGATGACTGGGATCTTAGGCTCACAAGTCATCAAGGTAAATCGCCAGTTAAAACGACCCAGATGCATTCCTTGGCTGAGGCCCCTGGCGATGTCGTAGACACAGATTATTCGTTCTGATATCACTCATGAGATACACCGATAGGCGCTGATATTAAGATGATCCGAGGTCTTGTTGGTATGTCGGAATGACACCACTTATTTCAGTTCCGCGTTCACTTGCTTCTCTACGGATCTTATCAGAATCGAAAAGCTCGAAAGTGTGATTTGATGTTGATGAAGGGCTCTCATGTCGATTCCACCATGAAACACTGGCTGCATGTGAGTGAAAAAATATGACAGACAACCATGGCTTATTGGTTTACGCGTCTGAACGATCTCAACGGTCAGGACCAAGGCTAATTGATGAACCCACAGTCTCTACGCAACAGGCGGCGGCCTTGAATACATCCAGCGATCGCCTACTTCACATTTCACTATTCTCGGTTATGCCTATGGCTGAATTTCACCACTGATTGAATATAAGTGCCTGTTTACGGAACTCGTAGGCCGTAGAGGAAAATCGGACAACAATTCACAATGCCTTATTGCAGAATAACCTTATATCCTACGTATCAACAGATCCGAACCTAAACGTTAAATGAGTAATTGATAGCGCACGCAGTGTTTTGTAAGTCCATTAGACTCATTATATACCTGTATAATATTATATGGAAAGACCTCACGTACCCCAGTTATGTCTCTTCAGAATCTTTTTAGACCGGAAAACGCACTCAAATGTTCGTTCATCATGGGGTAATAAAAGGGGGTGACGCTCATCAGCGTGGACTTACTGGAGCCGTGTGGCACGGATCGGTGTGGTCTTGTCGAAAAACAGAGATACATTGACTATTCCGAAGCTATGAATTAATTTGTATTGAAACCTGATCACAATCTGGGTATTACCTCGCTGCAACCTAGAAACACTCGTTATAGTGAGTGCTGGATTCAATGATCAAGTATATTTTGTGGAGTATTTGTAGCACTTCGATGAAGAGGGAAGTCACATATTAGCACGTGATTATTATCAGTAAAGGGGTCATGATGATATCTAAAGTAACGCACGGTACGATACGGAACTTAGTGACCCTGTAAGCAGAGTTTAGCGGTCATATTACGGGAACACAATAATCAACACACTGACATGCTATTATTTAATGATTACCAAGAAGGTTATGATTTCTCTGCCAAGCACGAACGTTGAATCGAGCATTTTTTTTTTCGGAAATTGGGCCAATCCTGGGGGCTACCAGAAAATCGATTCACAGAATGTTCCAAGCTAATTAGCGAACTTCGAGCCAAATATTAAGGAATGAAATAATTCTTGTACCTTTATTTCCAATTTTAGGGTCACATTTTTTCCAATGTAAAAGTGGTGCTATCTACGCGAGCCTGCCGCTGCGGGCTAATTCGTAAAGTTTATCACCATATGAAAAATTCAACTTTTCGGTGTTATCGGTTTGTTGGTACCTAAAGATTCCTAGAAACAATTATAAGGAACAAACTTCAAGCGTTCTTCTCTAAATACTTATCCGATCAATCATCAAAATATGTCGAGGGAATTTGGGGTAATATGGAAATCCCCATCAGTTGCTCAAATTACACTAAATAACAACTTACGCAGCCAGCTGGAACCCTGAAACCCGGGTACCAATTTCGTGCAAATATTGTAGTATTGTAGTATATTCCAGCCTTTAAGAATTATACAATTTTATATCATTATTATAATCTCAGGAATCGTGTTCTCCTGTAGGAACTGCTTTTCTGACTACGATGCGACCCCTCATGATCATTCCGAAACACCATACGAACGACGTCGTCAGAGATTGATACTCTGATCCCCCTTTTTATTAATCCTCTACACATTTTTTTTTATTCCACCCTTCGAATTGCGTATCTTTGATACTGATGAAGACAACTTATTTACGCCGATATGATTCCTTGGAGGCTCTGTGAGGCCACACTTATATCATCTTAGACATTGGCGATTGATACCAGGTGTTCACCCACAAGAAATGTGATTAATCCAATGACCATCAGTCAGGTTGGGGTACTTCAAATCGTATACTCCCGGATCTATTCTTTGTCGGTGAGGGTTCTACATTCTATCACTGCTAAATGTCAAAACGTCGAGCAAATAAACGCGAGAGCTGATGTGGCTATATCATTTTCAAAATTTCCTCTGCAATAACAAGCTCGTGAGCTAACATGCTGATTGCCAAGGTATGCAATCAACGATCGGATAATATACGAGCCTCTCATAGGCCCTATCCTGGATTCTCAATATTCTTCTGGACTAAAAAAGGAAAGTTCCTTGCTCAAGGTTGTGAGTTGTGAGTTGCTTCAAGCCGCTCCAAATGAAGATGTTTGCAATCAATAGTTTCACGTTCAAGGGGTCTATATTGACATGTTTCCAAATGGATTCGACTGACAAAGGTTGCTCACAATTGTCAATTCAAAGTAATGCATGAGAAGGGTTTCACGATCGCAAACGTTTGTCATTCTTTCTGCCTGATAATTCAGGAAAAAATGTGGTGTTTGTTGTACTTGTCGGGGGGTGTTTGGGGTCCATCAGTATTTGTTATGAGCTAAAGAGTAGGGAAAGGAATCGGATTTTTTCCTAGTTCGGTGTAATGTTGGTTTTATAGATGAATATGTGTGTCAGTGTTCGAGCAATCTTCAATTAAAAAAAAAAAAAAAAAACATTTGAGTAAAACGTCCAAACGCGGGCTACTAGAATTTTTCTCATGAAAAATTGAATGTGAAAGTGAAAAGGACGTCGGGGGTCAATGTTGACCCGACACTTTTCTGAAATGCTGAGTGACATTGGCCTGTCACACAGTAGATATAGCATTGGTACAAGAACAAACAACTTAGATCCATTCCTAGGACTGTGTTGTGTAATATATCATATATAAAAAACTGAATCCAGGCAGATCGTTTGCCCGGAGGGGACCGGGTGCCGGTTTGGGATTCAGCTAGCAACTTTTGAGACGATCTTTCTCAATACGACCCGCACACGGTAAAATCTGATTCTAACTGGGACTGTGAGCTGATAGTTTATCGAGCATAGGTGCATAAGTGCATCGCCTCAGAGGAGTGTCCAACGGAAATACTACGCAAAGGGCGCAACTATATCTCCCCCGTTGAGGACATCCATTCCCCCCATGTTGTATATTGGTTGGTATTGTTGTTATTACCGATCCCCCCGGCCGTGTACAATAGCCATTGGTGGTAGAATGAATTAAAAAATACTGATGATGATTCTGAAAGCGCACCTCTATTATCTGTTCGGCCGAAACGTACTATGAGCTGTTGATATGGATTCGAGGTGTCACGATGAAGAAACAGGAAGAAAAGTGAAGAACAGTATCGGGACGAGTGACTATTTGAAGGATGTGGAGTGGTGTTCATCACACATACAAAATGAAGCAGCAAGACTACCATGATTTGGGCATGTCCTTGCCCCGAGTAAGAAGGATGGAACGCAGTGAGAATAGTAATGAGGAATTAAGGATGCGGGGTGACGGCAAGGAGAAGAGGTAGACCCCGCAAGCATGGGAGATTGCAATGGAAGAAGGCATGGTCTCAAATGGCGACGGGAATAAGATCCAGAAATAGTATAACGCTGATTGGACATTCGAGTCCCAAATGATCTGGAAACCAGCAGGGTAACAGAATCGAAAAGCAATCGAAGGTGAACCCAACAGAAATATTATCACCATAGTCATGCCACCATTTACTAACTAGGTTCGCAAGAGGGAAGAGAATTATTTCTTCCAATGAAGTCGATTGAATAAAGTTGTTGTTCGCCTTTTTCCTTTCTGACTCGACTATGGAGGACCTGGCGTGATTGTGTTTTTCTTTCAGTATTTAATATTTTTGATAGGGGGGTAACTCGAAGTATAGGTGGTTATTTGCGTTCACCATCGTCACTGACATGCAACTGAGTCACTTGAAATTATTGCAACAATAATTGTATAATGTTGATCGATTGTTTGCAGTTCACTTTTGTGGTAGGTAACCGGTTTTTATTTTGATTTGATTAAATTCTAATTCCCCCGACCAGAATGCTAATAAGGTTCATCAATAGACCCTAGCCGTAATGATGAAGGTGACACCGGCCGATATCCCTCCATCATCCCTCGACTAGTTATCAGATACGTCAAGCAGGTGTGTAACCATCCAACCTGAAAGTGGTCCCATTCAATTCTATTTCGATGCCGCAATATCAGTCAATATAATTGTTTTTCCCGATAAACCACGAGGCGATTTTTGGTTGTGACGTCACTATTTGACAACCGTCTATATTCATCTCTGCTGTGAGAACAATAATGTCTCTTTAAATGATTCACCCGGCAGACACTAGAAGTAGGTTGTCATAGTTATACATGTAAATTGTAGAGTCATTCATTATTCTTCTTCCGGCATTGGGTTTTCACCCTTCAGAGGAATCTTCACACTGGGCAGGTTTGTTTCTGTGGTATTATTTTTCCTACTTATCGTCCCATCCTCATTTCCATTTTTTTTTTTTTAAATGGCTTAAACACAGCTCGAGATAGTTCAAGGACCCGGCATTGTTTTTAATCACTTTGGCCAATTTTTCGTTCTAAATCAGCCCATAGATCAGATAGAAGTAACCCCTCAAATTGTAGTCGAGATGAAAAAAAGGTGTTTTCCCTCTTTCCGACTGTCTCGAAAAGCGACGCACTTTGAATCCAATCTGTTCGCTTCTGAAGTGTCCATGAGGAGCACTTGAAACGGCTCGATATTTTCACAACGGGCCCATGAATTAGGTGATCACGCTCATACGCAGAATAGATGACAACGCCCCCCATGCAGCACGCTGTGTATGGGACTATGTAACACTCTTAGAAAACTAACAGCGACTTCTTCTTATAGTCTAACATCTGGGAAAGAATATCATGTAACAGATCACGCTTGTAAGGTAATGTCATATTCCTACTAACTAGTTATACCTATTATGGATGCAAATACACCATAGTATAAAAGAATGTCCTTCCAATCGGAGCCTATAGTGAAAAAATGAAAGTAGAATATAATCTAGAAATGTGGAAATCGACAGAATAGTTTTCTATTTCTTAGTTTTTTTGTTATTTCTATTCACCGTACGGGCCAATGTTCATCAGGGTTATTGTCAGGCTTTTTCCCAATTCAACAGATATGTTATCGTCGCGCAATGACGGCAAAAAAACTTCAATTGACTGTCCTCTGACAATGGTTCAATGTGTTGTACCGGTACGGTTGTAACTAAACACACCCTGAAATTGGATCTGGATTGACCCCGGGCAGCCATGCGCCATACAGTGCCCTGTTTAGGACTAGAGGCTCCCGTCCTCGATAGTTCTACTTGTCAACAATCTGCCTGAAGGTCAGTCATTAATCACTCAGCAGTGGGCTGTGTCGAGACCGGCATATCCGGACCGAGATCGAGACCAGCTGGTGTCGATACCGAGACTGAGACCAGGAGCACACCTTCGAGACCGAGACCAGCAAGCTCCGAGACCGAGATCGAGATGGGGACCGAATTTATATAATGTATAGGGCAACAATTCCAAGTCCGAACTGTATTGTATGCCTATTTACACCCACATGCTTTTTTTTTGAAATGAAGACAAACTCTGCTCATTGATACATTGTTTTTTTTTTCTATATCTGTCAACAGTCAACACTTCTTCCCGATAATTCTCCACAATCTACCATGATAGGTCTAACACCAGCGAGCAAAAATCAGGGGTGGTGCCAGTGAGCATGCACGCCTCCGCCCATCCCCATCCCCTACCTCTCCTCCTGGCCTGAAGCGATTCTTTTCTTTTCTCTGCATCCTTCTGCTGTCATGCAAGCATATACATAATCTACTACGGCTTCCTCAACAAGGAATTAACTGATCATCTCTCTGAGTCTCTCTATTCAATTAGCTTCTTAAGGTCGTAACCATCACCCACCCCCCACATACCCCAGGACACCAGTTGAAGGCGCTATTGTCTCCATCCATAGCCCATCCCTAGATTCCAAAATCAATAAATACCACCCCCTTGAAAGCATACATTACCTTTTGTCCTATGATTGGATGACCAATTTCATTACCATGTACTGTAACGTTGGCCCTCATTGTCTTCAAAGTAAAGTTCTTGCCGAACAGTGATAAAACAAATGCCATAAAATGAGAATTCATTGTCTAGGCCCAGATTCTACTTGTGGGCCTTTTCACAAATAACCAGTACGTTATGTGGCCCTTCTTCAACTAATCACAGCTAAAAAAATCCTGAATCGCCCCACTAGGGGCTGGCCTTACTTAGTACTACTAGTACACTAGTCCTTTGTCAGGCCTGATTACTGATATAATAGGCATAACTATTACTACTTTCATGACATCCAAAGATACATGTGAATCAGTGGTACTGTGAACAATTTCCTCATCATGGACTGCAGTCAATGTCAATTCAACTTTCGCAAAACTGTTACCAATGTCATTAAACAACAATTCATGTTTCACCGGTTCCATAATGATAATGCTAGTCTTTAGGCTACTGCAGTAACTAGCAATTCATTTACCAATTACTTACTTCCCCCTCCCTCTCTGCTATCACATTTCAGCGCCTCTGGAGAGTGTCGTATTGGGGTAGCATACGAGCGGTTTCCAGGTTTAAATGCCCGTGTTCTTTCATATTCATTTTTTTTTTTATTTTTTATCTGGGCAGGGTTCAATAAGATTGATTGGTGTTGGATACAAAAAAATAGTTGAATCTCTAACAATACGACGTTTGAAGGATCGTGGATGCCACAGGATCTTATATTCAGGTTTGAACAACACATGACAATTATTTAGAGCTATGCCTAATATATCCCTGTCAATACAAGTGTTCCAAAGTGAAACTACACGAATGAACCATTTACCAGGCTTCTGACTCCCTTGCCTACTGTCTGTGACTACTGTGAGTGACTGCCAACAAGTTGAAGCTCGCAACAATAACGGGCCCTGGACCAGTTGTGACAAACTGTTTCCTTCCACATTGGCCCGGTCAAAGCCCCACTCTACTTGCTAGTTCCTTGTAAAGCTCAACACATGATTTGCCGATGTTTTTTGTGAACTAAGAATTATTCCGAAGAGAAAACCGATACCGATATTTTACTGGTTTCGAAGCGAGACCGAAGAATTTTTTCCGGACCAGAGGGTTTCGAGACCGAGACCGAGACCACAGGTTGTCGAGACCGAGACCGAAACAGACCGGTCTCGAGAACGATACCGGTCTCGATACACTGCCCACGTCATTCCCAGGTGTTCACTGCTCCCTAATTATATGTTTCCAAATAATCCGAAAACATACGTCCTTCTGAACCTGTAACATTTTGTTTCGTTGCTCAATTTAATTTATGAGCTTCCTCGTGTGGATGCCGAGTGTTCAGATTGAGAATTTCTTTCAGGTCCAAATCTATTCAAGCCCTTTGGAAAATTTGCATTTGAATTTTCAGTATATCTTCCCGTCAATATTGCTAAGCGCAAATTCCTTTCATACTTTTTCTCGATATCTGTGTTTTTGAGGAGGTTTAGAATAATTTCGTCAGAGGTTTTTGCCCTCCTCTGATATGTCTGATATCTGGCTTCAGGTAAGTTCTCACATGGACACATTAGTCCACATCGGGTCCAACTGATGTGCCTGTTGTTCACCTGATAATTCCAGTATGCTCATGGGTCA
This sequence comes from Sclerodactyla briareus, assembly GCA_026419785.1. NCBI lineage: Eukaryota > Metazoa > Echinodermata > Holothuroidea > Dendrochirotida > Sclerodactylidae > Sclerodactyla > Sclerodactyla briareus. The sequence continues at coordinate 234,895 of JAODTK010005844.1, forward strand.
ATTGTTCTCTTCAATCAGTCACACCGCTTCAGTGCTCCATTTTTATTTATCCGACAACCCGAGGCTGCGTCACTCATCGAAAGAAAAGAATATACGCGATCCCGCTGTGGTCCTTCTCGGTGTGTAGGTCGTTTATCTTGTCACGCTCATCGAGCGGGCATGAGCATTTGGCTCTTTTCTGTGAGCTGTAAACGTTTGTACTTACGTTTGAGGAGAAAATACAACATTGCGCACCTGACGGGGCGGAACGTTGATGAGGATGGAAAAAAGTATTTTATAGTTTTTGCTGTAGCGAAGAAAAAAAAAATGTTGACTTCAGTCATCGCTTTACTTTTAATAGTTCAATCCACTACAGTACAAAATAAGATATATCTAGCGCACCTTACAATTTGTTGCTGCTGCGTTCCAGTTAGGTGCTGAAATGATGAAGATTATTCAGATACCATCCTATGCTAAATGGTGTATGTATATAAACTCTATCCATTTCCAGAATATGCGAAATATACGAATAAAAAATATTGCGCACATGTACTATCCTCTGCGAAAGAATGTGGCGATATTACATTGAATATCCATATATTATACTACGTATAACTTCATTTGCGTCCCGAGGGGGTATTTTGTCGCGACCACATTAACGAGACATCGACTGGTCAACGACCTGGATTTTGCCGCACGGGTTACATACATTAGACTGATTTAAGTGATTTGTCTCTTTGATTTAACGTCGGTAATTTCATTTTGCTTTGGAAATCTTCATCACCGCAGAGATGCGCCGATCGAGGCCGTGACAGAATCCACTTTTGCGTGGGTTGAAATTGATTCCCCAGTCTCCTGGAATAACGGATTGATATTTACGACACTTGGGAAGGGGTCTCAATAATACTACAGATAAATGTTTACGTGACTGTAGTGCTGGGCCATGAGATCGTTCTATTGTAAACAAGTAATATTGTGTAACAAGTGATGCTGGTCCACTCTGATACACTGTGCACAGGGCTGTTATGGTGGCTGGGAGGTACCAGAAGCACATCGTCTGGTTACATCACAGGAATAAGCGTCAAACAACGTTCAACAAACGAAATTCATCTCAGTATAGATTCGGTAGTCTCATTATATGATGGGCGTTCTCGAGTAAGTGAGTTAGCGAGCGAAGCCCGAATGCAAACGAGCAAACTGGCAGTGTAATTATGTAATTGAAAAAGAAAAAAACTTTCTTAATTGCAATCAGAACCCTTTTCCCCTTTCGCAATCCTTCCGAGGTTTTTTTTTTTTTTTTTTTTGGGGGCTGTGGGGGGATCTAGTGATCATAACACGTTTGTGATTACACTGGTATGTGGCACTGATCCTATCATTTCGTACGGGTGCTCTGGATTTTCATTCGCATAGGCCGAGGTCTCAAAAAGACAACATGGAAGCCAAATAATCAAGGAAAAGTCTCGACAACCTGGTTAAAATTAATTCCAACGTTGACAGTAAGCACGTTCTATAATTTTAATATATTTTCTGTAACCTCCATACGCCTTCCTCATCATAGGAATCTTTCAATCCTTCCTGTCTTGCATTTTCATTAATATTCATAATAACCTGGAAACAGCTCGAGGTAGTTACGTGAACACAGCAACTGCTTGCTACTATTTTGTGGGCTTTCATTTCGCTTAAATTCCCCGATATAGCCTTATGTAATTATCTCCATTGGTAAACGTCATTAGATCAAATTGTCTGACCAGAAGACTGACCAAATAGACATGTGTGCTTCGAATCTAATATGTACGCTCCCTAAGATGTTGAGAGAAATACTTGAAACTGCTTCTTTGGTTTGGGCAGCGAAAAGTGCTTAAAGGGAAGATTACGTTTCGTCGAGTGCTCTCATATTATACTGCTTAGAAATAATAGCGACCTTCCTGATAGATGAAATACGACGCCGTAAATTAACGCATACGTCTGGCACTATCGCTAATATAAAGGGGGTAACGTGAGCTTTGCAGGACTTATGGTTGCAGTGAAACTTATGGGATTGAGCAAAATTGATGATTTTCCTTTTTCCAGTATCTGTTTGTCTGTACAATCGAGCAGTAGATTTAGGACAAGGGAGTAAAATTCTATCAAACTCCACCCAAATCCAACAATTGATGTTTAATTTGCTTGATGACGTGACGGCATACTTAGTGTTCGTAAATTAACTCTTCAGTCCGGTATGATAGTTGTCGATGAATCTTTTCAGGCCTTGATTACTAACTTACTAGTTACTGCACTGACTATCGCACGGGTCACTATTCGGGCAGTTTTCGATCTAGGTGAATACCCCATACAGGGGCTAACCCTGTGAGGGACCATAGGTTCCTTCAGGAACCGTCCAGTCGTCATGGTCGTTGGAACCTCCAGTGTCTAAGCCGTGAACTCGAACATATCAGTAATAATGATTTCTGAACTGCTGAATGGGGAACTTTAACGTATTACGGACAGTTGATACATAACACAGAGGAAGGCAAGCTGAATCCATTGGTCTTCAAAGATGTTAGATGCGTATTGCCTAATAGAATCATCTCGCGTGATATTCTGACGTATTCAAACAACCTTGACAACATCCCTATGTATTGTCTATTGTTTTTTTTTGTGTTTGAAAACTTGAACATTGCTCGAACCTCGACAAATGATTCTGCCCGGATATGAATGGCACAACATATTCAACCATAATGGTGTAGCCTTGCCCGAAACCGAGCGACTGTACAAGGATAAATTATTCTCCAGAATTCAAAGAAAACAGGAACATGGCTGTGATGTCTTTCTGTGAGGTCACTAGTCACTTCTCGTAATAAACTGAAATCATAGTTTTGTCCTGATACAAGGTCTATCACTTCTCCAACGGCATGTCGTATGAAAATGGGATTGGAACCCATAGGTGAGATTCTTTCTAATTATCCGACAAGCTATACTGATGGCCTGAACAGTAACTGTTCATGATTGTAACACTGTACTAGTAGTCACTGGAGGTGCTTCCAGTACTCTTGAAAGGACCCTGACTGAGGTCTACGATTTGTTACGAATAACTGTAGGTGGCTGTGATCAACGAGTAATCCAGCGTAGCTTACTTCAGTGTGCATGAAATGACCTACGAGCTAAAGAATAAAACCACGAACTTGAATTATTTGAATTGAACTGCTCCGGTGCCTTCAATTTCCAATCGAATCGATAGTACTCACACTATCTTGCGTCCTCCAGGGGGAAATTCGTCTCGAGAGGAAGACGAACTCCCACGCGACTCACACTCATTTCGACACAAGATCAATAAATTCACATATCAAAGTAAAACACCAGCCTGCGACTGGCGGACGATCGTCGAAGAGGAGGCTGCACTCCGAGCCACGCTGAACGTGATGTTACAAATACCTTCGTGGAGAGATAAAGAGTTGACCTGAGTAGCAGTTATTTGAACCCTTCGCATACTATACTACTATCCGTACATCTGCACTTGGTGTACGGTTGCATGTTTTCACCTAACCACCCCTCGAGAAATGGAGATATCTCTCACTTTATTTTAATTTAAAATCCTCGCATATATTTCTGACATATCGAAAGGCTTTTCTTGCTTTGTCTAGACTATGTTGTAATACCATGAGAATTTAACAAAACCAAAACGCTGTTCGCGATGGAATTGCGTGCATAGCATTAATCAGGAAGGTCGGTCTAACCTATTAAATCTACTATTGTATGTGATTATTGAACAGGTAATCTTCATTGCCAATTGCGAAGGGCAAGGAGAGCGCAGTTGTTTCAATTCAAATCCAATTTAGCTATTGTATTCACGATCATTATGAAGTGTAATGCCAGGATAGTAATCAGTTTTAATATACGCAGCTACAGTATTTCTTGGTATGTGTTGAAAAGAGGAGGCGAGTCGTTGCCGTGTCTCTAATACGATCACAATGTCGTTCTTTGTTTATAAGGAGCCGAGGGCGATATACTGAACTCGACTAGTATCAAATGAAATCTGAGCAAACTAAAACCTCAATATGAACATGAGAAGGATCCTAAAAATTACCACCGTCCATAATTGCCAATAATCTTCATCTCAGAGCCGGGCAAGATCAGCATTGGAAGATACTCCACCTGACATCAGTCTTGTCAACATCTTTCCTAAAGATGAATTGGAAATAGATGATAATTCATATTCCAACAAAGGATTCAGATTTGAACAAACGCACCTGCTTCCTGAACTTGCCATTTTGAAATACCAGTACCAGACACCTGAACCTATACGAACCCTCTTGCCTCGGTGTTGGAATAGGTCCACTAGAACGCTGTTCATGTATCAGGCTCGTGGAGAAATGATTGGCTACTTACATTTTTAATTTTTGAATGAATTAAATCGGATCAATGGGTATTATTCGATTATCGCAATCACTTCAATGCGTATTATAGCTATTCGTTCGTCTGAAAACCAGTGAAAGCCTGTGAATACCCATTAGGAGTCATTTCAAGTTTCTAACACTATATTTGCATTGATAGAATTATCTTCGAACAACCCTCTAATAAAACAGTGAGACCCATTTTAACAGTCATTCTTAATGTTGATGTCACTGACTAACTTGGATCTGGCGTCTATGCATATTCTTTGCTATGAATACAATTGTCTATGGATATGCCACAGACACTTGTACACGTTTTTACACGTCAGAGGATGGTGAAAAAATGTGAATGAATAATAATATAATACGAGCAAACGTAGTTAAACATAACGAAAGCTAGCAATGTGGAAAGCGCTGACCATTGAAATCCATGTTTTTTTCCGGTTGTTAAAATCCAATAGTGCTGCTACACGTGTCTGATGTTAGTACAAATTTCCACGATCGTCTCTAGTCTCTATCGAGGTGCTAAGTAACAAACCGCGCTAGGTATTTCACGGTATCTGTGATCACGAAAAATTCTCCTTTGCCTCTTGGGTACGGCACGTTCCGACATGTGGCGCCCAGAGCCTGTTTAAATAAATATCTCGCTTGCCCGCTCAATTATTAATACGACGACCCACATATGTGCGACTCTTCCTGGGCTTTACCATATTCACCTTCACAGTAAATAGGGAAGAACTCTGAGTTACATATGGGGGCCATAATGCAATCAACTGCAGAAACAAAGCCTTCACTCCGGCGATTCGCTGTGGTTGGTTTCTTAGGCTGCCATGATTGCCTCCATAGTAGGGAGTGACTTGGGCGTTTTATGATGTTGTTTAGTATTTGCTTGTGTTTGGCTTTTGCTTTTCCTCTAAGAGATTGGCTCTTCGCTGTCATGCCAAACAAAATGATTTGAACCGGGAGTTATTCAACCATTCAATTGACTTTATTTCCGGGAAACTCCTTTGTAAAAATGTCATAAAACCCTTGAAATAGATATCATCATTCTTGGGAGACATTGGGTAATGTATATTTACGTTTGTTTGTTTTAATGAACCCTCCCATCACTCGCCCTCTCTACCATGGGGTATTTCCTGTACACACCCATTATCCCCATAACGAGGCAAGTAATGGCGCTTTCCCTCGGAGCCGGGATATGTTCGTGATTGCTAAGCCCACCTCCCATGCATGCGAGCGATTCTCACACATAGTACACAAACGACTTTCATCGTCTTCAGTGTTGGAAATGTTTTTTCTTACTGTCGCAATCGATAAATAGGGAAGAACACTAGATCAGATTCGTATCAAGCAAAACATGCAGTGAGGGTGATGTTTTTTTAGCGATCACTTTACAAGTGATTAATTGGTCTTGGGGAAACTTGACCTACTTGTCTATCTAACTACAACATCAAGAGATATCTGAATATGGATAGTGTTGCTGCTTCCCTCCCCTCGAAATGAGAGAAATAGTCCATGGGAATGTATGACTGAATACGCTAGTTTACCTAATTATGTTCGATGATTTTCTACTTTACTACTTTGGGGTCGTGGCCAGGGGATGCAAGACAACCCCTGTTTGCCAGTTTTGTATGTGTATCTATGCGAATGGCGCTGGCTTAAAATCGATCAATTCTAAATGAACAAAAATATGAAGCTCGGAAGCACCAATGTGAAAGAAATTTGAGCGAGAATTCATTGATTGAACTTAACCGAGAGGGTGAGACTTGATTGGGTGTTCATAGCCCAGCATAGGTTATAGCAGCACGTTTACTCAGGCATTTACACCAAGTCTCCAAATATCGACCCAACCTAAATCCAAGTCAATGCGATCATTCCCCTGATGATTATCCATTTAGACATTTCTATTCTAATGTCGCTCGCATTCATATTTGCCATGGATAGGCTATGGTTTGTTTGAATCACGAAAACAACAGAGTTATGATTGTGGAAATTATCAAGGAAACACCGTTCTTACCTCTCAGTACATTGTACGATTACCATTTTAATTAATTTGCCGATTTACAATTACCGAATTCGCTAATTCTCCCTCTTTTCATGATGTCACTGTCCAGTGAGGAGGTCATAACAGATGACCAGAGTACAATCACTGTCAATACCTACATAGTATGTTCTATAATACATCTGGTTAACTGTTGTTTTGCAATCAGAGGTCCAGTCTACAGGCCTAAATAAGCCTCTAAACCTCTAAAAAAAAAAAAAACAAAAAAAAAAAAAAAAGAACCGCAAACCTCCTAACTTCGTTTATAACAGTGTGCTATAGACGATTTTTTTTTTTTTTGCTCAGAGTCGTTTCTCGAAACATTACAAACTATACGCAACAAAACAAACCCGACCAACTTGCCAGTTTGCCAGTCGTTCGCGTTACACGCACATGCAGTGTGATAGCAGGCAAGAATAAGTCTCCTCTGTCAGACAAGTCTTTCATTTCAATGTTTAGAAGTTATGATGCGGTACAATATTATACATTATTGTTAGGTAACGTAACCGACAAGTAGCTCCGTGCTATCATAGTACTAGTACTAGGGTAGAGTAACGGTTCTTGATTGCAAGCTCCTACTCCTTTCACAAGGCCTATTTAACGTGGGCTATGCCCCTAGGCTCCGACTTCATCAGGATTCAGGCTCTGTATTGTAGCATAGCCTATGGTCGCCAGTCTGCACAATTAATTAGGCCTAGGCTTACATAAGCATAAACACAGTCGCTGTCCTCTTCACGATCCCCATAACCTGTGCAAGTGTGACTAGGGGTTTGAAGAAATTGTAAGTTATAAACATAAAAATTACTAGGCTATTTGGAGCTCACTTACAGCTAAAATGCCGGTTTCATCATTCTCCTAATCCTAGGTCAACCGAAAGTTAATTTGCCTAATCTAGCCTAACTTAGGGCTATACAAACTATGTAATGTTTGTCCTAGTATAATAAGAAGTTGTGATTAAAAATGAAATAGGCAGTGGCTTGTAACTTGCATAATGTTGCTTACTCTGGCCATAAGTGTTGTTATCATAATGTTGACACTGGCCGATTGTGGAAATGAGTGGAATGATGTAGGGTGTGGTCACACTGATATTTTAGGCGTGGCATGTCATTCAAATAAGTGGCCAAGTTGAAAGCCTCCATACAGTCTATGATTACGCTACTATAATTCTTTGGTGTGGAGTCACCTAAAGTGCTGGAACAAACTTTCTATAGTGTGGCTCACCAGTAAAAAAAATGTAGGTTGTCTTTCGGATTGACTTCACATTAAAAAAATCACAATAATCCATTTAGATCGTTTTTTGAAACTCCAATGAGTTTTTTGGCTGACAATGTAACTGCAGCGTCACCTTTACTTTCCATGTAAGAAAATCCCCAAATTTTGATTGCTCATCACAAACGGGCGAGTCAATACATGAACGCCACCATTTCATATGGCACCTTTTCTCCAACCCACCGTCAATGAGGGGTAGTTTTGTTGAAGACCTAGCGGATACGTCCTTTCTACGTAACGTACACTATCTGTCATATATTCAATCACCCTATAAACTCGCCATTGAGACCAACCCACAATGAAGGTTTTAAATCATGGATCCGAAAACTGTGGGATTAAGCTAATGTCTGGATGCATAATCTAACATTGCCAGATAGATTTGTGTGCCTGATTCCGAAGATTGGGGTAATACCAACGAAAATAAATTCCGATGTGATGTTATTAATAATGCTATTAATGATTTTCTTCCGCCATTCTTTATTGTATGGAGTTTTCTAGCTCTGCCCATATAGTTGCAGGTACTGCAACTTCGTTGTAGCTTCTTGTTTTCATATCTATCCACAGCAGTGTACGGTGGTTGTTTTCATCATTCTCATCTATGTATGTGCATGAATAATCTATGTTATAACCGTCGTTTAGGCTTTTGTTGCTTCCTATTTTCTTGATTTATTCATTCCTAATTACAGGTAATGAACATATGTGGGAGCCGTAAGAGCTTACCCATGGAATTCTAACAAAATACATGACAAAGAGAGCCTTTCCGTCGACAGGACTGATAGTCGGGCGAAAGTAAACTCCGTTATCCAGATACTGGAGGTGGGTGAACACGTTATAGATCACTACTCTCCCGCTTAATACTGTACTGTACCCCGGAGTTGCCGCAGCGACATGTGTATTGCGCAGGGGTTCTATGTCGCCGTAAGATGGATCAGAGTACTATACACCCGTAGCCTAGAACGCTACACGGACGATAATTGTAAAGTGAATATTTCTACTTCCGGGACCGCCGTTTTAGTCCCAAACTGCAATTCGAAGCCACTCGAGGATGGTTTTCAGCATGCAGTCATTTTGTTTCTGTAAGAAAGAGTACAGTAAATTGGAAAAAAACAAGTACTTTCAAACACGTGTCCATAACACACAATCATCGAGTGGCTGGTGGAAAATTTGGTAAAGCGTCGATTGTTCATCCGGAAACGGAAATTCGTGGTTTTGTGGTTTCAAGTCCGGGTCGGTATTATAACGAAGTAAAAATGTAACCTGTAGTCTTCTAGCCGAAGCAGGGACGAACGTGGGCAGGTGGGTGGGGTAGGCAATTTGCGTGCTGCCGTTTGCGTATAATTCTTACATCGAGGTACTGCCCCGAAACGGCATTGCCAAGTAATATGCGAATATGCCGCGATTACAGGAATTGAGATTATCTCATTGGTAAACAGAGGTATCTGTACTTTGTAGAGGCATATCCTTACATTTCGACGATACCATCGCAAGCCCCTCTGCAGGATTTGTGGTCGTAATTCTTTGAACATATGTGGATCAGAGACATGTATTCTTATACCTCACCGATATTTTGCGACGTGTCCAATCCCGTAGTGCACTGCCTTGCGACACTATTCATTTCCCTCTACATGGTATGAACACTTTCCCCGTACACTCGGACAAGTGACTTTGGAAGTGAGTGGAACTTGCATGTAGTAACGGAATGCATCTATCATACGATTATACTTTATCAATGTTTATACATCTCAATTACCATCATTATACAGGGGACTGTTATTTTTGGACGGGGGGGGGTTGGATTGGGCTAGTTGAAACTCACACAACGTTCTTATATTTGTGCGGAGGAGAGGAGGTTAGAGGAACGGGGGGATCCGCTGTAGTTGAAAAAATGACTTATTAAAATTACTATTAGTTTCTATTTGCAAGTTACAGAATCAGTTTATACAGAGGAAGACATATTAGTTTTCGATGTCCAATATACAACAGACAGTTTGAAACACTGCACATGACGATTATTTCTATTATTATATGTTGCTAAGAGCGAGATTGTGCTCAAAGTGCGACCTAACCTAGCTTGATTCTCCTGTTTCCTGGGGAGACTTTTAATCACGCAAAAGTGTCGTGTTTCCAAATATAGCCCTACCCAGGGACGCTTTGCTTGCGTCTCACACAAGAAAATAATTACAAACACCGGCATGCGTCGTAATGTTTTGATGCATTTGGAGTGAATGAGCTGCGGTAATATTTCTCATTCGTTCTTTTTTGTTTTCGTTTGGCAGATATTTCGTCGGTTATAAATCTCTCGATGACCCTTTTTCATTGTCTTTCCCATTCATTCCCCTGTTATCGCCATCTTACGGAATTCGGTTATGTTGGTTTTCAAACCAGCCGCGAAAAAATAACAATTTTTTTCTGGAACGCCGAAGTGTTATATTAAACTTTGCTTCGTAATTAGTTTTCATAAATTATGTTTTAGGAACATATACGTCAACATATAGTGTTATGAATCGACTTTGGAATACTGTTGAAGACTATGCCACGCATGCGTTCATGTGTATGGGCCTATATCACCCAAGTGTTGACATACCTGTGCTTATGACACGCATTTGGTGATGTGTGTAGGCTTATAACAAACAAGTGTTGATGTGTGTAGACTGTTAATCCGCATGGTTGATTGGTTGCAGGAATATAGCTGATGTGTTGAGTATGTATAATTATACCATGAATGCATTGATGTATCGTGACCTTATCCACCTATCAACAAAACTATTAACGAGAGACTTCGATGTCATCTTGGGTTTTTTTCTATTTATGTAGTTCACATTCACACCTAAATTAATATTTTACTAGTGATGTTGGATTTTCGTGACAGACAGAGGGTCCATACATTGCCTGGAACGAAAGTTCCCCTCATTAAAATCCGATGAAATTAAGCAAACATCACTGTGTCGTGATATCCAACACAAAATAACGTGCCGGCGATTCTGCGTAAGATAATATCAGTAATTTGTATTGTTTCCTATATCCCCCGATCCATACGGCTAATTTGCTACAACGATTTGTGATTCGCGAACGGTGCAAAATAGAATAGAAACTGAGATATCACGCAGTGGCGGCCACGGGATAACAAGCATAGGCAAACGAATACCAATAATGCATAAGAAACATTCACGACTAAAGAGGGGGAACAACAGGCCAGTTCAGAACACATGCCTCATTGTTCTCAGGTACTTGCCTGTGTGGCCACTTTGTGGCCAAAAGTTTACTCGATCCCCACCCTAATCCTGGGAAAAATAGTATTTTCAAACTTACAGAGGAAGACTATATTAGTTTTCGATGTCCAATATACAACAGACAGTTTGAAACACTGCACATGACGATTATTTCTATTATTATATGGGCTAAGAGCGAGATTGTGCTCGAAGTGCGACCTAACCTAGCTTGATTCTCCTGTTTCCTGGGGAGACTTTCAATCACGCAAAAGTAATTTTGCTACCAAAGATTACAAGTATGGCAAGATACAATAATGATTAAGAAAATTCACGACTCAAGAGGGGAACAACAGGCCAGTTCAGAACACATGCCTCATTGTTCTCAGGTACTTGCCTGTGTGCCAACTTTGTGGCCAAAAGTTACTCCGATCCCACCCTAATCCTGGGAAAAATAGTATTTTCAAACTTCATAAAATACAGATATGTTTACCAGCAGTCATTCACGATGGTCGTTTTAAGATCTGTGTACTAGCCGCTAATCACGCTGGTGGTTGTAAGATATGTGTACCAGCAGCCAATCACGCTGGTCGTTGTAAGATATGTGTACTATCAGCCATTCACGCTGTCATTGTGAGATATATGTACTAGCAGCCAATCACGATGGTGGTTGGAAGATCTGTGTACCAGCAGCCAATCACGATGGTCGTTGTGAGATATGTGTACTAGCCGTCAATCATGATGGTTGTTCTAAGATCGTGTGTACTAGCAGCCAATCACGATGTGGTTGTAAGATATATGTAACAGCAGCCAATCACGATGTGGTTGTAAGATATGTGCTCTAACAGCCAATCACGATGGTGGTTGGAAGATCTGTGTACCAGCAGCCAATCACGCTGGTCGTTGTAAGATATGTGTACTCGCAGCCATCACGAATGGTGGTTGTGAGATCTGTGTTCTAGCAGCCAATCAGGATGATCGTTTTAAGATCTGTGTACTAGCCGCCAATCACGATGGTCGTTTTAAGATCCACGTACTAGCAGCCAATCACGCTGGTGGTTGTAAGATATGTGTACCAGCAGCCAATCACGATGGTCGTTGTGAGATATGTGTACTCGCAGCCAATCACACTCTGTGGCGGTTGTGAGATCTGTGTTCTAGCAGCCAATCACGATGATCGTTTTAAGATCTGTGTACTACCAGCCATCACGATTGTCGTTTTAAGATCCACGTACTAGCAGCTAATCACGCTGATCGTTGTGAGATATGTGTACTAGCAGCCAATCACGATGGCGGTTGTGAGATCTGTGACTAGCCGCCGATCACGCTGGTCGTTGTGAGATCTGTGTACTACCAGCCATTACGCTGGTCGTTATGAGTTATGTGTACTATCAGCCAATCACGCTGATCGTTGTGAGATATGTGTACTAGCAGCCAATCATGCTGGTCGTTGTGAGATCTGTGTACTAGCCGCCAATCACGCTGGTCGTTGTGAGATCTGTGTACTAGCCGCCAATCACGCTGGTCGTTGTGAGATCTGTGTACTACCAGCCAATCACGCTGGTCGTTATGAGTTATGTGTACTATCAGCCAATCCGCTGGTCGTTGTGAGATATGTGTACTAGCAGCCAATCACGCTGGTCGTTGTGAGATATGTGTACTAGCAGCCATCACGATGGTCGTTGTGAGATATGTGTACTAGCAGCCAATCACGATGGTCGTTGTGAGATCTGTGTACTGACAGTCAATCACGATGGTCGTTGTAAGATATGTGTTCTAGCAGCCAATCACGATGGTCGTTTAAAAATCTGTGTATCAGCAGCCAATTATGATGGTCGTTTTGAGATCCGTGTACCAGAAGCCAATCACGCTGGTCGTAGTGAGATCTGTATACTAGCATCCAAATCAAAATGGTCGTTGTAAAATATGTGTACTAGCAGCCAATCACGGCGGTCGTTGTAAATGTGTTGTACTTACAGTCATCTGTAGTTAAGACTGCCTACACCCAAACTTACATTGTGCCCATCGTGCAGTCACCTCTTAATGAAGCGCTGATATTGTTTGTTCCTCCTATATATTTGAATACACTAAAACGATTCCGAACCTCGTAAGAGAATTGCAGAGGAAGCAAAAAACGAATTCGGCTGCCATGATAACCTAGTCACCATGCATGATGCAGAACTGGTGGCATGTGGCCTTGTGACATCATGAGTGGTCTTCTGCTTCACTCGCTACATGGGAGTCTCAGATCCCTTCGAGGTATATACAGCAGGAGCTGTGAATGTATGAATACACTCTCCGGAATAACGAACAGTCCCCAAATACACAACTGATGACAGCACGGCCAGGTCTGGAGAATTTCTACCTCACTATCCACAATGACACGTCTACGTTGAATAATTGATTAGTGCAATACTCCCAGGTTTGCGGCTGTCATGTTCGAATACCCCCGGGGCAGCTTGCACAGTAGAGGAACTGAGGGTTACATCACGTAGACAACAGCTGCAGATTATTTCGCTCATAGCAGTTTCATTTCTACGCCAGTGAGGACATGTCTACCTACCCACCAGCGTAGGAGATCGGAGGGAGTACAAATCCACGAATAAATGAAACATTTAATATTATTTAGGCTTGTGGGATCAACGGGCGAAAGAAAATTTTCTCTGAGCAAAAAGTAGAAAAAAAGACTGAGAACCGATTGCGAGCAACGATCGATAAAGGTACAATTCCACTCTCTTGTACACTCCATGAAATTCCTAAAAGCCAAAGTGTGGACAACAATGACGAAAAAACTGCTCACTTTTTTCGAGAAGTTATTTCCAGATGCCCCACAAGCCACCTCCCCACCAGATGAATTTCGCTAAGCGGCATGCCGGTATGTGTTTGTATCATTGATCCCATGAATAGGAGAAAAAACTAGGAACCCCCCGAGACAGCTTTAACTGTGATGCAAGAAGAGGAATCTTCGGATATTGCGGATGCCGACTAATCAATGTCATTATGGATCTGCGTGCGATCTAATGCAATTTGATGGTAATACCTATTTCGCTCCGCATCACATTTCCAACGTTTCGTCAACACGGCGGCTTCAACCAGCATATCGCGATCTGATGTTAATGTGTCTGCTCTCGCTGCAGTACCGGTAGCTAATCACATACTTCGATCGTCTTACCCGATTCATCACCATAAGTCCTGTGTTGGGGAATATGGTCTTATAGTTAAACCTGATGCTGTCGCCTGAAGGAATGATGTTCAAGGAGACTCTGCTGAGCACAGTTAGGGTAATGTTTTGATTCAATCTTATTCTCGAATGCTACAATAGTAATTCGTTTTGCCTGTTATTCCCAGCAAGTATTCAACATGTAAGGGAGGATGTGGGGGTAGAATATTACCTCTAACTCTATACCTATTACCTTCTAATTCAAACCGCCGGGTGACGTTCTCTTCAATTGCTGTACATTGTAGTAAAAAGAATGTGTTATAGAGGTGTGAGATGCCAGACATTTAAATCCATTCGCTAAGAACTATGATGGTATTTAGTATGTGCATGCGCACGAGTTACGCTTGTCTCATAAGCCCCATAAAGCTTCCAAGTTGAAACTGTACTATAGCGTACCCAGCATAGCTTTGGTAAACATCAGAAGATTATTTATATATGAGAGTATAGAATTGAGAAATAATACATGACATTTTCAGCAGTCTCGCTCCAATAGTCATGTAGGTTACATCACGAAGAATCGTCTTTGAACTGTATCACATAGTAATATTGACGACGAGTACGGGAGTTGCTAAATGAGGATGTGGAGAAAGATGTTAGATTTAGTACCACGCCTCATCACGGAGCTTAAAGGGGAACTCCAGGCAAGAGGTAGTTTCCTTGCATTTCTAGATATTTTCCAGACATTCCTAACGGTGTTTTGATGGACTTGAAAGACCTCCGTTATCATTGTCACAGTGAATTCAAAGTCTCGTCCTTGGTTGTATAGTCATAACACTGCGCGGTACAGTGCACAGCGCACCCCATTATTGACAAACTATCAAATATCCCCCAATATCGTGACGTAGTCAACGACCAAGCAACCAGCATAGCCTCAGTGTGTGCATGTACGTACGTGAGTTAGCGCTCAGCGCCCCAGCAGAAGTAGCAGAACACCAGTTCATATCATAATTCTTTCAAACTAAGAATACTGTTAATTTAGAACAAATTGGATGCATAATTACACTGGTTGGGGATGTTTCCAACTAATTTCTAGTGAATGAAGGTATGGCCTACAACCGATTCGGAAAATTTCACAGAAGCAATGAAATTGGCCCATTGCCAACAATCTTCTCGAACTCGCTCGATCCGACGTTACACACAAAGTCCATTAGAGATGCCCATTGAGTTAAGTGTATGTGGAGATTCCACTGTACAATTCCAATTGACAGTCGTCGTAGAAGGCGCATAATCTGATTGGTCATTTTAATCCTGGACTGCTTGTTTTGATCAGATTGATTTATGTCGGCAAAATTCAGTCATTTTGTTCGGAATTTTCGACAAGAAATTGGGGGGGGGGGGGGGGGGGAGGAAAGGAAATGCTAATTTAGAAAGGAGAAGGGGTGGTACAGATTATAAAGAATGATTGTTTCGACGAAGCCATGCTAAAACTTCGACTGACGTGATCAAATAACAGTTCATAGGTGGACTGGTATAACGTGGTTATAGTGTTATTCGGTTATAGATAGCAGTCTGGGTCGCCGCTTACGTCACAATTAAGGAGGATCTCAATCGTACGGAAGATTAGCGCTGTGTTATGGCGCCTTAGCCAAAGGCGGGAAGTTTGACCTCGGTGTTTTGATCTTGCAAGGGGTCGTTCGGAGCGCTCAAAATGCGGATGGAAATGGTTGAAAAGATGAAGAAAAGTAGGGAAACATGTCTCTTGCTGGAGTTCCCCGTTTAAAAGTAGCAGGCCCCTACATCGATCATCCTTAAGTGGTTATGGCTCATGTGGAACAGAACTCACCGTGAACATCACCAGGCGAATATATCGATAGCAGTAACAGAATATATAACTATAGAGATGCCATTAGGCACGAAAGGCTGCAATCCGAAGCGGCCACAGAGCGCCGCCATCACTGATACAGTCAAAGAACTGGTAGCAGCTGGTTGACTGTTAGAAAGCAAGATGGCGCTGCCCACTGGTGACGGTGTCCACGAAGGTGAGGCGCTGATCACGACGAGGCTGTCAGTTCCCTACACTATCTCAGTCACTGTTACCAACACCGTAAAAGCATGATTACACGGCCAAAATGATAGACTGGTCTATTTATCGCCATTGGTAGGGGAGGGGTTCAGGTCGGGTCCCAAGGGAAAAGCGCCCTGGCCCCTGAACACCTGGAGCTGCAATATTGTTAATAACAGTTTAACTAAACAGTAAGGTTTAGTAGTCTAGTTTAGTGTCCCCTTCCCTTCGTGTTCAGTGAATGACAAAAGTCCCAGATGAAATCTGGTGCTACATTTGCTAGATTTTGACAGTTTAAAAAAGAGTTACAGGAATACTAGTACCTATAGGCTTATATATATATTTATTACATTTCATTTGAGGGTGGAGGGGGAGGGGGCGGCTTGCAGCACACAATATTTTCTCGAGAGCACGAGTCCCATATTCAACCTGGCGACAAGGGCGTACAATACGAGGGATCTGGAGGAGGGGGGGGGGGGTGAACCCTCATGTGGAAGCCAAAAGTCGATCTCCTAGCGTCATCAAGTCCGTCTCTCGAGAGTGAAAAGATGGATTCTTGCATACGAGTGGTCGGGCGAACGTAGGGGCTTGCGCGAAACAGTATAGACCATCCAGTCCTACACCTGTTTCTCTCCCAATACTTCTTTTTGACATTTCAAACATTTTTACAGAAGAATCCACCAACGTATCAGTATTCACAGGTGCCCATATCACAGTCGTGGTAGATTTAGCTATTACAATTACAACCGCATTCTGGTTGGTTTTAGCCAACTATTTCATGTTCGTAAGTGTGTCTTAGCCTAACGATAGCTTAGACCTAACACTGCAGAACTTTGGTACGTGTACACACACACACGACTGTGTCATGTAGTAAGTGCAAGTACCTGAATACAACAGTCCCGCGTGGTCAGCGACTAAGGCAAAGGTGGCTTTTATAAAGTAACCGCCCCAAGTGTAGTACCGTATGTTCTTATACTGCTGTCGGCAGGTAAATTTTCCCAACTATTAACTCTATACTCGCTCACAGAATTCTTATGGGCTTGCCGAGAATAATCAAACACCTGCCTGTTAATTGTGAAAATGTCAATTGGTAACGTTGACTGATTCGGCCTCAGTATAAGTGCCAAGGCAAGTTGAGAGATATTCGCGTTGGACGACTTGTTTGTATTCTGAATGATCTGAGATACGCGGCCAATATTGACGGATTATAGGCGTTCGACTAGTAAATATCAGGGACGATAATAGCAATCTTCGCTAATTTCGCTGCAGGTTGGTGATACCTACATGTAAGTACCAAGGGCGGCGCTCATTGGGGGGGGGGGGGGACGGGGGCGGGGACGGCCCGTCCCCCCAATATTTGGGTTGGGGGGGACGCAGTGCCATTTTGTCCCCCAATATTTGAGCCCCCGACTGCTATTCGCTGGACACTGTACGACATATCCAGCGGCAACCATGTTTAAACAAATGCATGATGACTCATGATCAAGTTGAGGTGAATTCTGCTGCTCAATTCCCCCGAACATTTCGCGCGCTGCGCGCGGGTGGATTCGTTGGCGTAGTGTCCAGACATATGATGTGCCTCTGCGGACATATGATGTTTCTTTAACGTTACAATTAAAGTATTAATGGAAAAGAAGGGTTTCCTCCCAATCCCTATCGTTACATAAGACTGGCTTCACCAACTCGGTTGTCCTGTGTCTCTCCTCATTGGACGTTGTCAAACAAATCGCTTATCTGGTGAGGGGTTGAGACGAAGGGGGTAGGCAAGCGGCGATCATGGGGGGAAGGGGGACGCGTCCCCCCATATTTGAGTTGGGGGGGACGCAATGCTTTTGTCCCCCCCCCCCAATATTTGAGCCCGACGGTTATTTCGCTGACACTAGATCCCGACTATCCATCGGCACCATGTTTAAACAAATGCAGATGACCTAAATGATCAAGTTGAGTGAATTCTGCTGCTCAATTTCCGAAAATTCCGCGCGCTGGCGCGCGGGTATTTCGTGTGTCGCGTGTTGTCAGACATATGAGGTGCCTTCTCTTTTATGAAGACAGGTGATGTTTCTTAACGTTATCAATTAAATTTATAATGAAAGAAGGGGTGTCTCCTCCAAATCCCTTGCGTTTACATAAGAATGGCTTCACCAATTGGTGGTTTTGCTCTCTCCTCTGGACGTTGTCAAACCAAATCGCCTTTCTTCTGGTGAAGGGGGTTGAGACGACGGGGGTAGGCAAGCGGCGGCGATCATGGGGGGACGGGAGGGGGACGGAGTCCCCCCAATATTTGGGTTGGGGGACGAAATGCATTTTGTCCCCCCCCCCCAATATATTTGAGCCCGCCTGCTATTTCGTTGACACTATATCCGACATATCCTGCAGCAGCCGTGTTCAAACGAATGCATGATGGTTGACCTAAATGATTCAAGTTGAGTGAAGTCTGCTGCTCAATTTCCGAAAATTTCGCGCGCTGCGTGCGGGATAGTTCGTGTGTCGGTATGTGTCAGACATATGATGTGCCTTTGCAGACATATGAATGTTCCTTAACGTTTCAATTAAAATTATTAATGAAAGAAGGGTTCTCCTCCAATCCCATGTTTACATAAGGACTGGCTCTTCACCACCTGGTGTGTCTCTCTGTAATTGGACGTTGTCAAACAATATCGCTATCTTCTGGTGATGAAGGGGGTTGAGACGACGGGGGGACGTAGCAAGGGCGGCGATACATGGAGGGGGGGGGGGAAACGGGGGGGGGGGGAAGCGGCCGTCCCCACAATATTTGGGTTGGGGGGACGTAATGCATTTGTCCCCCCCCCAATATTTGAGCCCGACTGCATTTCGCTGACACTGTATCCGACATATCCATCGGCAACCATTTAAACAAATGCCTGATGACCTAATGATCAAGTTGAGTGAATTCTGCTGCCACTTTCCGAAAATTTCGCGCGCTGCGCGCGGCGTATTTACCGTGTGTCCGGTAGTGTGCAGACTCTGAATGTGCCTTCTGCAGACATATGTTCCTTACTTTGTTATCAATTAAAATTATTAATGAAAGAAGGGTTCTCCTCCAATCCCATGTTTACATAAGGACTGGCTCTTCACCACCTGGTGTGTCTCTCTGTAATTGGACGTTGTCAAACAATATCGCTATCTTCTGGTGATGAAGGGGGTTGAGACGACGGGGGGACGTAGCAAGGGCGGCGATACATGGAGGGGGGGGGGGGAAACGGGGGGGGGGGGAAGCGGCCGTCCCCACAATATTTGGGTTGGGGGGACGTAATGCATTTTGTCCCCCCCCCAATATTTGAGCCCGACTGCATTTCGCTGACACTGTATCCGACATATCCATCGGCAACCATGTTAAACAAATGCATGATGACCGTCATGATCAGTTGATGTGAATTCTGACTGCTCAATTCCGAAAATTCCGCGCGCTGCGCGCGGTATTCGATGTGTCGAATAGTGTCCAGACATTATGATGTGCCTTCTGCAGACCAATGTGATGTTTCTTACGTTATCAATTAAAATTATTAAGAAAGAAGGGTTCTCCTCCAATCCCGTTATCGGTACATAAGTCTGGCTTCACCAACTTGGTTTGTCTCATCCTCGTTGGACGTGTCAAACAACGCCTTATCTTTGGTGAAGGGCGGTTGAGACGACGGGGTAGGCAAGGGCGGCGATCAGGGGGGACGGGGGACGGCGTCCCCCCAATATTTGGGTTGGGGGGGACCAAGGCATTTTGTCCCCAACCCCCAATATTTGAGCCCGACGATGCTATTTCGCTGACCACTATATCGACGATCCATCGGCAAACAGGTTAAACGAAGCATGATGACCTAAATGATCAAGTGAGTGAATTTTGCTGCCTCAATTTCCGAAAATTCGCGCGACTGGCGCGGGTATTTCGCTCTGTGTGTCGGTAGTAGTGTTCAGACATATGATGTTGCCTTCTGCGGACCTATGACTGTTCTTAACGTTATCATTAAAATTATTATGAACGAAGGGTTCTCTCTCCATCCCCATCGTTTACATAAGACTGTCTTCACCAGCTTGGTATGTCTCTCCCTTATTGGACGTTGTCAACAAATGCTATCTTCCTGTGAGGAGTTGAGACGACGGGGTAGGCAAGGGCGCGATCATGGGGGGGGGGGACGGGGGGGGGGGGGGGAACGGCGTCCCCCCAATATTCCGGTTTGGGGGGACGCAATGCATTTTGTCCCCCCCCCCCCCCAATATTTGAACCCGACTGTTTTTCGCTGACACTGTAACCGACATATCCATCGGCAACCATGTTTAAAAAAAGGCATGATGACCTAAATGATCAAGTTGAGTGAATTCCTGCTTCTGCTGCTCAACTTCGGAAATTTTCGCGCGCTCGCCCGCGGGTATTTCGTGTGCGGTCGCGTTTCAGACATATGAATGTGCCTTCTGCAGACTATGAATGTTCCTAACGTTATCAATTAAATTATACTGAAAAGGTTCATCCTCCAATCCTAATCTTTACATAAGACTGGCTTCACCACTTGGTGATGTCTCTCTTCAATTGTACTTTGTCCAACAATCGCTATCTTCATGTGAAGGGGTTGAGACGACGGGGTAGGTCTATCACCTGGCGGTATCTGTGATTTTATTTATTTATGGTGCGACTACTTGTTGAAAGTTGAGTGCACTAAGCTGTGCACATACTATCACTCTGAGGGCACACCTACGTGTGCGGGCACGAAAATGCAACAAGGAACCCCAAAAATTGCGTTTGTCAGAAAGACATGATTTCAAAATTCAAGTGAAGAAAAGGCGTTGCAAAGGTGGAGTCAAAATATTGCCTTAATGTTTTGATGGAATGCCCAAAAATGTAAACATTGTTGTCTTTGAAGGGAATGAATTTGGGGCGACGGTGCTAAGTCTACCACCTGGCGGGAGCCTTTGATTTGTTTGGGGGGGCGAAATATAGTCTATCTGAGCAAATTTAAAATAGAGTATTCGCTATCATTTATGGTGCGACCCTTTTTGAAGTTGGTTGCCCGCCCGGTTGCAATTACTGTACACATACTAAGGGGGCGGCACACGGTGCGGGTGGAAAACCCTAAATAAAATGGCCATCGAAGATTCGGCAGGAACGCCACAATTCGTGCAAAGACATGAATAAAATTTTTGGGTTGAAGAAGTTTTAGTATCCAAGATTGCCTGCCCTTTTTAGATGACATTCCAAAAGTGTAAAAATTTTCGCGCGCTCCGTGCGCGGTTGGGTGTTTACTACTTCTTTGTTACACATATTTGCCACAAGTCTGGCTCCTAGTAAAATGGCCCCCAATGCGGCCTAGGTCCGCAAAGCACATAATAACCGGGGCCCTTAAATCTTTGAGTAGAAAAGCTCCGGCCTTGCCCTATCGTAAGTGCTAGGTCAGAGAGGAGTCCAGTGCAATGACGATCGTTGGTCAAATTGAATCCTGCGAATCTCGCCCTTCGCGTGAAGTAGTGGTGGTGGCATTGGCCCATTTCGATTGATCCTTGACTGAAACCTCACTTGCATCGTATTTCAGAATTCACCGTAACCCAACGCGAACCTTGAAGTTGATCCCTAAGGCGATAAGTTTTGGGAGAACCTTTCCTCCAATAAAAATTTTCTATCATGTTCGGAATGCTGTCTGATTGTCCGCATAAGGCATGGGAAGTGTCCGTTCCCGCAATCTAGGGGTCTGTCAAACAAAATTTTTCAGGGTAGCTACCGTCCACCTGTGGTGGCGCTCCGCTTAAATGGTATTCATCTCGTCCGTCCCCCCAACCGTCAACACATCGCCGCCCTCGCATGATGTTACCTGATAAGGTGTCCAGCAGAAGGCGTAATAAGGGTCCTTCCCGATGAAATTCTAGTTGGCGAGTGTCTATATTGCTGGAGTAGGAACGTAGAACAGTTGAACAATAGGACCATCTGCAATTAGCACGGCGGGTCATGGAATACTTGAATTGTCATATTTCGTGGGCTGATTATTACAACCGATCCCCCGTAGAGGTTCTGAATTATGACGCAATCGATAGTATACCTGTGTATTAGCCCTTTTAATGATTTGGATCCGCTGGCTTTCTCCGGAAAAATGTCCGTCACTGAATCTGTTATCGAGAAATTCAATTAAAGTGTGTGACTTTTGAGTCGATCTAAACAAACAGACTCTTGTTTGCCATGATTCTGAAATAAAATATTTTGGAGTTCTCGGTAGTACCTTGTAGGGTCCTTTATATGGCAGCTGTAACGGTCGTCTTACAGCATAGGATCGTACCTGTGAACGTGGAACACTATCTGCGTCCCTCAAGCTCATAACTACAGTTGTAGAAGATCTCATAAGAGCAGATCGTAGTTTGGACATATGTTCTCTTCGATGCCCACAATTAGTTGGGCCCGAACGTCTGTAATTATTCTGACATCGAGAAAGCCGCATGGTAATATAAGTGGTGTCCCGAAAATCATGTCGGCTACGCCGCAATTAAAAACTGTTTTCAGCGAAGAGCAGATATCTAATAACACCAACGGTAATGACTCCGTCCATTGGGTTGGTTGGTGAGCCTTAAGTGCACCTAATAGCGTCTGGATGCCATTTCAAACCCCCCAGCCCCGGAGTAACTTTCCTTGGAGAACATCGTACTGTTATCCTTGACCTTAGCAGTAATGAAGCCCATCAGCACACAATCAAACGATACAGTCATGCCATAACGAAATCATAGTTACTCCTGGATATGGAACAAATGCTGTCCATTTGACTTCATGAAAAGGACAATGCAACAAGTTCACGAACGCACTTCACGATAGGCATACTGTACCGTAACTGCGCGCCTCACTCGTGGGTGGTGTCACGTTTAATACTAGTCGACACATGCGACTGGGGGTTTCGGTCATCTCTCAAAGTTGGGTAAATCAACGCAATCGCCATCATCACTCCACTGGGCGCTCAATCTCCCCGTTAGTGTATTGCTGAGTTTGTGTAATTTTACATTCTGGCAATGTCGTACGTCCTTGGGTCCATTCCTCTTTCTTGTCGTATTATCATCGAATGTGAAATACGAACCCAAAGAAACATGCCAGATGAAGATTAAAAAGAGCTGAGAGCTCCAGATTGCCTCGTGTAACATAAGCCGAATGACGCAGGTACTAACTCGTGCGCTAGGTCAGTCCCCGGAATAAATCATTATGTTCAATCGCTGCATTCTCTTAAGGTGATTTCAGTAAGACAGCCAAGATATAGCAGCGCTCTTTCTGTATTGTGTTTCAGTTTGAATTATATTGCTGGAACATGCTGTAGCTTAGAGCCTTCAAGTAAACACATGTCCACGTAGTAACACTATATTAGAAATTAAATCGTGTTGGGAATTCTATGGCTTCCATATCTAGAAACGTAGTGTATATTACTCTGAATATTAAAATATTAACCCATTATTGTATGTCAAAGTCTGCAGAGGGCAGGATGCCTGGTTCGAGGGAAGCAGGGAAATACTTACTGCTGCCCTCCGCAATGTTTACAAATACAGGTAAATCAAACGGTACATCTCTTGAGTGCCTTGCTCCGGCTTGGTTTGTATATATAAAACAAAGATTGACTGTGAGTAATCATTCATCCTAAATGATTTGTTTGAGGCAGGAAAACATTCCTCTGGAGACAATATAGCTGACTCCCACACTTTACGAGCGCCACAATGAGTGAAGCCTGTCCCCCACGCGGGTCACGATGTGCGAATCACCCGATTTGTACACCGATTCTGTGAAGAGAAGCAGATAAGCACGCGCGAGTGCAGGAACGTGAAGGTAAAACGTGGGTATTCTCTTCCTTCCATGTGTATTAAATCATTTGGAAAGTAGCAGCCGAGTTTCATAAAATTCATAGTGGTTCATGTTCACGATGAGCATATCGGAGACCAGGGACCCGGCCTGATCACGGTGTTTTTGCAAGAAGACATATATTAACTTTTTCACCGAATCCCACATAATGACTGTAGCTTTAATATATCGATAAACATTGCTATCCGTGTCCTTGTGAAGAATGCTACTATCGTAAACCAAAACAAAATGAGATTCATGGCAGTTTTATTGTCTCGTTCTCATCTATGATTATAGAATTTCCTAATGAAAATGGTTATTCCCTTGTCTTGGCGTTTCGTGCTGGTATAACCACGATCTCGAAGGAATGAGACATGATTCTTGCCTCTAGCTTTCGCCTTGTCTCATCGATGTTTATCTGTATCATGACACTTTACTTTTCCATTCTAATTCAGGAGTAACGAAACTAAGCTCCATTCTTAAAAATTGAAATTTCACTAACTTTCGTGGGGCTTTCCGTGAACCCTGACTGTCTAGGATATAGCATCAACAGGCACCTTCAGTTAGGTTATAGATTAGCTATACGTAGATCGATATATTGACATTTCGTATGTTATGTGTTGAACAATGTAGCCCTACGCTGTCCTTGTTCTCTGTATTTCTACTTGTATATTATCTGCCTTTCCATATGTATGAGTTGTTTAGTCGAGCTACGAGAGTTCATCCATGTAAGAGGAATGGGTAGGACAAAGTGGGGTGCAGATCATGCAGCAAGCGGTTGCATGCTGCACGAAATTCGAACCGCACAAAATGGGCTTAGAGTGCAGGCGGAGAAATATATTCTAAAGAGATTGACGTTTCAGTGATACGAGGGACGCCACAGCAACTGCAATAGCTGTAGCACAAGGTTCACCGGTTCAACAGTATTACGAGGACGGATGAGAAGATGATGATCAATGAGAGCCGATTGTCAATGTTATAGTCCCTTGGTCGAATAGACTAATTTATCACCTCCCAAACTGGAACTACATAGTCAGCTCCTAAGATGGGTAAAATGTTAAGGAGAATAATAGTTTGTAGAGCACAGCGCTTGGAATGAGAGGTATTGCAGACTTTGGACTTTCTTGTCCTGCGACCTCGAAAGAAAAATGACAGGAGGTATTGTCCGGACTATTGATAGAAACATCGAAGTGATGCTGGTTCACTAGCACATTGATAGCCTCAGATGAATCGAAGCAGCTTGTGATGTGGGCATTCAGTCCAAGACAATATTATTTCTTCATTGATTGAGGACGACAGGGTGCGCTCAAGTCGCGCTGACGTTTATAAAAAAGAGGGACAGCAGTTGTTGAGTTTGGGAGACAATTGTTGTTTTCGATTATAGTGTTTTTCCCTCGTTGATAGTACATATGTGGTACTCGGTTGACTATTGTCACTACTGTTATACCTCGATGGTCCTTTGTTAGAGATCAGGGACATGAACAACTTAGTCGTGAGCGAAGATACGACACGAAGAAGTGGATTAGTCAATCAATTTGCGCCTATTTCCAGTGTTTGTAGTCCGAGACCTACACACCCGTGACCGATACCGAGACCAGAGGGTGTCGAGACCGAATCGAGACGAGACCAGGAGCACACTTCGAGACCGAGCCACAAAGGTCTCGAGACCGAGATCGAGACCGAGACCGAATTATCTAGGTCTAGGGCACCAATTGGAAGTCTGACTGTATGTAGGCCTATTTACATTCACATGCTCTATTTTTGACAAGATAGACAACCTCTGCTCATTGATACTTTTGCTTTTTCTGTGATCAACAATCGACAAGGAATAGGTCTTAACCACCGAGCTAATCAAGTGCCATTAGAACATGCACATTGCACGCCCGCCCAACCCCATAAGGCCCCCTTCCTCCCCCCAGTTCGCAAATTTGTCGATGAAACCATGAACCATAATGTACCCCTCATCACATTTTTAAAATAAATGTCTAAATAGGAATGAGAAGACCCCGCCAGGATGCAGACTGACCTCTATGTCATTCAACAGTACTGAATATGGTACGATGCACAGTAACATTTCCAATGCGACTGCCATGAGTGAACCCTCCTCTCCTCACCTTTTCACTTGGTCTACCTCTTCTCTTGTCCTGGGAGCATTCTTTCTCTGCATGCATTCCTTCTTCACACTCCATTCCATATTCAAAGGTGGTAATTTTTCAACTAATCAAGTGCTAGCAAATACCCCTTGGAAAACCATGCACCACTGGGGCTAGCCTAGTACTGGTAGGGCCTACTTCGTAGGCCTGAATTGCTGTAAAGTTCTTTAAAATACTTTATTGATTGACATAGGCCTAACTAACTTCATGACAAAGTATCCAATGAAGCATTCAATGTACATGTAAATAGGTGTACTGAGAACAATTCCTAATTCAGGGACTGTGCAGTCAATGTCGGATCAACTTTCACGAACTGGTACCAATGTCATAAAGGTCCAACCCATCAGGAAAATCGAAACAAATTCATGTTCATGGTTCATCCTAAAATAATTCAAGTCGTTTAGGCTACTGCAGTAACTAACATAATTTAATTTACTGCCCCTCATCCCCAGTAACTTAGTGATTGAAATCACTAAATATTCACCTCTCCTTTCGTATTGGGGTAGCATACGTAACAGGTTCCCAGTTATAGCCTGCGTCTTTTATATTCCTTCATTTTTCATCATGGTCAGAGTTCAATATATTAGATTGTATAGAATTTTGGTTGAATAGGCCTAACAATACGGGTTTGAAAATCGTGGAAGCCACAGAATTACTTTCAGGTTTGAACAGACACATAAGAATTATTTGGAGCAATTTGATTGGCTATGCCTTATAATATATCCACTGTCAAATATAGGCATTCTTGAAGTGAACCAACACAGATCAGTTACCAGGCTTCTGACACCTTGCCTATTGTACTGTGGCTACTGTGAGTGACTGCCAACAAGTTGAAGCTAGCAACTAAACGGGCCCTGGGCTGTTGCAACATGACAGTTCTTAAAGGCCTTACTACACTTGCTAGTTCATAGCAAAGCTCAACACATTAATTGCAGGATGTTTTTCACTGAACTAAAAAAGATTCCAAGGAAAAATAATAACACCGATATTTTTGCTGGTCTCGAAGCGAGACTGGAAGAATTTCCGAGACCAGAAGGGTTCGAGACCGAGATCGAGACGCACAAGGGTTGTCGGACGCGAGACCAGGCAGAAAAACCGAACCGGTCCGATACCACAACACTGCCTATTCCTTTCCTCGAATCAACTGTGCCTGGGACATTAATCTCCTCACTGACACTACAGTGTAATGAGACTGGGAAGTAGTTATTACTTATGAATGTGTTTTGGGTTCATTACCCTATTTGGCGTAAAAGTTTTCGGTTGTAATAAAGGATGTTGCGAATTACCTCTCATCACAACCTAGTGGATGTTTCATGTAACCAGAAAACCCTCGAATATAGCTTCAAAGACAGTTGGCGGAATGATCGCGTAATCGTTCATTCCATATGTGGTATACATGGATGAATCTAGATAGGTAGAAAAGAAGAGAGCAGGGAGGAAGGGAAAAGGAGGTAATGATACGTCGATATGATGATACGAATGATAAGTCGATACCGGCAGGATCCAACGGACGTAGTAGCCAATGAGATCGATGGATTGGGAATGGGGGAACGGGAAGCTAGAGGCTGACACAATTGATCGTAACATTTCAGAAGGGAAAGACCCAGGAGGCACCCAGGAGGCACATTATCATTACCTGGGGCAGTGGCGAAATGGAAGTAGGGATATGTCTCATGTCAAAAATCACGATCGCCACTATTTGCCCAATGGCAATACCCTTGGTAGGTCTAGAAGACAACGCCAACATATCGATTTTCTCCTTTCGAATTTTCTGTGTGAGAAGTCTCACACCGCCGCTTCCCATTTGCAAATCCCAATGAGCATTCTGAGAATATTCTAATTAATCAGCCACCGTGAGTTGTTCTTTGTAGAGTTACAGATATTCTTGAAAACCCCGATTGGTCATTGAAGGCAATATATAGTAGGAATCTATAGGATGTGTACAACTGTGCAATAATTGAACAAGTTAGGCGAACCAAGGTATTTTTCAAACAACTTGAGCTTCCAACCTATGTCACTTGAATGTGGTAAATACCGATTGTGAAATATTCATTCGTTTTTCTCCTTCCGAAATTGGAAACCGAAAAGAAATATAAAAGTATGAGCATTCGCCCCAAAAACTAATGTACACATAAACCTCATGCACAACCTGCTTGCACAGAGCCCTCCTATCATTTAGATAGTGTTAAAACTTGTGTTAGATAAAACTTTCAACGATTTTCAGCGTCTCTCATACACTTGTTCCGTATCCTCTATTCCACGAATTGGAATAATTAATGTGAATCCATACCAGGTCGTTAGTTCTCGTGCATCACGAGGTTGCGTCTCGTCACTAGTCATGCTTCGTGCTCAAGTGCCCAGATTTATCACGGTACAGTGATTAGAGGGTACATTAAGGGATAAGGTGCAGACAGCTTTTTTGATAGGTCTGTTAGAAGTGATTACACTTTTCTACAGTCAAAATGTATGGAAACCAGGAGGATGATCATGGATTTGCCGGGTAACTAAAAACATTTCGAACTCGTTCAGTATCATTCAGGGTAGTGTTGTTAAATACTTGGGTAACTATGAATGCTATTAATTTGACAATACGGTAAATCAACATAGATGTGACACCCAGCTACTGCCAGACCTTCATCTCTTTCATCTCTTTTATAAATCAGTCACTCATTCGATACTCACTTTCAATTTGAAATGTTTCTTCGGTAACCTCACACAAACACCAAAGCCAAAATCAAGCTTCTCCGGAGAGTTTCGCAGATGAACATTTGCTTGGAGTTGCCAACCATTGGAAGTTAAACTAGATTCGGGGGCGAGGTATCACGTTCCACTACTGACAGGTTGTGAATAGTAGTACTCGCAGTGTTACTAGGCCGGGCAAGCTAGATACTATTTGCGATAGGCATATTAGCAAGTTGCATTTTTTCTGAGCTAATGTTCAAAGTATCAGTAAATTTTAATAAATAAATTTGATGAGTTCGGAATTTTGGTCCAGGAACGGAAGCCTGACGTAGTTGGAATCACAGAGTCTTGGCAAAACAGTGAAAATTTCCTCAGTCGAAGTTCACGGTTCCAGGTTAATGTTGCTTATAGCAAGATCGACGATTACTCTCCATGGCATTAGGGTGGATGTTTTCGTTGTGTTATGTGAGTTCTGACTTGAATACATTGAGAGATCAGATATTGGTGTTTAGTTACTTCAATCTTTTGGTGTGAAATTCCATCAAACGCTTCAGGTATTCCGAGATCCTCTATAGTTGGTGTTGTATATCGTACTCCCAACAGCTCTGAAAGCAATAACTCGCTTCTTTTTGACATGCTTTCGAAGTTTCCGGTTTAAGCCCCGAACTCTTATTATGGGTGATTTTAGTTAACCAGATATTTCTTGGTCTGATGGTAGTAGGGGTAGGCAAGGGTCTGCCTTTTTTAATGTCACCCAAGATTGTTTCCTTTCACAGACTGTTCATGTTCCTACCAGAAAGCATCATATTTTAGATTAGTTCTGAGTAGTGATCCAGGTTGTGGATAAATGTAGAGAGGTTTGGTTAAGCTGCGTGCAAAGTGATAACGATATATCGCTTTCGATGTGTCTTTTTCTGTCAATATTCCACAGAGCGTTGGCGTTCCTTGTTTCTCGAGGGACGATCTGGGTGGCATTCTGCGGTTTTTGAGTTATGTAGATTGGTCTATTTTTTTAGGAAATTGAATGCTGTTGACTGCTGGAGGGGTTCAGTGCAAGTTGACGGGTCGGTATTGGAAAGTACGTTCTTTGAATAGCGTTCAAGAACAAAACGGCCTTCTTGGATGAAAAGGAGGTGTTTCGAGCCGTTAAAAGAAGAGACATCTTTGGCGAATTTATCGTTTTACATGGTTCTTTGGTCTGATTTAGATCGGTTAAAGTTCAGCAGCGGTTAGTCCACGTTTAGTTTCAGGTGTACAGCCTCGATTTTCGAGAGGCAGATTGCCTCTAATATAAAGGATAATCCTTGTGCGTTTTTCTCTCATGTTAGGGGGAAGCAGAAAGTGAAGGACAGCATTGGTCCATTGTAGTGTTCGATTCAGGTAATAAACCCAGTGATAGTCAGGAGATGGCTAGCGTCTTAATTTAATAACTATTTTGCGTCGGTATTCACTCAGCAAAAACTTGAATATTTCAATGACCTTGTGGCTAGGTGTGCCTCATATACTATTGGTAATATAGTATGTCGCCTGAATGTGATAAAAAGGAGAAAATGCAGAAGCTCAAAAAGTGGTGGGGCTGGTCCCGATGGAGTTTACCCTTCTTGTTGAACTCTTTCGTCGACCAGTTATCTGTCCCATTAGCAATTATTTTCAATAAAACCTTGCCAAGAATGGTATTGTTCGGATGATTGGAGGCGAGCAAATGTTTCTCCAATTTCAAGGAAGGCAACCGGTTCTCTTCCTCGTGATTACAGGCCAGTTGAGTCTTACTAGTGTTGTCTGCAATGTGTTAGAATCCATCAGTCTTGATCATATTGTCGATTTTTTCGATGAGTATAGTCTAATTCGGTTCTCAGCATGGTTTCAGGAAGAATCGTTCGTGTTTGACTAATCTCTTAGAATTTATGGAAGATGTTACTAGTGCAGTTGACAACGGCAGTGCTGTTGACATAATTTTCCTTGACTTCAAAGCTGTCGACAAGGTCCTCTGAGCGTTCTCTTGCCCTTAAATTGGACAAGTATTGGCCATAAGGGGAATGTCTTGAGTGGATTCGTCAGGTGCTCCTCAATATGGAACATTGAGTTGTCATCAATGGGCGTTCCGTCTCCTTGGCAAAAAGGTCACTAGTGGTGTTCCCAAAAGATCGGTTCTCGGGCCGTACTTTTTTCTGGCGTATATGACGATATGGAAGATTCTAGTAAGAAGTTTGCAGACGATAACAAGTTGTATCGGGAGGTTGCCTTGAACGATGATGTTGCATTGTCCAAAGAAATCTTGATATAATCTCCAAATGTCTTTCGATTGGCAAATGTTTTCAATGCCGATAAGTGCAAAGTTATGCATGTTTGGTTTCCACAATCGCAACGCTTCTTTCAGTTAATGGGCAAAATATTCCACAGGTGAATTCAGAAAAGGATCTCGGTGTTCTTTTGATTCTTCTTCGACCTTCAAGCAGTGTGCTGAAGCTGCGAGGAAAGGTAACTGGATTCTTGGCTTGATTAGACGTCACTTCAGTTTCCTTGATAAAGATATTGTTGTCAGGTTGTTTAAGCAGCTGGTGATACCTCACCCGTAGTATTCTTTGTTCCAAGTATGAAATCCATATTTCTCAAAAGACAAGCAGGTATTGAAAACGTTCAACGGGGGGGGGGGGAGAAAAATGGGAGGGAGGCATTAATTAATTCATCTCTAGAGTTTACCTATGAAGAGAGATTAAGGCGTCTCGGGCTAACCTCAATGGAACTAACAATTCGTGGTGATTTGATTCAGGTTTTTCAAAATTTTTCATGTTTCGAGGGACTTTCCTTCCACTATTTCTTTGAATTTTCCGAAGTTACCATAAATGGGCCAATCGACCAAGCTTCGTGGTAAACGCTGTAGATTGGACATTCGGAAATATTTCTTCTCCCCAGATAGTTATCAATGAAAGTGGAATGCCTTCCTAACGATGTTGTTCGGTCTAAAAGTGTGAATGCATTCAAGAACAGTCTTGATTTATTTTTCAAGAATTGTGGGCGAAATCGTTGAGCACCTGGGTTGTTCTTCTCTTTTGGGATGTTGTGGCTTAAGGTCTTTCATGAGGATTTTGTCCTTCCTGACCTTTTCCACTGAACTAAACTTGAATGTTTTCCGAAGTCGGAAGCATCAGAAGAGTTACAACTCTCTCCTTGCACAGTCATTATAGCTTGATAGATTTGCCTATGTGTTCTTTCGTTAGCCTATAGGTTATTGCGAACTATTATGGTACTATAATTGCTCATTTTTGTTATTGTTTTTCTATCTTATAGCCTTTAGGTGTGGTATCCAGTGTAAAACGAATAAACCCACTTACTCACTCAATTAATCAATCGACTTGGCAGCGTTTGTCACACCAGTGCGCGCGAACAGCAAGCCCGGCTATATGCCTCTAAAATGACTGGGCGAGCCGTTACTATGTGTCGGTAGATCTGTACACCAACAGGTAACACCATGCAACTGTAGATATAACACTCTATGGGAAAAAGTTCAGATTTAAATCTCTAACTGCCCTGTGGCCGATAATAATAACACGGTGTCTCAATAGTTCCATACATTAAATAGGTACTCGCCAATCTTAGACCAAGTTCGTGTTGAATGCTTGTAATGACGGGCTCAACAAAGGTTACGCGAGGTTGGTGATCATTGCCCTGTTCAGAAAATTCCTGCTTCGTTTGGATGAGTATGATGACCTGGCCATTGCCATCGGTCCATTTTGTTCTAGTAGTGGAACGAATAATTAAAAGTTGATGGAATCACACGACTACTGTGCATTGAGTATTTCCGTCTTCCTGGATTGACGTTCCATTTGTGTTTCTGCCTATGCTCAGGTTAAGAACCGCAGCGACATTTGACGTCAATACTCATTAATGTCGTTCGCTCCATTTGTTACGTGGCTGTAAAGTGAGATGAAGTCATTTATCAGAGTTGCAAGAGCTGAGGCTGTCACTCTTCAGCAATCACTACGGAAATCGCTCCAACATTGCGTTTAGTGAGAGCTTGGAAACATGACGGCCAGGAAGCGTTACAGTTGTGTTATATAATTGTATAGTTTGTTGGCCCGAAATACTCCCCGTGAAATTTCCAACAAAGAAGAACCGTATGCCACATAACCAAATTGGAATGAGTGACGTCATTTAAAAAAGCCGCCGTTATAATCGCGAAATTTGATTTTTGCCTGTAACGCGTAGTGCCTATCCCCACGTTGCTGAGTGTAATAAGGTCAAAACATGGACACGAGGAACATCGGGTGGACCCTCAGTTGGCTAGAAATGAAACATGTTAGGCCATATTTCAATATAAAATAACATTCACATTGACAGCCACGAATCAGAGACTAATCTCCACCACCAAATCTCCTCAAAGATCCTGACATTGGGCACACAGTCCATCCGGCAGTAGCCAATGATGCGGCGTAGTAAGGTAGTAGTCAAAAGGGAACCCAGTCCCCGCCTCAGTCAACCAGCGAGCGACCACCCTCCACTAGCATATAGCAGGACAGGAATCGCAATGAAGCCGAAAGGCATAGTTTGGTTTCTCTGCTCAGATATCGGAGTGGCCGAAAAAAAACACCAAAGAACTGGACACCCAAGACCGGCGACAACAGATCAAACACCCACGGTATGGGTGTTATGCGGTTTAACGAAGGCAATATATGCTGTTCATTGTGCGGTACCCGTGAAACCGAGGAGACAATGTGGTTGGCCACGATAGGAGCGACCCCTTTGAGTACGCCGACCGTCGTCAATATCCCCCAAAACCCGGTCCGCGCACCTCAGGAAGAGTACAATACGCAAGCAAGCCGATCGAGTTTTCTTGGCAAGACATGCAGATGGACATCCTGATGAAGCAAGATGGTGCTTACAATAAGAGAACAAACAACATATGATTCAGGCGGATTGACCCATCAGCACCAGCAGCATAGTCCAACTACGGGACCAGGGACGTTGGAACACGGGGTTCCCGAGGGCTCTGGCCTGAACCCTCAATATTACTCGCTTGGTCTAATATTGGGCGCCAGCGAAATCCCCTCGACCAACACGATTCCGTAGACTACGATTATGGAAACCAGCAATGAAATGAAAGAAGGCTGCCAACCTCACTCTCCCCTTCTACAGATTCTTCAGAAGTGCCAACCCCTTGGTCGAAGCCCCGAAGGACACCGAAGCTCCCCTTGTACACCAGAAACGTTTGGTATTTGAGAACTACGATAATTTATAGGTGCCATATATGGGGAATACTGTTCAGGAGCGCCATGCAGTTCGTGGCACTTCCGGAGGAGGACCAAGGTAGCCCATGTGGCAACAAAAACGCGAGTGGGAATGGACCTCAGAAGGAGTCTACCTGTCAGCAGATCAGGGAGCTCTGAGTCAACATATTACATGTATACGAGAATATAGATACATACATAACAAGCAATATTCATAGAGCACATCTCCAGTATTATCGAAGCGCTGGGTGACTTAACAAACAATAGATCTAGAATTCAACACGTTTTCAGGTGTTCTCAACGTGTTCAAACTTTCCTCTAGGTAGTGTTTGCAAATGATAGAAGATTAGAACGAGTTGTAGTGGACATTGTTATAAAGTGTGAGAGGGATTGAGCAAACGTATGGATATTTTTATGCACATCACAGACTTTCTCTGAAAGCAATAGGGTTGAATGGAAACGAAGGGTGCATGAACTCCCCAAGAGGTAGCTAACAGGGGTCAATCGGTTTGTCAAAAGCCACGAAATTAGCAATGTCGTCCATGTAAGTGGCATGTAAAAACACATTTCCAAGTGGGATGATATGAACCCGAGGACAAAGGTGGCACCACTTCCCCGTCGGAATGGTCCTCGAAAGTGAAAGCGTTGATTGAAATAGTAGGAAAGAAATTCATTGGAGGTAACTAATGCGGTTCCACGTCTGGGTCCTTAGTCTGGAGTTGAAGACCCACACATGTGTTGGTTATTGTTCACGCATGCAGCATTTTGCTGTACAAACTGACATGTCCAGACATTTACAGAACATGTTTCAAGACGACGCGTGAACTGTGTCGCACACTGAGACTACTGATATTAGAGGTAACTAAATGCTCCAAAGGCCATGCAATGGGCTAGAGATGGCATACCTCGATCTTGCCTGTCATTAGGTTATTATTTTATTGCCAAGAATAGTTGGACCCTGTCGCCACGAGTTATATGTTAGTCTAAGTTTTTTTCTCTAATGATATCATGTGCTCAATCAGCAGGGTTGAGGTATGAAACACCCTCCACAAGTAGCTATTGAGAGTCACGATTGTCCATCCGAGATCATCTTAGATTGATGACACAATCATGTCCTGATTTTGTCACCACATGCTTTGAATCCTGCAACATACGGGACAACCCATACACCTAAATTAAAAACTATATGCATCTGGCGTTTGTTAGAATATCGTGCTGACA
This sequence comes from Sclerodactyla briareus, assembly GCA_026419785.1. Classification (NCBI taxonomy): domain Eukaryota; kingdom Metazoa; phylum Echinodermata; class Holothuroidea; order Dendrochirotida; family Sclerodactylidae; genus Sclerodactyla; species Sclerodactyla briareus. The sequence goes on from JAODTK010005844.1 coordinate 270,061, forward strand.
ATAGCCAGTACTTAATGTAAAAACAATTGGGGATGGCCACAATAGTGATCGTTTTATAGCTAGTATTAACTCCACTACATGTTCGTGGGTAAGACATGAAACCTTTTCTACCCGTTGCTCCGGTGATATTTTGATATATCTATTCATTACAAGAAAATTATCCTAAAGGCCAGGAGGTCGGAAGTTCAAATGAGGTTGAAGTAGACCACTAAATAGAATTCGCAGATTCACAAAACATTTTATACATCATCCCCTTTAAAATGTTTCATCCCAGATATCAATGTCAAATGTCAATTTCATCACATTCCCATGTTTTAGTCTTTTCGTCCTTTCATACAGTTTCATAACTCGGGATAGCTTGTTGATAGGGGTTTGTAGTATGTCCCGTTTGATTGACTTCGTGTTTGTCTCAACAAGTTCGAATCTGGCTCACCATCAAAGCATCCGTTCGAATGCTACGAGGTCCACAGTTTCATGAGGTAAAAGGTCGAATGAGGTCACAGTAAGGTCACCGGAGGTAGTTCGCACAGAGGCCATAATTTGACATAACGCAATTTCTTGTTGTCATGATATATACAGTTCGTCCCTATGTGGCTTCGCTTGAAATCGACCTACCACTCAAACATGGGGTTCATCCTCACCATGTGTGCAACCCGCATACTCACTATGAACTTAATAGGCTAAATCCTCACGTTTTGTTCACATACCCTGCTGACAAGCTTTCGCAAGTTTCCCCTCTCAAGACTTTGAATGAACCTGACTTGACCTTGGACATATGTGCAACTCCACAACGCACACAAAATGTTTTTGTGTGTAAATATAGCTAATGGAACAGACAACTGGGAAACTCCGTTTGAAGCATGAACATATCACTTCTGAGTTTCCGCATTTCTCCTTTATCACATCAGGCGAACCACCATACTACTAATACTATTATGAGACGCACCTAACCACGTGGGTCGCTTGAATCATCCAAGTTCTCCTGAGGTAATACTGACGGAAAATAATGATTAAGAACGCTATCCATCTCCTTGACTATTGTTTGGTATATTACTCGAATCGGAAACTAACGATGGACCAATGCTCTCCTTGACTTTCCTGATCCCCCTGACATGAGAGAAAAACGCACGGAGGATAATCCTCTTCATCAGAGACAAAGTCTCTCGAACTCGAGCTTAACACATCACTAAACGTTATGATTCGCTTTTGCTTGAACTTTGACGAGCAAAATGAGGAACTAGTAGAACGATAAAGTTGCCAAAGATGTCTCTTACGTTTGAAAAACATGCACTTCTCATCCAACGAGGCCCTTTTTTGTTTTCAGCGCGACGCCTTTTCCAGAGAAACTAAACCTTCATTATCTCTTCAACTTTTTCAATGAATCCCATCCAGGAGTCAACAGCATTCGAACCTTCTAACACTTTAATTCAATCTACATTCCTCAGGAACCCAGAAATACCATCCAAATCGGCCCTCGAGAAACAAGGAACGAGCTCAACCCTCCGAGGAAATTGACCGAATAAGACACATCGACAGCTATATTACCGTGATCACTTGCACCAAGCTTACCTAAACTCTCTACCTTATCCATGAAACCTGGATCACTATTCAGAACTGGATAGAGAGTATAAGACCAATCTTGTAAATAACCAACATAACTGGAACGTGACTTTGGACTGTGGAAATTTCACTGTTTAGCCGAGACTCTGTAATTCCAACTACGTCAGGGTTGCGTTCCGGACCAAAATATAGAACACATCAAATTTGTTCCTGATGCTTTGAACATTGACGCAGAAAAAAGACCGCTCACTAACTTGTCTATCCCAATAGTATCCGTGCCCGGCCTAGTACCACTGCGTGGACTACTATTTACAACCCTGCCAGTAGTGAAACCTGAAACTCTCGCTCCCGAATCTAGTTTAACAACCCTCCTACACAGAAAATATCACACACACAACTTGCCTAACAAAAAGATCTTCCTTCCCCAGAAACATGAAACGTCTACAACCTGCATGCCCCCTATCGCACCCCAACGCTAACCACCTGTGAGGCCGCTGTTTTCCTATCAGTGTGACCGTCAAACCTGGGGAAATATCACAAATCGCGACTTAAGCCCTGGTAGACTTCAGCCTGCACAACAACTCCCTAAATCGGGATCTAAGGGCATCCTGGCAGACACCCCGGAGGTATATTTCCTATCTTGACAACCACCACTCCTTCATCCCCCACAATCCGATTTACTCTCCTACTAATGTCCTCCATCCATGCACCCGGAAGGAAGACACGCATACGCTTCAGCTTATCTAAGCTCACGATCAACATACCGGACAATCGAGTCCTCAAGCAGCAAACACTTCCCTTTCACCTTATCCATCCCCCATAGTCTTCCTTTTTCACTACTGACCTCTGCAAGAACCCCCGGCTCTAACAGCCTCCTTATCCCCCTGCACTCTTACCAGCCCTCACATCATCCGACTGACCGCCCTTCATGGCCTACTCCACCGCCAGCACACTGAAATTATTCCTAGTAGCATGGCTGGGATCAACAGCCACCTCCTTTGCCTTACCTACCCTGATGACTCTCCTCCTTCTTTACATTTCCCAGTACCAGTCTCCAACTCCGCTAACCTGACAAATTTCCTACACTTATACACAGAACCATCCTTTTCAGTCTCCTGAAATTCCACCCCTTTGAAGCTTAGTCCCGAACAAAGATATTCCCCCCCCACATTTCACAACTGTCACACAAAACCTATTTGCCCTCCATAATGTGCAAATAGAACACTGCCGAAACAAACAGACACAGGCGAGCAAAAAACCAAAACAAACAGAATACTGCAAGATGGAAAAAACAAACAAGAAACCCACAGAAACGAATATAAAAACACGAAAACAGACAACAACAGACAGACGGACAGGTAAATAGAAGGAAATATATAGACGGATAGAACTTAAATAATACGCTAGAAAAAAGACACACATACACAAATAAAAAAAGAACGGCTAACACAAGCCACTACAGGGCAACAATGCAGTAAGAAACACACAACATGAGCTCACCGAGCCCACCACACAAGGTCCGCAAGGCAAACAATGGAAAGGAGCACGGTCCGGAAGAAAGAAACACAAGGGGACACAGACACATGCATACTGCACTGAAACACGAACGAACAGCTCAGGAAGGAAACTCCTGTACAGTATTCTCGGATAGGGAAAGATCGGCACAAACAAGGGAGAAACGACAAGCAAAAGCACTAGAACGAAAACCACTACAGATTCCAAACGCACGTCAAACACCGGGAAAAGTGAAAAACACAATATCCTAATATGAAAGAACAGAAAGTATCCACAGGAAGTGCAAAATATCAATTAATATTGTAATGATTATCATTATTATGTTTTATCATTGTAGAGCAAATACTTCACTTTGCTGCAAAGTCTCAGTCGAAAGTATTATGTTAGTATATTTTTTTTCATTTGACATTTCACCCCAATGATTTATTAGCTAACTATGGTTAATCAACGTTTTTCAGGTTGTAGACACTTCATGCCACAACTGGCGCATAAATAGTTTCCTCAGAAGTTACCACAACCTTCCTTACCGCTTACACGCGAGTGAGTGCTCGATTCCTCGTAATGCAAGCCTATATCGTCTCATTTGAACATTTCAAAATTTTGAAAGGATCAAGATACATACGCTAATAGGATGCTTGACGCGGTGGTTGCGTGACTGAAGCAGCCTCCTCAGTATTCGAATAAAAGGCTAACGGTTGAGTAACTGTTGACAGGGTCGAGCGCTGGCCCCATCACAGAGGCATCTTCCGCGATAGACTAATCCATCATTTAAGATCGTTTCAATTGAATGAATCGATAAACATAAAAGTCAGCGACAAACTGAAGGCCTCTCGCTGAACTGCTCGAAGGCACGTCCAGATGGATCTTCTGTTGATCGTAGTGAACAAGCTCCTGTAGTATAATGTCACCTATAGCTATGGTATAATATATGTTTGATAGAAAAGGGAGACATGAATATGTTGTGAAAACGCGAGGGATTCGCTTATGCTAGAAAGATAGTAGTACGACTTGTTCATTTCGAAGGATTTTTTCTGTATGTCCGATGGCTGGGTTCACAGGCTCGAAGGTCACCAATTTAAAACACAGTTAGAATTCTTTCAAATGCTTTCCTTTACTAAGGCCCCTGGCGATTTCGTAGAAATAGTTTCTTCGTCCAATTGCAATGTTACTGAAGATAGTGAAACAAATTCGCTGAGATTGACAGCATTCTCCCTGTTGGTACATTGGCACCGATCAGGCGTGATTATTACGATGATCCGAGGTCTTGATTGGCATGTCTGAATGATACCACTTACTTCAGTTCCGTTCACTCTGCTTTCTCCCAAGGATCTTATCAGAGTCCATGGGCTCGAAACGGTGCACTCGTGTGATTCCGCCGTTGACTGAGGGGTACAACATCACTGGGGTACACCCATCCCAGTGAAGTCTCGTTAGATTCTTCTTGGACCGGAAAACGCACTTGAATGTTCGTAAAAAGGGTAAATTCTGATCAGCGTTGGCATTTACTGGAACCGATTGTCATTGATCGGATGTGGTCACAACAAAGAGTTTATTATCCGAAATGAGATACATTCGGGTATTCCGAAAGCTCTTTTAACGGAGCCTGTACAGAACTCGGTGAGTGCGTGGAATCTATGGTCAAGTTATCATTTGTGAGAGTATTCTGAGCACTCCGGTGAAAAGACGTCATATAGGCAAGTGATATTAAAGGCAAATTCCAGCCAATTGATACTCTCCTTTATTGTTATGAATGTTATAAGAGGATAAAAAAAATTCATTCAAATATTACTTTGTTTCAAGTTATAGCATGTTCGGTTGGGAAGATATGGTTTCCTCAAATTTCATATAATTTGTGATTTGGGCAAACTGGCAGCCTTTTTATGATGTCATATCTACCAATTATAAGGGATAAAAGTTAAGACATTTTTTCTTCTAAATTGGTGGATATGACGTCATCAAATGTTGCCAATTCGCAAAATTGCCAACACTCTTAGCAGTGATAAATCAATGATCTTCAAAAAATGGTAACTTTATAACTGAACATGCTATGAACATGAAACAAAGTTTGATTGGCATGATTTTCACTACACAATCATATGACATTTGAATATTTTTGGCTGGACTTGTCCTTAATTATTAGGATTATAACAATTAATATTACCGGTATTACGTTTTCAGGCAATGGAAAATGTTTCTGACGCCTTATTCCATGCCGAAACAGTAATGCGACCGCCTCCGTCAGAGATTGGCTTTTATGATGTTCCCCTTTCTACCCCCTGTCCTCCTCTATCCCTTGTAATTTTTCAGTTAATTTTGCGCATTAGTTCCTATCACTTTGCATGTTGATTGTTTGTGGGTTCGGTTTGAGAAGCCAGACTTCTCAAACCTCAAACCAATCTTATTAAACCCTCCAAAGTTAATATCTTTGATACTTTTCACGACAAGTTATTCACGTCGATGTCGATTCTTTGTCTTTGTAGGCTCTCAGAGGCCCACTCACATCATCTAACCCTCATGGGATGATACACGGGTGAATTGTTGTTCCTCTACAGAAAATGTCTTTATCCATTAACGATCAGTCCATCAGTCAGTAATTCAAGTCCTAGACTCCCCAATTTGATGTTTGTAGGTGGGGTTCTAATTCCCAACATTGCTACATGTCATAAACGTCGAGCAAATAACAATAACCGAGCCAATTATTTCTCTATTTTCGGCCTCACTTTTGCAATTACAGGTTGCAAGGTGAAGAAATCAATCGGTCGGGATAATATGTTTCAGCGTTTTTCATTTTGTCCTATCCTGGGTTCACATTCTCCTGGACTAAAAATAGAAATTTTATAGGATGTGCCTCATATTCATTTCTTGCTCAGTGGTGGATTTCGGAGGCAACAGTTTGTAATAATTCTGACATATATCAATGGTCCTAATGATACTTCACAATCCGAAGTTATGAGAGAAATATGCTGAAGATTCGTCGCTTCAATTCGCTCCAAAGTAATATTTTTCAATATTGTTCACAGGATGATTCTCACAGAGCCTTCGCTTGGCAAATGTTTTTCAAAACTGTCAATTCGAAGTAATGCATGACCGGTCTTTTCAATCGCGAATCATTCGTCATTTATGGTGACGGTGACAGCCATTGGTACATTCAGAAAAAAATATTTCGGGATGTACTTCGTTCCATCGTTGACATTTTCTAGGCGGTGTGCAGAATCTGCTAAGAAGAGGAATCGGATTCTCGCTGCTGTCAGATAATTCAAGCAACTTATAGGACCCCACTTCGAATATTCCGTCCGTGTAAAGAACCTCATCACTTCGAGAAGAGCATTTTATAAGATAACAAAAAAACGTCCGAAACGAGGGCTACGAACATATGTCGATGATCTATCTATTATAACATTTCATTGATCAGATGGTCCTTTCTTTTCGAATACGTCCATTGTTAATGATAATAATGGGCGTAAATCCATTTCGGAACGTGATAAAAAAACCTACTTTTTGTTGACTGTAAGGCATGGGGGGGGGGGTCGAAGCGGACCTGCGCTACACTATCTAACGGAGCGCCACCATGGTTGCGCGTAGCGTATCGAGGAAACTTTTGCTTTTCACACCTCCCAGATCGCCGTAAATAGCACTTGCCCGTGCCTAATTGCAAACATCTACATGTGCAATTTTATTGAAAGGAGAAATATTGCAAGGGTTGCCAGGCATCTACGACCTCTTTTTATGTTTGTGAAAGAAAATGTCAGCAAGTGACTACAAGCCAAATAGTACCAAGAACCCACTACAGGTAAACAATTTGGATACCTTGGACATATCATTGAGGGAATTTTGAATGAAATGGGTCACTAAGATTGCAGGAAACTACTTTCGGTACACAAAAGTTGAATACATCGGCGTAGCTAGGATTCTTTTCCAGTGGACGGCGCTGGGTGGGGGGGGGGGGATGGAATAGTTTATAGGGTCTTTCTTGACCCATTTTTGCGGAGCTGATGCAGTGCCGTGACCACGGTATTTTGTATGGGCTCAGGGTATTGGAATGGTGGGCTTGTCATACTATTCAAACAAAATTACACAAATTTAAAAAGAGTTGCCTGAATTTCATTGTAGTTCATGTAGGCCTGTATGGTGGCTCGTAATTTCTCCATTTTTCCCCGAATTATGCACTTGCACTACCGTTCTCGAGTTCATCGAGTCGATCTCAGCGTTGATTCTGCACTGACTCGGATCCTGGAGATGGGTTCAACCCTACCGTGGTTTCCTATACCACCTGACTGTACTGTCTGACTATATTGGGCAGGAACCTCGACCCGATCTCAGGAAAATATTACCTTCTTGAATAAGATACTCCAAGGTTGTGTCCAAAGTTTACAGAATAGCGACTATATACGGTGTCCAGTTAGGGCGAAAATGTAACGTCTGCAACCAGACAAGAAACTCGTTGGGGGTCAAGCACATCGTCACACGATTTTTAAAGTCTTCCATACATTCATGGGCGTCCGCGTCGTCAACAAAATGGACTTCAAATAGAGCAAAGCGTATTAATGTTACTCTTTCCGGCTATATGAACACTTTCCGCCGATATGGCAGGCGTTTGATAAGGATCAGAAGGAATTGTTTGAGAGGGGGTAGTAGAACCTAGTGGCGTAGGAACGTAATTTTGAGTGGGGGAGGGGGATGAAGTTCGACAACGGATCTGAGGGAGGGGCTAAGGGGAGGGGTTTCCTCCTTCCCCTTGCGAAATTTTTGCATTTCGATGGCCATAGATGCAATATGGCCACCGCTTTCCTCATCTTTGTATAGGGCGGGTGGAGATATCATCATATCACCATTGGAGTTTAATCGGAGCACTGGTTCGTTCGTGGAATAATGTCGAGAGGCTGATACATTTTTGGTTGGGACTCCCCATCCCCCCCCCCCAAAAAAAACCCGCCAACCCCAATCCCCCTCCCCCTACCCCTCCCCCATCCCCTTCCCCCTCGTACTGGAACCGCTGTTAGGATCAATATGCAACAAATCAATGCACTGTTTGTTCCCTAAATAAAATTCTCGGGCGGAGCGGCAGAGCATGCGCTACCATATAAACAGGTCCTAAACTGAAATCGCACTAAAACTTCAGCATATTTGGGAAATCTATCCGGCAATTCAGGTGATCATGATGTAGGCTACAAAAATTCAGAAATGAAGAAGTTTGTCTCGGAGGCATTTTTATTTGGTAGGCAAGATAAGGAATAAACTAGAAATTCGTCATCACAAGTGATATAGGAGCCCCTAGATATTGGTGATCTCCGCCATGATTGTAATTAGCACGTGTGGGCGTGTGCTAGTCACAAGTGATGCTGACGTTCCTGTACATATATCGTGTTGATGGACTGTGCAGTCGGTCCGTGTAAATTATTCCTGCCGCAGCCTGTTGCCCACATGCAGTAACGTAACGGTGCATAGTACAATAGCGCAAGCACAATGACAGTTTTTGTTTCGATCTACTGTACTGACAATATTTGTATGTTAATGTTTAGTAAGACTGACATTTGCAAGCGAACACAACCGACTCCGTAACATGCACTCACTCGCTAGGATAAAATGCCAGTAGCGCATTTTCTTGTTGCCTTTATGTGACCTATGTCAACACAAATCGGCTGAATTCGGTTTGTAAAGAGGAGATTGGAGGGGGAGGGGGTAGGGAAGGGTGCCTCTGGGAGATTTTTATGATATTCAGAGTGATCACACTCAGACACACTGCACGTGTAAATGGTGAAATATTGAACAAAAAGAGACGGAACTGGCCGTGGACCAATCAACTCACGACTTTTACTAATAGCCTTGGCTTGTCCTCCCCGAGCAGGGCCTTCTTTGACTGTCTTTGTAGGTGGCCAGTTAACGATTATGAATTACTGGCGTTCGTCTCTAACCATTCTACCATGTCTTCCTCCTGTTGGGGGCTGAAATCAGTGAAAACCTGGTCTTTTTTCGGATCTGCAGTAACGGGACTAATGACCTCGGACACTGTGTCAGAAGCCCCATCACTGTTGACGGCCTAGCCCACCTCTGTATTCTTTTCCTCGTCACGCACAGTCTCAGTAGGAGGAAGAGAAAAGAGCTGCACCACCGAAGTGATCGGTATCGGCCAGCATTACTCTTTCCTTCCAACGATCCTTCGGCACCTTTGGTCCGTTTTGCTAATTTTTGTTCTTTTCTTGGAGACATGATGTGCCGTAGCCTTTGATCGTTGAATGGAGAATAGCGAAAATAGTGTTTTCACCAGGCCTACTACACAACCAAGGCCTATAAAAAAAATGACGATGACGTACTATTGACGCAGTAGGAAGTATCGTGATCTCCGCAACGTAGCGAGGGCGTAGCGAGGACGCAGCGTGGAATCCAATGTATGCAGTGAGCAGCGCGACCAGCGCGTAGCGGGATCTCCAGTGGACGCAGTGGGCGGTGTGGAACGTGCAAGGAGGACCTCGCCGCGGGCGTAATCCACCGACGTGGCTGTTTCATATTTCTTTCGAATTCCGCGGAGACCATGGCGTTCGCGCGGCGTCCTGTCATTTTTTACAGAACTTGTAGCAACTCCAACGTTTGACATTTCATTGCAATCAGGCAACTCCAGAGATTTTTCCTTTTCCCACGTGTCAGTCTCCCAGTAACGACGGACAGGAAATGTGACACTATTTAATTTTCCATCCAAATCGACATGATGGACGACAATTTCTGCCAGATATTCAAGCCTTCAATCAACCATCTTCATTTCTAAGTTGGGTCACTGTTATTATCTGTTAATTCAGCTGTCCAATTCATCACCCCCGCTTTGTTTATTCGTTTACTATAGTCCAAATATTGTACCAGTTGCGCTACATTCTAGGCTTCGCATTGCGTTCAATCGACATCTCGCACGCTCCTACATGTCCTGATAACCGGCTCAGCTTGCGACTCACCGCACAGCCACAACCTTCACGACACTCGCACAGATGTGTTGAACTATTCTAGCCTACATTCATCACTTGATTTTACTCAACTTCGACATTCATCCTGCCAGCTCGAGTTACAACTCTCTCGCGTTTCCTCGCCTCCTGCTGGCCCACAGGTTCACGGTGTTAGCAGGTCCGCACTCACGATCGCACCATGATTGACATTCTACTTACCAAGCACACGTTGTCTACGGTAGGTTTTCATATATCTTTGCAGACGCTGACGTCATCACCAACTCTGGTACACAATTCAAGCCATCAAGGGAGGTGGAGGGAATCATTGCTACACAGCACACTGCAAGATCGAGAAGCCTTCATGTAAGGATGATCATTGGCAGAAGGAAAGAGCATAGCGGTCGGTAAATGTGTGTGGTTAATGCCGAAAGCGTTTTAACTAATGCGAATTTGTGCCACATTAAAAATGAAGAAGGGGTTTTCACACTCGAGAAGTGAATGGTACTCCGCCCACACATTTATCACTGGAGGGGGGGGGGGGGGGGGGTGGGGGGGGGTGGGGGGGCAAGCACCCCCGATTCCTAAGAACTTGGTCGAACCGAGCTTGATGAATTGGTTCCAAGGCAAAGAACACGGCGGTACGTAATTTAGTGGAATATAAAGGAAAACTATATTCTTTAGAATACGGACTTTGATTGGCCAAACTTTTGAGCAGTGTACGTACGTCAAGCCAAAGGACGAATGAATGGAGACAAACTAATCTGTAGGCCTTGCAGTTGCCCGTACGGCAAGAATGACGCACCTAACTGATACGGCGCGTTGCAAATGGTTATGTTGGGGTTTAACTCTGTCTCTTCAATTCGAAGATGTCGGTAAACGTTTTTTAGTTAATCAAGTTTAGAAACGTGAAGTGAAAGCTGTCAGATGGAGTAGGCAGGGATTTGTCGAGACCGGTCTCGGTCTTGAATTATTCTCGAATATCTGGTCTCGGTCTCGATTTCGAGACCGAGACGCTATAACCTACAGTGTATAGACACAAGATTAGACTCTGGCTATCCGGTCTAAGACACACATCCCTGGGAGTAGGCTATAGCTAAAAAGTAAATCGTTCGAAGATGTTACCATCAATCTGAAATCACATATGTTGTTTTGATTGAGTCAGTTATTGAATTCAGTTCTTTGAACGTTTGTAAGAATACATAATTTTCAGGGAACGGGTGACGAAACTCATGCTCTATACTTGGCATGGTAATGAAGAAAATCTCAACCGCGCGCGACCATAGCGAACTCTAAGCAGTCAATGTCAGTGAATAGGAAGTGAACCTTTCCTGGGCTCAGCAGCTATCGGATGAAGTCAATTTAGGCGGTGGTAAGTCTGGCGTCAATGGGCCGGCCAATTTTGTGGGGAGTCCTTTGCAATTTCAAGCTCCTGTAGAAAGTTGTGAACGGATTCAGGGCCTTGTAAGTAGTTGATCTGCGATGGCCTATGCTAGTTCTAAATACGAAAAATTAACGAGGACTGATTTCAGAAGGTTACAAACGTGAATAAGCTATTGGGGGGCAGGAACATTTTAGTAGAAATTCTCAAAAGTCGAAACCAAATTTCACACCCAAGCAAATGAAACATTTTGCACTAAACTCGGGCATGCAATGGAAAATTGGGCGTTTTAGGACCTTAATTGGCCCATCATCTTGCTATTGCCTCAAATGCTTTATGTCCCTCGCCTAAATGGAGATATTATCACACAACCCAGAGGCAATGTCAAGCGAGCTCATGTCCCTCATACGCCAAAACGTGGGGGACATTTGACGCCCATGCTGATAATGGAGGCCATCGCCTCAGGCTTCAGAAACTGTTGACCCGACAATTTCCTGGAATGCTGATGACATGACTTGACTAAACTATTCCTGGACATCGTGCGTGTATAGTTTATCATAAAGATTGCACACAGGCCCGAAGAGGACCGACTAGGAGCTCTTTAGACACGTGCTGTCATGAGACTTATCAGGGCAATGCTATTCTAACTGAACGAGCTAATATTTTTAATTTAAGTATAGGTGCAAATGCCGTTACTCGGAATAACAATGCCAAACTAGAAGAAGAAAAGGGCACAACTATCTCTTCTCATGTTGAAGGTATCCCATCTCTCAATGAACACGGATCGATGTAATTGCCCATTATTTGTATTGATTGAGAAATGCCGATTGTGATCTGCAGATGGTTGGCAACGTATGACGCAATGTTAACCTACTGCGCATGCGACAACCGCACCAACTGCCGTACTACGTCGATCCACGACGGGAGTCGCTGACTTTCACGTTGTCCCTACGATGTGAACTTCATTCAACAGGATAAACAATGGAATTCGGGAATTTCACGGTCAATATCGGACGCGCAATCGTAAAACGCGCGCATTTACATCACGCAACTGGCCCAATGACACGTCGTAGGAACCTAAAGCGCCTTTACTGCAAGGACGCGACGTGGTCTACAACGTGAAAAACATTACGTCATACGTTGCCGTTGCCGTCGCCGTCGTGAAATCTAAAGCTCCCTAATATCAGAAACAGAGAGAACGATGTGGAGTGGTGTGCATTACAGACTAGATAGGGGAGCGGGGACTACAATGGTTCGAGCATAACCACTTGCCCAGAGAAAGAAAGATAGGACTGAAGTGAAGAGAGTGAGGATGAGGTAAGAAGCAAGTGACGGTCAGAGAGCAGAGGTGGATCTTTTGGCGCAAACGGTGGAGAAGATTGCATAAAAAGGGCATGGAGCGGAAGAATACGAGGAGAGATTGCAGAAATGGAACAAGGTGGATACGAATGATTAGAACAGCCGATCCCAAAATAGTCTGGAAACCAGCTGGGTAACAGAAGGAAAAGAGAAAACAAACGTGAAACCCAACAAGATTATTATCACCATGGTCATTGTCAACATGCAATAACTAGGTTCGCAAAGGAATCAACATTAGCCGCGCATTCAACGAACAAACAAGTATATTGACAGTTAGCTGTTTCGCCTTTTCGCTGATATCTGACTTTTCGACCTGCCATGATTGTTTTTTCAGGTTATTTGTTTTGATAGGTGAACCGAAATAATATGTATTTTTTTGTCTTCTCACATTTTGTCTTCTCAACTGGACTCACTTGAACTATTGCAACAAAAAATGGTATGAAAATTGTTGATTGGTTGCGGTTTTATTCAAATATTTTTCTCATTCGATTATATTGGTTTTAATTCCACTGGTTTCAGGGTAGAATGGCGGCTAACTATGGCCAATCAAGCAACTCTGGCCGCTATCCGAAGAGAAGGTCAGTGAACTCAAGGATTTCGACTACTCTTTGCCATCCATAACTAAGCCTATTAACACATCAATTACTACTGGTGAGTTTCACGCGTCCTGGAAGAGAGCTGTAGTCTGTCCTCTTCTTAAGAAGCCTACTGTTCCACCAGAATTGAATTATTTTAGACCGGTTAGAGACCTTCAGTTCAGATTTCCAGCTTGTAGAGGAGGTTGTTGCGGATCAAATCTTGCAGCATTATAATCGTCACTGTCCTTTACCTGTATCTGCAGTCTGCATATAGACAATACTCTTTCCACTGAGACCGCTTGCTCAAGTCAACTCAGAAATCATGCAGTCCATTGATAATCAGAATTGTTGTGAGTAGGTGCTGCTTGACCTTAGTTCCGGCTTCGAAACAGTTGATCATTCTATTCAAGTGAGCATTTGGAACACGATTTTGGAATTAAGAAAAAAGGCTCTCAACTGGTACATTTGTTACCTTAGGAACGAGTCACAATTTGTCTCACTGAATGGTGTATCATCTGATGAAATCCCTGTTGAACAAGGTGTTCCACGGGGCTCGTGTCTAGGACCGCTATGTTTCACACTGTACACTGCATCTTTATTCAGAGTAATTTCAACCCATCTGGGCACCGGCTTTGCCTATGTTGATGATACTCAGTCGATACACAAGCTTCAAACCGCAAAATAATACCTCGGAAACCATTTGCCTTTAATCTAATGCAAAGCTGTATCTCCGATTTGATGGTTGCTCATAAATTGAAAATTGAAACGAGACTGAATTCATTAATCTCGGCTCTACGTAGCGCTCACCTAAGGATCATTAATAGATCCATCAAAATTGGTAATGCTTTCATTAATTCATGTGATCAAGTACCGCACCTTGGTGGTTTTTTTTTGATAAGAACATGAAGATGGATGAACATATCAGCAAAGTTCACAAGACTGGTTTCTATACTATAATTCATCCAAGCAATTAGAAAACATGTCTTCTAAGACAATGAAACACTGTGGTACATTATTTTATTCACAGTCACTTGGATTATTGCAACAGTTTGCTCTATGGAACTCCAGGGTATTTGACTCAGAGTCTGTTACGTCTGAAGAACTTTGCAGCCAGGCTTGTGGGACTGCTAGATTTCATCCCAACACACTATCGTTTGAGCGATCTGCCTCTCTCTGTACAGGTTGCCTGTTGAGTTCAGAATTAAGTTTAAAATATTGCTTATTGTGTATAAATGCAACCATATATGCCCCATCCTATTTGTCACGACTTGTCATTTTCGGGTAAATTCACGCTATACATACATTGCGTTCGGGCAATGCACGTAGTCTTACTGTGCAGAACTAAACTGAACACCTATGGCGATCGCGCCTTTCCATCAGCCTAGCCCACTGTCTGCCCATCTGCCCAACTGTCTGCCCAGTTCCGTTCCTCATTTGAAGACTTTTTCAAGTTTGTCTTTCGCACTTAGCCATTCGGGTTGCACAGCGCTATTGAATACTTCTAGATTTTTGCGCTTTATTAAGTTTACATATTATTATTATTATAACAATTATTATTATTATTATATATATATATATATATATATAATATATATATATATATATAATATATATATATATTATATATATATATATAATATATATATATATATCTATATATATATATATATATATAGATATATATATATAATATATATATATATATTATATATATATAATATATATATATATATCTATATATATATATATCTATATATATCATTATTATTCGATTAGCTTCTCGGAACCTGGGAGAATTGGGGGAAGATTCAATACAAAACGTTTCTTGTAACATTCCCCCAAAATCCAGAAAAAAGTCCACTGCATTACGGCGAAGCTATGAATTGAATCCGGTGACCATGACTCAACTAAGGCTTGTAAAGCGTCACTTAAGCCACTCTGTTGATCTTCCGCCACATAATTCTTGGTAAAAGGCCATATTCACTGAATCCAATGAATTAGCCTCGGAAGGGCTCTGTTTCCTGGTAACGGCTGGCGAAAAAATGACAGTGAAGTTCGCATGACGACAACCGATGAAGCGTCCCAGTTCAATTCGATTCGATACAGCTATATGTCGAAGTACAATTCTCCCGATATACCACGAGACGATTTTTGTTGTTGTGACGTCAAATATTGTGACGTCACATATTTCATATTTGACACCGTTAATTATTCATCGCATGCTGTGAGACGATAATGTCCCTCCCTTTAATGATGACACTCGGCAGACACCAGAAGTAGGTTGTCATAGTGATACGTATATAAGTAATTTGTAAAGTTTAATATCTCTTTCGTACATCGGAGTTTCACATTTTGGAGGACTGCCTTCCAACTACTTCCTGGCGTTTCTTCTGTGGTATTATTTCAGAATTCATCGTCCTCCGTCGCCAAATGTCATCTCACCTTTGAGAAATATTGTATAATAAATGAAAACACAGCTCGAGGTAGTTCGAGAAACCGGCAATGATTGTATCCGACGTGTACTTTTGCAGCAATTCTTCGTTCTGAGGCAGCCCCATATACAGATATGAGTGCCCTTCATTGGTCAGTTGTTTATCGAGATAGAGACAAAGGTTTCTCCTCTTTCTCTGATTTCTCGAAAGCAAGACTCCCTTTGAACCCACGGTGTGCGCTTATGAAAGTGTCAGGATAAGGCACTTGAAACGGCTCGTATATTTCTACATGGGCCCATAAAGAGGCTAATAAAGCTCAAACGCAGAGATAGATAATCACGCTTATCGTTATGCATCACGCTGTGTGTGGATATGTAACACTGCTCAGAACAGCTCAACAGCAACGTTTTATTTTCATATCACGACTGTGATGTATGCACTATTCTTGCATAGTTATGACGTATTTACATGGCAATACACCGACAGTATAAAAGCAGTGCCCTCTAGTTCGAACTAGATAGTTAACAATGAAAGTAAAAACATAAAAACAATTAGGTCTACTTGGAAACGCTATACACATACCAAGGTGGCACGTACAAAAGAAGTAATGTCTTATACAAATGGGAAGCCTCTTGAAACAAGTGCCATAGTTGGAAGACGGGAGTTGATTATTGTGGGGGCAACCTGGGGTTTTTCCTATCCGACGGTGAAAACCATCGGAACTGCTTCTCGTCAAGATGGTTTCACTCATTTCGTTACCGGTATGCCATGACCTCCTATTACTACTAATCGTCATGTTATTGTACCAGTAAAGTTGTGCCTAGTTTAGATTAGTTTCGTTTAGTGAAGAAGAGTCAGGAAGAGAAAATCCTCATGATAGCCCTGAAGCCACAACAATCCCAATAAGAAAAGGATAATCCAGATGCCTAAAAGAATTTGCCCGGGGGGCAATTCTTTGCAAATAAATCTAACTGTTTGTGATTATATGATTTAAGGAGTCAGAATTATTTTCATCGGATATATGTTTGATATTCGTTCTTTAGGTAAACTTACGCACTTGTATAGATTAGTCAACATTTGGTCTAACTAATGTCCATGCTGTTACCCTGCAAATCCTAACAATGCTCTTGGTTTATTCGCTTTCTCTACCACTTCACCGCGCTTCATTTACATTTATTTCATTAATGCTAAATGCTGTTTTCTTACAACAAAAATACTACACCTGTATCCGTTTCCGGAAATGCAACGAACGGACTTATACTAACAAATTACGTTCAACTTTGGCTGAGAATTCCACATCCTCTGCAAAGACGTGTGCATTGAAAGGTCACTACATATATACATTACGGTATACCCCATCGCGTACTGTGGGTATTTTTGCGTGACGGCAATTAACGAGGCAATCGACTGGTTCCAACGACCTTGATTCTGCCACGGCGAACATTGGAAACGTATTCTAATGATTTGTCTCTTTGATCAGCGGCGGTAAGATTTTATTTGGTTCGAAATTCTCAATCAAACGCAGAATACGCGCTGATCAAAGCCGTGACAAGAAAAAAAAAAAGGCAAACTCTCCCCTTGGTTGAAACGATTTCTCCAGTCTCAGGGAATAACGGATGATATTTAAACACTTGGGAAGGGGTCTCAATAACACTACAGATTAATAGTTTACACGACCGTAGTGCAGGGGTCCTGACTCAGTATAATTGTAAACTAGTGCAAAATTGCATGACGTCAAAACGTAAATAGTCTCAGTATAGATCACGGTAGATAGTCATTATAATGGGCTTGCTCTGAGTAAGTGAGAGAGCGAAAGAGCAAGAAAACGAGCAACAGGAGAGTGAACATGGTAATAACCTCATCATTTTTCGTACTGGGTGTTCTGGAATTCCATCCACAGAGACCAGGGTCCCAGAAGGAGAACGTGGAAATCAAATAAGTGTTAATAATGCAAGGACACATTGGGAGGACGACTTGAGCGGAGAATTAATGTCAAGTAGTTTATGATAGGCCTAAGCACGCTCCTATAACCATATATATATTCTCCGGACTCCGTGACGCCTGAACTCTTAACTCTTAACTCTGAACTCGTAAATTTTCATTCAACTTCTTCTCTACCCTTTATTTTTTTGGTTTTTACATGGATAATTTATAAATAACCCTAAAATAGCTGGAGGTAGTTATGTGAACACAGCAACTGATTGCTACCTGTTTTGCAGCCTTCATTCGCTTCGAATTTCTGATGTAGCCTATGAAATTCTCTCTTTTGATCAACGTCACGTTAAAATATTCTGACTAGGCGAGTGAAATAGGCTAGTGTGCTTCGAATCTAATATGTTCGCTTCTTGCGATGTTATAAAAATACCTGAACTGCTTCTATGGGTTAGTACGAAAAAGAGAATTATTGTCGAGATGTTTTCCTATAAAGCCGGCGCAGAATTGAAGGGGATCTACCTGAAATGAAATACGCTTATAATAAAAAAAACACAGAAAAAACGAAGAAGAAAAAAGCTGTGCAGGTCTTATGGTGGCAGTGAAGTTCTATGGGGGGGAATTTTGGCAAAAAACATCAAAATTGACCTTTTCCGTTTCTTCCAGTACCTGCTTGGTTTTGTACAGTTGATCAGTACAGTTTGGCGACAAGGGAGTAACATTTCGAACGATCGAATTCCACCAATTGATGTTCGAAATTACTTGAGTCCAACAATTGATGTTTGAAATTACTTAATAAACGTGACAAAAACTAAGTGTTTGATAAATTATTCCAGCCAGGTACGAATAGTTGTCGAGTTACTGATTTTATGGCCTCGATTACTAGTACTGCACTGGCTATCGCGACGAGTCACAAGTGTTAGCGTTTATTGTGTAGTTTGGTCCAGGTGTATAACCCCATTACAATAAGGTACCGTATATAACCGGCCAGGTCGCTTGAGCATCCAGTGTTTAAGCTGTGAACTTGAACATATCAGTGATAATGGATTCGGGACTGCTGAATGGCGTTCTCATGGATACGTAACTTGTTTCCTTAGCCTATGCCACGGCGTAACTACCCCATTATACAGAGTAGGCATCTGAATACATTCGTCATATTGTTCGGTCCATACGACATCCCGTTGCGTTATTGTGCTTCCAAGTTGTGAGATAGGGATCTCATGCAATTTCATATGCCTCCAGAAAATCATATTGCACAATAGTTCAATGACTTATTCAAACTCGACAATCGCTCGAACCTCAACCAATGTTCCTGCCCCGGAAATGGATGGCACAATCTATCAACTCATCATAGTGAATCTTGCTCGAATCTGAATCGATTGTTCCGAGGAGGATTATTCTTCAGATATAAAGAATAGCAATTGTTGGTATGTACTACTGTGAATTAACTTCTCGTGGCAGAATGTTACGTTGCACAATATTGCGTGATATAATGGAAATCAATACTTCCATTTTTGAAGGTCTATAGCTTTGCAATGGAATGCCGCATGAAGATGGATTTTGGACTCAATAGGTTCAAATTTCCCCCTCTTTGAAACGAGGTATATGATAATGTATTCAGCTGACACCGATAGCCTGCACAGTAACTATTCATGATTGTAACCCTGTTATCATTAGTTACTGAGGTGATTTCAGTACAATGTAAGGAAGGACCCTGACAATGTCCGACGATATGTTACGAAATAACTTCAGGTGGCTGTGGTCATCGGGTATTTCAGTGTAGTTTAAATGACTACGTAGTGTTGAAGAAATAATATCAACACACATGATCTGATGAATTGAACTGGTCTCTGGGAGCATTTGAAGCCAATCGGTGGGGTGGTACATCACATTGTATTGGCGGCCGCAGGAGGAATTCGTCGCGAGAGGGGGGGGGGGGGGAGGCAACTCCTACGCTACTACACCTTCTGTCATGTCGACACACGATCAATAAATTCATCATCTCGGAGTAAACCACAACCACCACGCTGCCACTGACGAAAAGATTGGCCAAGAGGATGGCTGCTCTCTGAGCTATGCGAACGTGATGTTGTAAATACCTCAGTGGAAATATAATGTTCACACACCCAAGTAGCAATTCTTTAAGCTTATGCATACTCTACTCTACGTGAGATTCGTATAATTTTCACTTTTACGCTCACATATTTACACATAACACATTCCACTCAAAGCAATGGAGATATCACCCAACATATTTATCCTCCTCTATTTATTTGTCATACGGTAGGCTTATATGCTTTTCGGCTAGGGCTCATTTGTAAATACGATGAGATATCCACTGAAAACCCCAAACCCTGTTTGTCGCGATGGAATTGAGAGCATAAGCATTAAATAGGGCCCGCGTGTCCTCGGGTGCTATGTTTCAAAGGGCAATACTTCATTGTCAAATTGCGCACAGAGCGCGCAGTTTTTTTTTCCAATCAATCCAATTTTGCTATTGTATTTAACGATCAAGTATCAGGTTTACACGTTAGCTACAGCATTTCTAGAATTTTGTGAAAAGAGAAGGAGGCGAGTCGTTGGCCGGTGTGTCTCGTTACACAACGAGCCAGTTACATTTTTTTTTTAGAATGAGAAATGGGGACATGCTGAACTCGAACTAGGTATCAAATCGAATTCTAAGCGAACATATAATACCTGTATATATGAACAAAAAAGAGACTTACAAAGGTTAATACCATACGTTAATATGCCAATAATCTTCCAGAGCAGCAAAATTAGCATTGGAAGACACTACCACCGACCCTCGTCTTGTCCAACATCTGCTTTAAACGATGAATAAAATAGATAGGCAATCATTGAGTATATCGTATATATATTCCAACTGATTGTGACATATTCAGATATTAAACGCACTAGCTTTCTGAACTGTTATTTGAACTACAGACTCGGTGTTAGGAAAAGGTTAAACTGGACCCTGTTTCTGTCTACATGGCTCTTTTTTAATAACTTAAATCGGAATCATGGGTATTATTTGATCGCCCCGTTCCCTTGTCCTCCCGTTAGAAGACATACTTCGGGGTTGTCTTGAATTAGAGAGAGTCTCTCACGTGTGCATTTTCTAGTTAGATATTTGCCGAAAATGTATGTCGTATGTACCTGCTCCGTTTCCGAAAATAAACACTATACTGTGAACAACAAAAATGGCAAACAATCATTCATTACCATTTGAAACGGAGCTTCCAAACCGGACAAACTGCAACGTTTCACGCTACTTCCAACTAACTGAACTACAATTCTAGGCCAACGCAGTATGACGCACCAACTCTGATCAGTACTCACCTTGATAATCCTCACTCCCGGTCACCATCAATATTGGAGGTAGGTAGTTTTAGGTAATAAATTCACCTAAATGATCATTATATCGATCCGTCCGAACCTAGTTAAAAAAAAGAAGAAAATACTGGAAAGTGAAGCAACGTTCAAGTTTTCAAAACTATAATCGCATTGGTATTATTATTAATATTATTGAACATCCACTTGTTCAAACAGTGATAAGATTTAGCATTATGAATGGTGACGTCACTGGAGAACTTTAGAGTTGGGCTGCCTTGAAGTTTCGTTGCTATGAAACATGGCACTCATGATATGCCACATAAAACTTGCACGAGGTATTCACATCTTCAGGGCATAAAGAAAGAAAAGGGGATTTCATTCGCAAATAATAATGCATAATATATAAGCGAGCGAACACAGTCAAACATAAACCTAAGCTAGCATACTTAAAAGCACTGAACTAGTGCTAGAATGTCAGAACACAGCCTAATGGTAGTTTTATTGATAGGCTCCTTTACCATCGTTATGTTCCCAAGTTGAATCCGATGTTCCGTTCGTATAATGGGAGCATATAGATTCCCTAATTGTCTCTGCAGGTGTCTTGTGTTTGTACATTTTTCCTAATTTCTACAATTCGTCCCCTATCGAGGTGCTAAATAACAAACCACGGAAGGATATTCCGTGTGATCACGACTCTCTCTTTGCCCTTTAGGAGCGGCACGTTTCACAGACATGTGGCGTCCAGAGCATGTTTATAATCATCCGCTTGCGGCGCATAATTAATACAACGACCCCACTTATGTGTGACTTCCTGGGTTTACCATAGTTTTCCCTAGCAAATAAATAAGGAAGAACCCTGGGTAACATATTGCTATCATGCGAAACGAACTGGTGGGACAGCGTTGTCAATCTCAGAACAAATCGAGACGCCTAATCTTGATAATAGGAAAATGATAGGAAACACGGTATTCTAGGTAATTGCTGCCAGATATGAAATGAACCGCGTTACCTAAACAAGCGCAGAGGACATACGAATGGCATGTTATCCTCTGGCATTTCACTGTCTATATTATATATACATGCGTACACACATACACCCGCCCATGCAGTATGTGTGTATATCTATGCGAATGGCGCTGCCTGGGAATCAATCTTAAACGAAACAAGAAATATGAGCTTGTGAGCACTCGATGTTGGAAGAATTTGACTGAGAAGTTTATCGATTGAAGCCTAACCGAGAGAGTAAAGTTGAATAACGCCCATTGCTGTATACAGCATATCCATGGCCGTATACAGCATTTACACCGAGTCTTTAAATATCGACCCAACATATATCAAAAGTCAAAGCCATCATGGCCACCGATGTTGTATCGCATTCAGAAAGTTTTTATTATATTGCTGTCCGCAACAACATTTCTAAGAGCGATTGATTGTGGAAAAGGAAATGTGTCAAAGAAAACCCTTCTTACCTATCATACTTTGTAAGTCGTTTATTCACGGTTGTCGATTTACAAGTACCGGAATCGCTTATTCTCCCTCTTTTAAGATGTCACTGCAGGTAGTAATTCATATGAGGAGGTCATAACGATGGCAAAAGGAGTAAAATCAACTTTGATACACACATAGACATGTTCTTTATATACTCCCGGTTGCTCTCCTCTCGTATAAAGTTGGCGATATCTGGGTACCTGTTGTTTCAATCAGAGGTCCAGGTTTACAGGCTTAAATAAGCTTTGAGCCCCCCCCCCCCCCTCCAAACAACCCTAGAACCCTTCACAGGTTTATAACAGTGTGCTATAGACAGGTTTAGAACGAAAGATGCAGAAGTCGGTCCGCATAGCTACCTCATGGAATAAAGACATCTCTATGTTCACACGTGAATAATGTTTTAATTCACTTTTCCGAAATTCCCTACGAGAGGCAAGTCTTGGGAAAACTGGTATTCAAAGGTTTCAAAGGCCTATTAAATTGTAGTGTGACTTTAATGAATAGTATTGCCCAGGTACCCTGTGGATCTCCTCATTTAATTAACCCATCCGACAATTTCTAAGAACGAGCGTGATGGGCTTTTTGCGTTGAATTCACAACAATTACGGACAGGATCACAGATAGATCAGCGTATGCTGGCTAGGCATATCCGAGATCACATAGTGTGGTTCGAATTTCAATACAGGAGGCCCTTGAATAATGCACTTTCTCGCCATTGCTCCAGCCGCCGATCCACGACGACAATTGGCCACTAGCTTGACGTGAGCAAGCCTGAATAAAGCTAGTATGTATGCAGTAACCTAAACATTGCAGATTGTTGCCGGCTTCCCAAGAGTGGGTAATACCTGTTTATAAATGTCCGTACGGTGATGTTATTATTCGTTATGGATATGGATTGATTTGACTAGTTCTGTTACCTACTTGCTGGTACCGCAAAGTCACGTTGTAGCTATGATACTATAAACAAACTTCTCATTTGTTTTTCATAGATTAGTAATAAGGCCGAGAGAAGTTTTTGTATTACTGCTGTTGATTTTATACTTTAAAAAGCTCGGGGCAACATCACCATCGGTTTATTATTGACCAAGTTGATGGCTCAATATGCCTTGATGAATGCATCAAAAATTTGGATTATTTCATTAGTAAATGAGGTATCTGTTAAGATGTTAGGAATCATTCCTTCATTAGAAGTAGGAGGTAGGATGGGCAAGTGGTTCCGCCTGTAGTCGAAAATAATTATTCACAATTAGTGCTGTTTCACACAATGCGTAGGTATTAATTGAACAGTCACTATTCGGTCTATTGCCTATTTTGCTCATACTGAGAGGGCATATCAGCACTTAGGGTCATTAATTTTTTCATTGTTCTTGAACAACAGCAGTTGGAAACACTGCACATGACGGTTAGTTTCTATGAATTTATTTTTGTATTTGCTCAGGCGTGTGTGACTTCCTAGTTCCAAACCCGAATTCGTTCACTGTAGCGTGCAAATTGCTAATAGCGAGATTGTGCTCAGAGTGCCGACCCTCACCTGGCTTAATTCTCTTGTTTCCTGGGGAGACTTTTTAATCAGCGACGTTTCGTGTACCCAAATTAAAGCCCTACCCAGGGACCCTTTGCTTGCGTCTCACACAAAAAAATAATTACAAATCTCCGGTATGGCATCGCAATTTTTTGATACATTTTGAAGTGTCTGATCTGGCACATATTTCTATATTTCGTTCCATTACTGTTTTTTGTTTGGCAGATATTCCGTCCGTCGGTTATCGAATCGCACGATGTTTTTTTTTCTATCCTTCCCATTTATTCCCCCATTCACTATTTTACTGATTTCAGTATGTTCGTTCTCAAACCAGCAGCGGGGGGGGGGGAAAACCAACATTTTGGAGCGCCGAATGGTTAATTAATTTCGCTTCGCACAATATTTATTGTTTCTTGGGAATTATAGTTTGGAACATACATGTCAACTATAGTGTTATGAATCGACCTTGGGAATAAGTTGAAGCAAATACCACGCGTACGTTCATGTTTGGGCCTATATCACCCAAGTTGTGTGAGCATACGTGAGCTTTTGACAGGCATTTGTTGATGTGTGTCGGCTTATAACACAACTTGTTGAGGTGAACAAGAATCATACACGCATGTGTTGAATGTTTGCTAGCCGTGTTAATACGCGTGTGTTGGAAGGCTATAACACACTCATGTGTTGATGTGTATGTAGTCTATAACACGCACGCATTGAAGTGTGTAGGAAAATAACGGATAACACGCATGGGTTAATGTATGAAGATGTACCCGAATATGTTAATGCATGTATGCCTATAACACCATGTGGTTAACGTGTGTCTGGATTTTCTATGCGTGTTCTGATATGTGTAGGCTCCTACCCCGCATGCTGTGATTTCTGTAACCTAGACACGCAATGCATTGATGTATCGTGACTGTATATCACCAATCAACTAAACTATTAAGCGAGACTTCGATGTCATTTGTAGGTTCTATCATGTTGCTTTGTTTTAATTCTGTGTAGCATTCATAAGAACTTCAACCGCGGCAGCTAGTGAATGATCATTTGACCAGGGTCATATGTGCTATGGGACTCGGGAGTGTCTTAACAAACTCGTTCCTCGTGATTCGACCACTTGTCCCCTGGTTAAGGGCTTACCGCGATGAGTTGAGGTCTATTTCAACGCAAATACTATGTGAAATCTTTGCCTTTCACCCAAACTGAAACGAAGACCTGGGGAAGGCAAAAATATGAATATACTAGGCTGCTCTGTATTGGAGCCGACCAAGTGAACGCCCATTACTTGACCTGAGTAGCCGCATCCTAAATAAATTTTTATTTGTATAAACAACCATAAGCTAATCATTGCGAATGGTGCAATTGGCATCTAAGGACACTATGACGCAAATAATCATTTATATGTTGCACTCTTTATAATGATTATTATAAACATCATTGTCTGATTGTAAAAGATAATAAGAGAACCGAACATTGCCTGGAATGAAAGTTCCCCTCCTAAATTCATGAAATCAGGCACACACTACTATGTTATGTTATCCAACACAAGATAATGTGCAGGCGATTGAGAAGACCACAGATGCGTAGTAATTTATTACATGTTGTATTGATTCGTACCCCCACCCCCCCCCCCCTCTTACCTCCCCACCCCCCCCCCCCCCCTCCTCCCACCTTATCCTACATGTGATTCCAGTTAATGATAAAACTGGATTTAAATGATAAGAAGTTAAAGGGATTAGAATATGAAAGTTACCAACATGATTATGGGGCTGAACTTGAAAAATTCGCGACTAAAGTGGTGTAGGTGTTTTTGTGTAGAACAATATTGTCTTGAAGTCAATTGAAATGACTCACTGCCCATCGACACTCTTTCAAACAGCGTTTTCATTGAGAAACATCGCTAGTCAATATCAGAGTAGTGAAGCTTTGGGATTGAAGCTATTACCGCAGAGGAGGGGGATATGAAGCCTGAATGAAATTACGTCAACTGTTCCTGTTTCATTGTTTCACTCTGGAGTCCATATAGCTATATTTGTCTTCTCTAACCACTTTACTATTGCGGGCGTAACCAAGATATTAAAGTATCGGTAAAGCATCCTATAAGGTCGGCGACATGCTCGCGCATTGAGAAATATGATAGATATCCAAAATGGAACATTAAATTCTGTTGGAGGTAGTCTTAGCACGGAAAGTGCCTAAAAAAGAAGAGACCTACCCCCATGTAGAGATTTGTATGTCTTCTACATAATTCGATACAAAAAACTTAGACAATTAACTAAATTGGAAGTTGAAGAGAAAAAATGAATTAATCGGCTGCCATCATACCCTAGTGGATCATGCATATGCATCTCAGAACCGGCAGCATGAGTCTTGTGACCTCATGAGTGGATTGGGGTTTCGCATCACTTGCTCCATGAGTGTCTCCGATCCCCTCAAGGTATATCCCAGCGAGCTGTGAATGTTATTATACCCCCGGAATAACGAAGCATCACCAATACCAACTGATGGCAGCACGGCGCTGGCGAGAACAGGTCTGGAGAATCTCTGTCTCACTATCCACAATGACTCGTCTACATTGAATCATGATTATTGCAATACTCCCCCTGTTGCGCTGTCATGTTCGAAGACCCCCGGGCAGCTTGCGCAGTAGAAAAAACACGAGAATAACATCACACAGATAACATCTGCTAGATTTTCGCTCAATAGCCGCTTCAACATGTCCAACGCCATACGCACACGTATATACACACTGTCACCAACGTGAGGGATCGAGGGGCGGAAAACTGGACGAATATATGATAACATTTCGGCTAAGATTGAGGGTCGCGGGATCAACGTTAGCCTTCTCTCAATCTGACATCGCCTCATCAGAAAGGATTCGCGAAAACAGCAGGCCGGTAGGTGATTTACCCTCGATCAAAGATATGAGAAAATGAAAATCCCCCCAAACAACCTCCACCTTGATGGATGAAGTAGGACTAGGATCCTAACGGAGAACGACCGCATCAATCCATATTAACCGATTCAGACCATCAATGACATTATGACAAAGGGGGATACAGAAACACCAGCACCAACTATATAACACCACATACCACCCCCATCGTACGATCTCATGCGAACTAGCGGATCTAATGGTAATAGTAATGCTTATTTCATCCACAATCACATTTCCAACGTTTTTCACGTTATAGATTGGCGCGTCTTCAACGAGCATATGTTACTGAGGTTATAAACGCTATAGTGATCCTGATGGTATTGTGTATGCTCTCATTGCAGTACCGATAGCCATTACCCGTCCTGCCCAATCTTTCATTGTCAAGTTGAACTTTGGGGAAGATTGTTTTATAGGTTACATGTGAGGAGAGTCGAGGCAGATTATTACTCTTGTGACGTTGTCAATAACTCACTTTCTGAACGACTTGGTCAGTTTCCGAATAACTCATTCTCGCCACTGCTGTGCATTCTAGTCAAAAAGTTATGGAGGAGGTAATTCCATCGACATAACATTCGGTATTAGCATGACATAATTAGTATGTGTATTACCCTGCCCCCATGACGCCCATGGCTTATCTGGTTATAATGCGCGTGACATGTCGCACACACCGTCAGTTGTTTTTGGGCAACTGGTGTCAAATTCGAAATTGAGCTCTATGCTTCTGGTTTTTGTTTGAGAAATGAGTTAACGACCGATTAGTCCTAGGAAAGGCAGGTACACACATCTTTTTTTTGATCATTATTGGCATGTAGCCTAGCCTACCACAGTAAGCAGTCATCCCGATCCCCAACAAGTAGAACGTTACTCAGCGCCGCTTCGTTGAACTCCAAATTGCATTGCTTCTATCTGTAATGCGCTCTGATAATAAAAATCGGGTATTACATTGAGGGAAGATCTGAGATGAGCAAGTGTAGCTTACCTGCCAGAGCTGAAAACTAAATCCGTCCAGGATATCCTCCTATCTGAAAGAATTCCGAGATTCACTTTCGGGAGACCGTTATGCTAATACAGATATTAATAAACCTCGCTGCATACCATTAGTATACACAACAGTCCGTCCCAGTTAATATCACCATACCAGTTTTGAGTATTAATATTAGGTCGATGCTGGCATTTCTTGTGTCTTCCAGAGAAGGTATGAAAGTTTTTGAAGAAATACTTTTGTTATAGGTTGAATTCGTCCAACACACTAGTGACGAAAACGGGTGTACGTGAGCTTGAGCGAAATGGTCTGGATGTCATCCGAGCTTTACCGATACTGAAAGAAAGTGGTTTTCGCTGAACGTGAGAATCTCCCATAAACATTAACAAAGAGGCGTCCTTAAGTACTGTTGCTTCTTAAGTATGAGAGGGTTTTTTAGGTTCTGAGTATTGGCACAAGCAGAGAGAGACGTCAAAAGCCAACAATTTGACATGTGCTTCTCTGATCAGGTTGACACGCTAAATACAATTTCACCTGTCGGATGCAGCAAAGCGCCACAGAGATAACCACTGAAAAATAATATAATCACCGGCAATTGGATCAGGTGTGTGTCGGCTGCTTCACAATCATTTGAACATTGTTGGCGATGTGGAGGTTAATAGTGTGAATGACTACACCCAAGGTTTGAAGCTCGCGAGTGCACGATGCCGCGCGTAAACAGCATATGTTGGAAATTGATAACGGCATATTATCAAGAATTGTAATCCATTTCTCTCCCACTCTATCGAGATTGCTAGCGGTGGTTCATGCATCAACCAAGAATTACAACGTCCGTTGCGTAAGGAAAATGTACGATAGGAGAATGCCTGAAGTGTACAGAGGACTAACGCTCATAATATGGTTCTACAGTGTGTACAGAGGACAAACGCTCATAATATGGTTCTACAGTTGATATAGGCAACCTAACCACACGCCAGTGCACGATGCGCACGACACATGCATTCACGCAAACACTTTATCATGATCAGTTTCCATGCGCCTCTAGCAAATAACCAAACAGTACTTGTCGTATGTTTATAAATCACGTCTACTTAACATTCGGATTTCAAACAGACGAAGAGACAGTGGCACTCAAACAATTCAATCACCCCAAGCACCCACCAGATTGTTTCGCCACTTTCTGGTTCTTCTAGACTTCGCGCTTTATCACACTGGCGACTGGAACTCACTGGTATCACGAGACGTACACCTAGCAGCGGAGGTGTCCCTGGGAATTACTTGAGCTTAATAATGAAAGCTCCAAGAGACGTTTGAGCTTGGTAAATTTCCCTAGTAATTCTCATAATGTGCGAAAATATTCGGGAGGCATGCAGTAGCATACTCACATATATAGAATATTCAAGCTGTCGTGCCTATCTCAAAAACCTCCGCCCATTCCAGAGACAATTAGACAATATTAGATATTAGAAATATCTGGCAAGAAGCAAAGATAGTGTCAACCGGACCATGAATCCTAACGCTAGTCCAGATTGATTTTTTGAACAGGCGAACAAGCCGAACTGCGTGAGGTACCGTATTCTTCTGCTACGTGATTATCATCATTTTTCTCCCAAGACAGGTAACATGTGTTTTATTATAGCCGCGAGATTGGCAAATATCGATACTATAGAAATAAGGCTTATATAACCTAGAGTGTATTTTGCAGGGCAACACAGGAAAACTTGTATACTTGTATCCACGTATTTGGGCACAAATTCCGGCGATTCAAGTTTTTCCCAATTCATCTAGTCAAGTTGTTCGCCCATTCGTTGCCGAGTTTTCAGTCCCTCATTTACCGGAACAGCTACTCTCATTGTTTGCCCTCCGCTTGTCTACCAACCCATTTTCCTTGATGTCCGTATAATAAACCATGAGAGTGGCGGTGACCAGGTCTTTGGAATCACCCCCCAAACAAACCCACGCCAACTACACTCAGTTGCACTGCATTCTGCAAACTTATACAACGCATTACAAAGTTGAAATATGTGGCGTCCTTGTTTATACACCGTGATACACCGACAAGGTTTAGACAGCTATCTACACGCAGTTTATGGTTATGAATCACCGCAGACAACACAGATGCCTTATTCGCGCGTAGCGCGAGATTGTTTTTACGGGTACTGATTATGATAGTCAAATTCACCTCTCGCTCCGAGTTTTGAATAATTCAACTTCTTGAGTAGAGGGGCAAGCTAAGGGGTGGATGGGTTAGTTTTCCCCTGATTTCCCACTGTATTCGCCTTCGTCAATATTCAGTAAGGTCACAGCTGTCATGTTTAAAGACTGTAGAGAGAGTTTGCACAGTAACAAACACACAATAATAAGAAATCTCAAAATATAAAAAAAAATAACATGCACAGGTCGAAACGTCTTGATACTTGGACGGCAAAATTGTTGTGGCGACTACACTGCATGTTCTTAACCAATCGACATTTATTGTTTGTCCATTTCATCGACCTTTAATGACATCTGTCATAACCTTGGAATGGCTTGGAACATGTCCTCACACATTAGCCTAATATTTGCTATCAGTGCCCAGCACATCGTACCCAACTAACTCATTCCTATTCCTGTATATTAGCTATATGTACCCAACAAAACTTTAAGTGTACCCAGCACAACTCTAGGCATGTAACAGTGAACAGTGGAAACACACTTGGATCCACAATGGAAAGTCTAGCCAACACCTGCATCATGATACGTGGACAGATCTTCCACAGAACTGCCTGTTATCCCCCAGTATTGCCTGTATTCCAGCCACCTCAGTGCTGACAGACAAATTAAAACAGTCCCCGCTCGGCCAGCAGCCAGCCCTGCAGCCCGAGGGAGAAATGTAAACACAATCACTCCCACAGAGAGTTCAGTGGAAGGGCTGTGGATGGACAAATTGTCGTAATTAATTGGATTTAATTAAAATCTAATTACACTGTGCCAAAACAAATGTAACTCAACCTACCCAGCGACATGCTTCACATTCACCAAGTTTCACCTGATTGCATGTACGGTCAGAAATGACTAATGAAGACTTAGTTTTATGTACTTATTGGATGCGATTAAAATTTCATCATTTTATCAAACCGAAAAGGTATCTCAGCCTAGCCAGTGACATGCTTCATCCATTCACCAAGTTTCACCTGATTGCATGTACGGTTCAGAAGTGACGAATGAAACTTCCGAACAGAACGGACGAACGAACGAACTTATGGACGAACGAACGAACGAATTGACGGAGAGACATGATGACTTGTAGAGCTGCTACACCCGCAGCTATAATATGAAAATAACAAAATCAATAATAATAATAATAATAAACCAGAAATAACGTTACGTTGAAGACAGCTGCTGTTAGTTTCGCCTATCAACAGAGTTTCTCACCACCGCCAGTTATCGGCACAGGTGTGTCTGCATCTACGGGTGGAAGATAAAGGAGTTACACACGAAACAGGGAATGAAATTTGATGCGCTTTGTGAGATTGCGACTCGAATATCTTTCCTGTAATCTGAGTATTTTATCGAGATGACTTACGCACAACCGCTTTTAAAAATTGCATTCCACTACTGATCAAAGAACTATGGGTTTGTCAGGCGGTACCAACGGCGCTCCTCCACCACTTGGTGAAGAGATTGCACCGTAAGGTACGGAAAAAGCTGACGAGTAACTCTGCACCACTCTCGAAAACTTTCAATACGTGGGATACCCACCAAAATCACCTAGCCCCCCTAAGAGTAATTATATCCCCGGCAACACTGATAATGTTCCGGGATATTTGTTTTTGACGCGTGTCCACGGTCCGTCTCCGGCCGCCGCCGCCGCCGGAAACCGTTAGGCGTTGCGCTCTCATTCCTTAACACTTTATCCCTTGACACCACAAACTTGTTACACACGTCCGTATGAGTAAATCGCGGATAAGTTCAAAATGGGCTATATCCTATGTTTGCTGCCGCCTTTTTTACAGGTTTTCCGCAAATTTTCAAGTTCGTGGCGATTTTACACGAAACGTGTGGTTGGGGGTTAGTTGTTGGAGCCAAAAAACGTGGCGGACAATTTCAAGGTCATCCGAGGTCACAGTTTGCATTCGTTAGCCAGTAGCCTAATGCATGAAGTGTAGTGATATTTTCAACTTCATTGGATTTTCATGAAACTTGGTGATAGGGCCAACTACAGGTGCCGATACATTTCTCCTAATTTGGCCGATTTCACTGGAGGTCCTCTTGCATGACTAATTTGCATAATAGTTTGCCCCATTACAATTAGGCAAATTTATAAACTTTGTTTGGTGATTCTCACGAACTTGATGAGTATGACCTTCTAACAGTCCCCGATAAATTTATTCATTGCGTTGAATCACTGGAGGTCATTATGTTTTTTTTATTTTACATATTCGTTAGCATAATTAGAGGCAATTATTTTCCTTTTCTCAACTTTTAGGGATGTTACGAAACTTTGTGAATAGGACCCGCTACTACCAGTCCTGATAAACTTTATTTCAACATAGCATCAAGATCACTGCGGTTTAAATTGTGTGGACTAATTTGCATTTTAGTTATCCTGATAAGTCAAAATAATGAATTTAATCCTTTTTCGCAATAAACATCTGGACATGTTCATTGGAATGCAATATGCTTGTATGAGTGGCTGCATCACATGGAGTGTAAACAATTTCATAAAAACCGCCATGTCCATTGAAGGTCATTAAGGTCACTTAGGGGTCAAAAACTGATTTGAGTACTTTTCGGCAATAGCATGGGTGTGTGCATCAGAATGGAAAATGCTTCCTAGGAGTGGATGTACACATTGAGAGTAACATCCTCATAAAAACGGTCTATCATTAAAGGTCATTCGAGGTCACTAGGGGTCAAAAAACCGTTTTCTGGCTATAATCGCAGAATTGAATATTTCTGCGTAGGCCTGGAGGTTCACCATTGTGGATATAATTGTTGGACCTGCTGTGTGGAACTCTGACCTTAATTTTAAACCTCTGTCGGGTGTCCATGTGGTTAAAGGTCGAATCTTGAATAAATGGTCTTATTAGGAGTTCTGGCAAAAAATACAATGGTCATTTTTGATATGTGATAAGAGCTTTGTGTGCTTTATGGGGGAAACAACTCCGCGCCTTCGATCGAACATTTACTTTGGTAGTTATAAGGGTTCAAAGTTCAATTTTTACCTTTTTCGCAATTAACATTGGACATGTTCATTGGAATGCAATATGCTTCATGAGTGGATCATCACACATGGGTGTAACAATTTTTATAAGAGCCGCCATGTCATTGAAGGTCATAAATGGTCACGTAGGGGTAAAACTGATTTTATAGAGACTTTTCTGGCAATAAGCACTGGGTGGGTTCATCATAATGCAAAATTCTCCTGGATGGATGTATCGCATGGATAGTAAACCATTTTCATAAAAACTGTCATAATCATTAAAGGTCATTCGAGGTCCCTTAGGGGTCAAAAACTGTTTTTGGGCTATAAGCAGAGAATGAATACTCGAAGGGCTGGGATAGTTTCACCATTGTGATATAATTGTTGACACTGCATGGGTGTGACCTGTTCACCAAATTTCTTGAAATAAGAGATGCGGGGATATATACGTCCTGGCGGTTTACCCGCCCGACATTTTCTCGTTGTATTGGTTAACAAACATGCGTACTGGTATTCTCGACTGTAGCAATAATGAAGCCAGATAAGAATAACAGGCATGCTATGCCAGCTACGATCCTAACATACAAAATACATACATACATACTACATACTCATACATACATACATACATACATACAGACATACATACATACATACATACAATACATACATACCGACATACGACTGTATACAGACTGTTTTTTTGGCTTTATCATAAGACATTGCAACACTATATCATAGGTACCATACATTCGCGCATTGGGAGTGAAGGTGGGGGTAGAGGCTAACGACGCGTCAACACATGGCGACTAGGTAATAGCCACCTATCAAAGTGGATGATTAGAAACGCGGTTGCCATGGGTAGCGTGACGAGTTTCTAGTGCTGTCAGCATATAAATGAATGAGAGCTGAGAGGTCAATCTTGCCTCGTGTAACATAAAGCCAACTACGAAGGTAATAACAAAGAGCTCCGTCAGTCGCCGTAATCCGAAATCATATGTTCAACAACTCGGCATTCTCTTAAGCCAGTAATATAGCAGCACCCGTCTTATATTGTGTTCAAGTTGTATGATTAGTGTTGTAGCTATGGGAACCCTTAAAACTGTACCCAAATTGCACGTTGTGGCACTATTCTTATAAACTTTTATAATAACTATATGGTAGTGGTATTTTATTGCGAATTGCACTCAACCTCAATCGCGTTCAGACGAAACATTCGCCCATTATTGTATCGCAGAGTCTGCAGAGGGCAGCAGGAATGCGTGGTTTTGGTGGAAAGCAGGCGTAATACCACTGTTGTCTTTTGCGATGCTTACAGATACCGGTAAATCACGTTATTTTCCAGTGCCTTCGCTTCTGGCTTGGTTCGTATATATAAAACAAAGATTGACTGTGAGTAATCATTCATCCTGAATGAATTTGTTTTTCTAGGCGTAAATGAAAATCTTCTTGAGACAAGATAGCCATCCTCACATACGAATAACTGGCGCTACACTGAGTAAAAGGCTGTTAACACACCACTAGTGCGATAGATACAACATAACAGATCCTTTCACTGCGGAAAGTTGAAATGTTGTCTTTGAACGTTTATCGTTAACGATATATTTATCAAATGCGAAAAATCACGCAATGCATTGATAAACCTTGCGCAATTCAGAAAAAAGTATGGACGCCAACGGGCTATTGGCGAACGTTAGGCGTGAGAAGTGGGTTATATGAAAAAAATGGGGGTTTCGATTAATGTATTAGGCAGTGACGTACCAGGACAGATATGGGCCTATGACGGAGCTATTCCGCCATACAAAAAAAAAAAAAAAAAAAAGAGGACTACAAAACCATGATGTAGCTAAAATAAAATTCAAAATCCCTTCTCACATACAAAAGTAGCGTGACTATTGAGGGCATGTGGAGTGGCGTGTTGCGTCGGCCTCCACCAATTATCATGTGACATGCAACGGCTAGGAAATTGCATTTGATAGTGAGTCCCAGGTGCAGGGGGGTTGTGGCCGTTTGAGAGGTGCAGAGGACGCAGTAGAATTTCTTAGATGGAGGTGTACGGAAGTTCCCCGAGGGGGGTCGACCACACGCCACTGACGCCTTGACTTGAACTCCATTTGAAGAATGAGCAGGGCAGAAACAAAGAAGCACCGGTATGAGCATGGGGGATGTAAATGGTCGACTAACGAAAACGCCTTGTTAAGGTTGATAATGCCTTGTAGGTTCAGTGAGGAAAGTGGCAGGGTTTTTACCCAATGGAGCCTGTATGCATTACTTTTCACATGTTCTGAGCAGAGTAACCCGAGCTCCAATTTTTATCTCAATTTCAACCTCCAATCTTCCTATACCCTATTGAATGCGTGGATTCTCACTGTTGGACTGAGACGGGGACTGAATGCTTTCTTGGCTACCTCTCTCTTCGTCGTATCATTGGATACAGCTGCAGGTCCCTGGGGAGGCGGGGAAATGTGAAGGTTAGCGGCCTGATTCGCGATCGTCAACTACGCTTCTTTTGGCATATGTCGCGCTTCCCGATTAATTTTAATTTTTTCTGAAATTTGTTCCTGATAGTTGAAAACACATTGGGGCAGAAAGGAGACAGCTCGCTAACTTGTCTATCGTATAGTATCCTTGCCCAGCCTGGTACCACGGCGTGGACTACTATTCGCACCCTGGTCAGTCGTGACAGGGTTGATCGCACTTGCTAAACATCTCCTATGATGCAACTGAGCACGCTGAAGGACTTTTTCTCAGCAGAAATGTACAGTCTCGCCTCTAATAAGGAGGGCTACTTTCATGATCGGCGTGTCATTTATTCAGGGCGGAATTAATGGTAGAAGGGTATCAGTGACACTTTACAACCAGATATTCCGGGTTCGAATTCCAGCATTCCATTGGGGTAAGTGGCGAAGACTGTGGATGCCTCGCTCCTGTCCCGACCTCGCACTGGACGATTTTCACCAGTTGGCTGTACATGCAGTGGCGATGGGCGAGGCCTTGGGCTTCACTTCATAGTTTCCGCTGTGCGTGCAGGGGATTTTTTTTCTGGAGTACCGGGGTTTGTTACGGGATTATTTGCAATACGTCTTGTCTGCCGTTTGTGAGAAGTCACGTTGAATTTAACTTCCGCTCCGCAGGTTCCGAAAAGTGTCGGGTCCTGGAGTTCTCCGAAGCAGTTTGGGATTGATTACATACACCCCTGCCTTTTTAACATCTGAGTACTTTCGCGAAAAGAAGAGAGTTATCGCCGGTACTCATCCAGACCGAGTAGTCATGAAAGGGAAAGGCCGCTAAGAGTACAATAATGGTGAATGCCTCAGGACCTGGGGCTTCTGTTGTTTTTCTGATCTGAACAGAGTTTGACGAACCGAGCTGGTGGTGAAAGTTATCTCAGAGGTAGTTCCATGCTTATGTACTTACCAATTGAGTGAAACGATAGATGCCCTTAGTGTGCGAGGAAGGGAGCCTTTGAGCCA
The DNA here is from genome assembly GCA_026419785.1 of Sclerodactyla briareus. Taxonomy (NCBI): domain Eukaryota; kingdom Metazoa; phylum Echinodermata; class Holothuroidea; order Dendrochirotida; family Sclerodactylidae; genus Sclerodactyla; species Sclerodactyla briareus. The sequence continues at coordinate 306,671 of JAODTK010005844.1, forward strand.
CAAAAGTGGGAAGTAGCACAAGAAAGGGCTCCAGCCTTAAAACGAAGAATGATTAGGTGACTAGTTAGGGCATTGAGGATGTGTGCAATCTTGGCGGAGTTAATTTCGGTCTCATAAGAAAAGGTGGTGCGTATGAAGATGATGCACGTAGTTGATATCAATGTGATGACACGGACATTAGGCAAGGAAAAAAAAGAGAGCTGGGGGCTGCAGTGCAGTGAAACGACAGAAGCATGAATAACTATGAGAAACACAAAGGAAGGACGCTAGGAGGACAGGGAAGATCCTCATAAAACAAACCAGATACGAACAGGGGCAGGAAAGAGGTAATGATATTGGACATATTAGTGTTCCCCATTGTAGTTTCGAAACTAACCTGAAAGGAAGTATATGTGAAAGGCTCTTGGTTCGAGGGTTTGCTACAAATCACTTTGTAGGAGGAAACGAAAGCAGGAATCTCAGATTAAAGTGCGTTCCGTAATCAGGCCCCACAATGACGAGAGAGCATGCATTTATATCTCCCGAAGATATTGTGGTGGTTTTGGTATGCGGTGGCTGCAATCGCTGATAGCTGTCAGCATATACTTCAAGTCGGCATTGTCGTCTGTTATTAACTTGCCAAATGACGATGTCTGCATACATCCGACAAAAACAGTCTCTAGGGATAGTCGAACTGTATACAATTATATATCATTAGAACCATATACCGATAGTTGTCGCCTTACACTGGGACAATCCTCCTCGGACGGTTCATGCAAACTTCGCCGCCGCTTTCAGCAGTAGCTACCATGTCTTGTTGCCATGTTTGCTCAGAGGAACCTCGAATGGTTCAAAAGTAGGCGTTGCCACATGAATTTGGTTGTGAAGTTAGGTGATGTTATAGGTGAATGTCTTCGTGCCTGTTGCTGTTCGGACATGGGTTACACATATTGTAGTATCCGGAGTATCATTACTAAAGCACGGTCGATGAAAGAATTTAAATTTAAAAATGATTGGGATAGATCTCAGCCTCCGTGCATCAATTGTACGAAAGTACAGTTCGTACCAGTTGGAAGCTATCTTGGATGAAAGACCTCCTCCATCCATGTTTTTTTTTTTTTTCTGTGTATGTCTGCCTGTAATTTTTGACAGATCTCTGGTTGTGTTCATCGACGGTAGTCAGTCGCCGACTATCACTCCGAGTCAATCAGCCCCACTGCGAATCACTCTGTATATTTGCACTCCGCCGGTCAATCAGCGCCGCAGTCTCCACCAGTACACCGCCGACATCTAATTTTAAATATCTCCTTAAACGCGATTGGATTACATGATGCAGTAATCCCCGTGAAACGGGCGTTCGTGATACGAAAGGTTGTTTCACCTCGAAGTAGGATGAAACTGAACGACTAAAGTTGGTGCATCGCGTGTGAAACACGTACATATCTGCCAGAACTCGGTGATTCTTTCGAAAAGTATCCTAGTTCCACCATCACATACTGAATACAGTCTCGGTCAACTGTTTTCTACGTCGAATGACTCACTTAGAATTTTTTGTCAGAAACTCCTGATAGCCTCCATCCCGATAATTCGTCCTCCCCCTCCACTGCGGGCTGCCTGATACCGGAAAAGCGTTCTCTACAATGCACTCATCAGAGCCCGTTTAGGTAACATGTTCTAGGAAGTTTGACAGTATCACACCCATTCTTCGACGACCACACTGGTTACCAGTCCTCTAGAGGATACAGTTTCAAAGTAGCCTGTTGACCGTGCACACTCTTGTAGTTCCCACGCCACTCATTTTATACTCTGGGATATTAGACGTTCACTTTCCCACCATGGCACTCCGGTTCATGCATCGCTCGTAAACTTTAAAAATATTTGCGATTCAAAGGCCACTTGAGAACAACAATTTGCGGAATATTGTTGTTCGAAATGAACCCTGTATCATATCGTTACAGAGGAAACTTTGAGGTCATATCGGGAAGTTGAAAACATCCACTTAGAATTTGTGGGTTCCGTCTCATTTCGGAATTACCTTTACCTCGGTCCAATCCACGCCTATAGCACATGACTTTTACGCTCACACTTTTTGTCTATGAACACGGTAAAGGGAACAGAAATTGATCATAGCCATCGCCGTTATAAAGAATTTTGATTGAGAGGCGGATTAAGCTCAGTCGGTAGAGCTCCTGACCTAAGATCAATAGATTGCGAGTTCGAATCCCACTGAAGCCCGCGGACTTTTTCCGCACGTGCGTTAAACAGGCATTCTCCTCGATCGTCTCACGCTACCCACGGTAAAAGTGGGTACCTGCTGTAACGGAAGTGGGCCCCGCTGCGTTGGCGGCAGGGGTATAGTAGGGGTCCGTGACGAACGTGCATCCTGGGTGGTGCGCAAGGTCCTTCATCAGTTACCAATACTAGGGTATTAAGTCGCTAGTCGGTGTGGACGAGGCGCTGCTTGATACAGACTATAACCCGATCTTAATCTTATTCATTCGGCGCCTGGCTTCGCCCTACACCGACAAAAGAGAATATTTAACATCCACACTGGGGATGAATTAAATATAGCGCTGGTATTTGTGGAAAGCGTCTAGAGCAGAAGCTCCAGACAAGTCTGGTCTGAGATTAGTCTGCTTGCATTGTCGGGGTCGTACTAATCCCATAATCTGCAAGAAGAAAAAAACAAAAAACATCGGTAGGCATTAAAGTAGATGAATGCATGAGTTGTCGATACACACATTGTTTATGCTCTTGAAAACTCAATCAAATTTTTTTAGGTACCTTTGACTCGCGGGGATGCTTCACCTACGGCTAACCATCGGGAATGCCTGATATGCAACCATTCAGTGGGCGGTAAGCGGCATGAATATAGGTGGAAATGGACAAACTTAGGCGTTCGATAGGTATTAAGGCCCTAAACTGTGGACGCTCTCTAAACCAATTGAGGCGTTATTCCACCAACAATGGCTAAATCTGATTGCACTCTATGCTGGAGGTGTTCACAGGTTACTTAATCACCCCATGCCGCCACAGAATAGTCTATATATATCAGACAACATAACACATGACCATACCATTCAGAATCACAACATTCTGCGCGAGTGATACGTTAGAGTCCCTGCCGAGGAGGGGGGGGGGGGGGACTATACCTTACTTCTTATACATGCGGTTCCGTACGCAGGTGTTGTGGGTGACGTATGTACGTTCAGTTTGATCCTTGGATTAGACAAGTAATCGGTCGAGACGCTTCTTTTCAAATGTTGTAACAATATCCCTGGTTGATTAATTACCAGGTTTGCCAAAAAAGGGTGAGGTGACACATTTCAGCATTAGCAAAATTCCCTGAATGGTGGATTCACAGTGCTAATCTAATGCAAAGAAGGAGTATCTTAGTATTAGCTCAGAGAGATAGGTTATCCTCTAGTCGCACGTAAGTAGTCGCGAGAAGTAGTAGTAACAATTATGTACGGCCCACAAGCGCAAATTGATAAAGCAGGCTATGGACGCCAAATTGTAAGTGAGGTGTGTCCGCTCAAAAAGGTAAACGGAGAAACGTGATAACTGCGAGTATTTCGAAGAGTGTTTTGTTATCATAAAAAGACTCGTGGGAAGATTCACCAGAAAAACGCAAAAGTCGTGGAGAAAAGTGAAGGGAATATAAATTGGGAATTGCCCGTTTTGAAAATACGATTCAATACATAACGACAATCCGAGGCAGGGAAACTAAATTTTGTATCGATTCTCAGCATGTTAGTAGTCACGCTGAAATGTCGTATGTTGTGTCTGTCTCAACATCCCAGAATTTGTGTACAGTTTACATAGAAACTAAACGGCGTGTTTGATAGGGATGATCGAAATTTGTCATAATAATCAATTCGATTCCAATTTGAATAGCGCAAAATGCTACACTACAGATAACATCTGCAGAAACACAAGATTATCCGCCTGAATGAGCAACTGAAGAAGATAACAATCACTGATCACAAGAGCCGCCCACACATCACAGCACGGCCCAAATGAGGACGTTGCTCAAAGTTACGATCCAGTTGAACCATCCGGTTCATGGACCTGAAAAGGACGCAGGAGACACTTTCCCATTCCCGCGAGCAAACCAGTTGTTTTATATGTTAGAGGGCTGATATACCCCCAAAATATCTTTTTTCAAACAATTTGGCAGGGACGACATAAATTATCACTGGCAGATGTTTTATGTAATTTAGGACGGGCGCATGTTCGCCAGGTTCATTGACACACACTGAACGAATACCGGCGTGCAAGATCGGCCAGAGTAGCGGAAAGTTCAGCTAGCATATACTGAACACCTTATTAATAAAATCCGAGTAACAACAGAGAACGTGTTTTCCATCCGTATTTTATAGATGTATTGGGTTATAATCAATACATAATGTACTATTCCCTGCCAGAAAACCAGATAAAACTATGTGGGTTCTTCCCCCGCCGCTTTGTGTGTTGTTGGTCGCGTTTGTCTCTTCTTTATACCAGCGCATGACGTACGGGCAGTCTAAAAGGGATTGACTTTTTTTAAAATAACAGTTTTATCCAAGATACTTCCATCATTGGTTGAGAAGGTAGTACTCCCAAACCATAGTAGTGAGTGGATGGTTTGTGGAAAGCCTCCATGCAATCATTCGGTTTTTGTATGGACCTTCCCAATCGTCACCTTCGAAAACGACCATCTAAATAAGAACAACAATCGTCACTACCTTCGAAGAGGTCATGTCGTCATATGCATTCACGGTCACACATGAATATCAAAAATAATTTATGGTCACAAGTCCATTCTAGCTTCCAATAACCGTGACAGACAAAATTTCATCAACGAACATTTTTGGTGAACTTGCACAATGTATGTCCCGGAGGGTATTCTTGTATGTTAAGCATGGCAAAATGACAATTACAGGATACTGACCGATGTTGTCGATAGCTTCAGTGCGGCACGGTGGCACGTCTGTCCCTGAGGACGAACAGTTTCAGTTTAGTGAAGAACAGCAAATAGAAGGATTTTCCAGTTTCACATGCACTATAACGAGTGCATGATCATTTCCAATAAATGATATGGATAACTCATACTTGGCACGGTGAGAATACATTGTATGATTTACTTTGACCCCTTGTGTCTTATTAAACATTCTGATCTCTGCGATGCCTGTAAGTTATTGTCATTTCAGCGAAATGTTATTACTGATTATGTTGAAGGAACATATATGTCTTGTTGTGCTAACGAAAAGGCCGAAGGCAAAAGTCCCAAGTCCGTTGAGGTCTTGTAGTCATACCTTCAGCCACACACACGTGGTTATTTCTCTACAAGGTGGGAATACTCCACGTAGTTGCCTTCTAGGTTAGGTTTTTCTCACATGTGTTTGCTAAATTAACCGCGTTTGGTGAACGAACTCGTTGACGACAATACACCACCGTTCCTTTGGAACATGTAGTCCGATTCGATCACCACTTCACTCTTATGTGACTGTTGTCTGTACACTTCACATGATTACAGGACATTCGATTCTATTTTCTTGTTCCCATAACACACGCCTCTCATATTGCGATGCCGTATATTTGCTATTAGCCTATCCAATCCCCTCACCCATGCAGAAAGTCTTTATTAAGGTTATCCATTCGTGTTAAATTAACTCTCCACTTGTCTCAGTATCTTTAAGAAAAAAACATAACTCCATGTTCATATGAAATGTGCTTCACATACTTCCAAGGACATTTGCTAGAGGCATGTAACATTTCCCCTTCCTCCGTATGTATATACTTCATGGCGCATGTCCTGGAAAACATTGAGAAAGAGTCGAACTTTTTTAATACGAATCGCTTCTGGTTGTCCACGTCAACATAATGCTGGGTACCTGTATTTTCTGCCTTTTGGTCATCGTATGAATAGGATTTCATAGAATTGGAGTGCATGGCACTAATGTATATGTACTTTATCGTTTATACGGATATATCATATCTATTCACAATGACACGGGCTGTTTAACATGACACCCGCATTTCGGCACATGCGCTAGGGCAATGCTATGGTCTCTATCAGGCGGCATGGTCTGCACAAAATGCAGTACCACCGAACTCTGCGATCAATCTTCAACCGGCGATAACAAACAAACACTTCTTCATCAGCAACCATCGACTGTAACGATATCTTCATCTTGAGTTCAAGGTTGTTGAAGTTCATTTTACAACACATATCCCCCCGATACTATGTCCGCAGTACTTTATAAACGTTGATAGTTCATGGCATACTATTGCACTGGTGTTTTATCATGTATGATGACAATTTAATACTCTTAGAATTCAGAGCTCGGAAGTGTGCCAATATTTCTTGGTAATAGGTGGTTGTCGTACACTTGACTGTATACGATGCACTTACCATGTACCCATTGGTGCCCCCTTCATATGACTCAGTTCATTGCTTCCTACAAAAGTTACAAGTGGGGACGATGGCTAATGTCCTCCTTACTAAACACCCCGTACCAAGTGATGGCAAAGTTCTGATCTCTAACTAAAATGATTGAATCATAGTTAGATGATCATCCAGGCGTGTACTTGGCGCTGGCAGATCAATGGATGCCCTGAAATGATCGTTTTAGGCTGGATTTGTGATGAAATATTGTACTAGCCATGGAATTCAAGACCAGGACAACAGAACATGTCAATCCCCTACGTTACGTCATTCCCAAGACTACTAGTGTGGTCGTGGGGCGAAGACCTTACCACGCCACTCTCACCTGTTCCACACTGTTCCTTTGGATACTGCAAAGGTCACGCCAGTTCACTCCCTGCTGTTGTCGTTCCACTTCTTCCACTGCCTTTCACGGCTGTGATCCTTTCCGCTTAACCTTGGAATATGTCCTCTGTCAGGCCTTTCGATCACAAAACACGGCACCACGGGCACTGTTCTGGTTTCTTGTACAGTACTGTGATGTTGGATATTATGTACACATCAGGTAAGTAATGTAATAATTCCATGGAAGAATTACCTGGATCCAGAAGAAATTCCATAACAGAATCCAAACCTGATTGGTCTGGGCTGCTCAACCACTTTATATTTAGGGCTGATCTGATAGATATATGAATGGAGCCGTGATAAAATGATTAAGCTTTAACATTGGGCAAAATATATATTTTTGTTTTTAGGCAGACTCCGCTGAAACTGTGCATTGACGTAGTCGATGCAATTTATAATTTGATGAAAATTCGTCCCTACTGTGGTAATTACATAAGTCTAATTCGATAAAATGAATTAAATTAAAGAGACATTATAATGAGTTTCACGAAAAAAAAAAATACATTCAGTCTTGACTGTTTCGTTTACCTGCGTCACTCTTCTGCAATGTTGTGTGAGTATTTTCTGTATGTTATTACTCATATACCGTATATTGCATATGGCGTTATGGTTTGATGTATCATGTTTTTCGTTTGAATAATTTTAGCTGAATCCGTTCAACTGTTGCTCGGTATAGCTTTATGGTGTCTTAATTGTGTTTTTCTTACTTACACTGATGTGAGTGGTCTAATGTAACCCTCACCCAGATCCTTTTGTACGGAATGTCATACGCGTGGTATGTATATGCATCGCACTCCGTGTGTGCTTATCTACGCCTGGAGCAAGAGATGAATAGCCAAACGTTCTGAGAAGTTCACGCGCGTAATTACTTTTCCCATAAAGTTTCCGAGTCATATTGTAACTGCACGAATTATCAGTTGAATATCCAAAGATGGAAGTCGGCAAGTTTTTGATTGAACTTCTCACGCTATGGATGGTGGAGCGCACGTTTCCCCATTGTGAGCTCGCTCATCGATTTGTAGCGCTGTTTTGCCTGTGACAGTTAGTTATGTTGTCTCACAATGACGCACGTTGTTGAGCTTCTTACTTTGGTTTTCCATTTTGCATTTAGCCTCGAGTGAAAAATGAGGCCTAATAGAAGCCTCAATTAAATCTTCGTTTTATATACGTGCATTGTTATAGGCCGCAGAATCCGCACTTCCCATAACCAGGTAACCGTGTCCTTCGCGAACCCCATTCATGAGACGCTAACATAGTTTGTTTTGCTTGTGGTGTTGCTCACTTCAGTAATGAACCGTTACTTCTTAAAATGTCATCCTATGTTGATAGAACTGCGGATTTGGATCTGAAATGCGTCATCAGCTCCAAAGAATCCGCATATAGTAAAAACACATGTATTATTCAAACAACCAAGAGATAATTTCATGTTGACAACATGGGCATTTGTTGTAATTTGGTGAGTTTTATTTCACTGGTATAACTGGTCCCAACAAGAATTAACTCTTATATTGGAACATAGCTGTGCAGCGATTGGGAACAAATTGAAGCCATCTCAAACCAGTTGAATGTTAAGCTGGTCCCACTTGGGATTATCCGAGATGCAGTGGAACATAAGCTTGCACCATTGAAACCAGCTCAAACCGGTTGAATTTTCAACTTGTGCCAACGGAAATTTCCCCATTAGAAGAGCTTCACTAGCTGCAAAACTTACCGTGCATTTCAGTTTCAACTTGCAAATGAATTGTTTTCTGAATATGACCTACCTTCTCAACTACCTATCTACTCTCATATATGTGATATCATATCATAATAATTTGCGGCATCGAGCTCGTAATCAGTGGTTGCCCAATTCTGGCCGAGGTGTAAAGGGGTACCCTGCGAGAATCCTGTGTACATTCGAGCGCCTTCATGACATCTTCTGCAATTCTCTCCCTATGTGCTAATTATTTCCATGTTACCGGTACTGTGCAGGTTGCCGCCAGTGCCGTCAAACATGGAAGGTGAACATGGGAGAGGGGGAACTTTTCCCTATGACTTGAAAACTCCGAACAACAGTTTTTTTGTCAGCTCAGAAGAGATGTTTGTTATTCCATTGATAACATGGCCTGAATGTCGCTATACTTTGCAATTCGGTCATGCATGTTTATGAGAATAGCGGTATAACCGCAGCAAGTACCGCCTACGTAACCTAACGTAACCTCAATCTTCTGACGATCCTATATTGCCTATGTTGTTTCATGCCTATTTAAACAATTGAGTGGTTTGGTTGCCAAGTCAGAGATGTACACACTGAGAAATGTCCTATGATTGCCTCAATTGACTTCTCAGCTCTCTGAATCGGTTGCTGATTTTTACGAGCGATTGAATCGCTTGTATTGTAGACGTTTAAGTGCAATGGTTACATTCCTGTAGCCTTGACGCATGTCGCTTCATAAATTAGTCAATGGAATGTTATGTTATAATATGAAACTTCTCTGGTGACTTTGTGCAAAAAGTCTATCACATCGATGACAGCCGCTGCTGCGCATTATAGTTTTGGAATATTTTTTAATTCTTCATGTTGCGTCAGAATTGGAGCGACGGAACAGCTCCGAACAGCTTTCAATCGAGATTTGACCATTCTCATGTCGGAGATGAAGACGTTGATAAGACAACTCGGCTTCAACAGTTTTTCTCTGCTGTGGCTTTCGTACGAAGTAACGCCGATAAAAGATTATTGTTATTCAGGTTAGCATTTCCATTTGTCAACGTCGAAATGACTTGATCATTTATATAGGTTTGCGCAATTAAAATAGAGGTGGTCCCATAAAATAACCCCCAAATAGCGTTGATCAGTCCGCAAATACAGGAGTTGATTCGCGTAGACGTCAATGAGAGCACATTGCAGAGTCGAGCTCGCTCCCACAGCCACAGCCATTGCCCAGGGCCAGTCGCGACAGTGCTTTCGTACGAATTGTGTTCGCTTAGATGTTTTTGACTGTGGAAGAAACGAGACAGGGAACGTAGTCCTGGAATTCTGCTCCCATTCTTTTTCAATGAACGTGTTCAATAGGCTAATTAATTTTATGAAATAATAGAAGTTTTACGTGCCTTTGCCTGTAGTCTCACGCAATTAATAGCCTGGGGTACACAAAACACACACGAACAGCCAAGTATCGGGTCACGAACAGGATTCGCATTCCTCTTTTCACTGATGTCCGGGAAAATGCCACGTCCTGCGAATTATCACAGATCCCTTTTCACAATTTCTCCGAAATAATACACTCAACATTTTTAAGTAAACAAAATCCACGTCCTTTCCTTCGCACATCTATACATCTCGCTACATTCGATCGATACGTTCGATACAATATTTCACAATTTCCACATACTTACGTGACTGAAAGGCTGGTGTAGTGGTTTAGGACTATCGTTTTTTCGGATCTCGCGGCCCGGGTTCGATTGCTGTCGTGTGCTGTTTCGTTTTTTCCGTTTTGAGGACAGCTATTAAATGTTCTTTTGTGTTGCTTTTACGTTTTCTTAACTTATTTTACCCATTTCAATTTTGGTTCATGGTCGCATTGAATACCCACTAGTTTTTCGGCGGGCAGGTGTAGCTTTGTCAAGCCTTTTAGGCGGCCGCTACAGCTTGTTTCAACATTTTCTTTGGCCGCATTTTGCTTGGCGGCCAAAAATCATGGCCATGACCGATTCACATCAGCCCACTGCCAAGTAGGGACTTTGTGTAGCGAAATATAATATCTTTCAAGCACAAAAAACATATCTAGGGACATATGACAAAGCAACACATTTCTGAAACGGAGTGGGTGTTCGATGTGCGATAACACTATCTTTTTCGACGGTCAATTTCTAGATGCAAACTGTTCTCCTCACCCAGACCGGCCAAGAATATGAGTACTCAGAAAACAGTTCCGGCAATGGGTTCTTCCCCGTCTTTATCTACAAATCCACGTAGCCTACCTAATTGATCCCCGCAACCCGCGACACGCTTGTAAGCGTCCTGGGGAATTATGGTTTTGGGTGTGTCACGCCGCGCCGTCTCCGCCGGAAACTTCAGGCGTTAGCGCGTAATAACTCTCCAACACAATTTCCGATTGACACGAAACGTGGTGCACATGTCCACCCCAGGGAATCTCGGATGGGTTCGAAAGTGTGCAATACGCATGTCTGCTGCCCTCTATTTCGACGTTTTTGCGAAATTATGAAGTTTGTTTCGATGTAGACGAATCTTGGTGGTAGGGGTAACAATTCGTCCCGAAAACATGGGGTCATTTCAAGGTCCGCGGAGGTCCAATTTGTATAATGTATTAAATGATGCGGTTTTTTCAACTTCGTCAGACTGGAACGAAACGTGGTGGGTGGGGTCAACATTTGGTCCCGAAAAATGTCCCAATTTAATGTCACAAAGTCAATTTGCAATATTTATGCGATTTTTCAAACTTTGTCGGATTTGAACGAAAACTTGGTGGATGTAAACTACATTTGTTCCTGAATCAAAGTGGACGGTCTTTTAAGTCATCAGAGGCAACTGGAATATGTAGCGATTTTCTTGAACCTTGTCCAAATTTTGACACACTTGGTGTGAATGTAGGCTACATTTTTTTCAAACAAAGTGGTAGGCCATTTTGAGGTATGCAAAGGTTCAAGTTTAGGATTGGAATTTTTCTAACCTTCTGCAGCCTTTCCATATACAAGGAGATTGACAGTCCCGTTCACTGCTTTTTCAATGTGGGGACGGGACGTCAATCTTATTTGATATGGACAGGGTATCCATGACCTAAGGCTGGGGGATATAATTACCTCGAGTTATCGCGCGAAAAAAAAAAAATCTCATGGAAAAGATAGCACCTATCCAGGCCCATCATTTTATCGCGAGTAAGAATGCCTTGCATTCTGGTTGACTCTGCTCGCCTTGCTCCCAAGTTCCATTTTTTCTGGGCATAGGTTCAGAAAAATGGGTCCAGTATGCGGTGTCGGGTCTGCAGCTAGATGTTTTGAAGGCTCGACTAGTTGTCAATCTTCGGTCGATGCTTTCGGGAGGGAGGCGTGGCCATTCGATGTCCTGCTCAGTGCAGTTGCACCTTGTTGGTGTTTCGCGTTGCCGTCGTTCCCTGTCCGTGATAGGCGGAGAGTTCCATCACCTTCATTCCCACTTGACTCACTTTGTTTTTTTGCCTACTCATGCTACGTCTAACGTCTACGGCTCTATTTTACTCTTTTTGAAATCGCGCCTCAAGTTTTTCAAACCCTCTCCCGTGGCCCAACAACATCTTTTGATACTGTAGTCGATTTTGGAGATCGGGTGTGTCGTTTTCGTATACTCCAGCATCCGGTCAGTAGTCCTACCCTAATTCGCATCTTCCTGTAATTGTTTTGTGGAACTCTGGACCTCGAAGTTTTTCGCTTCTATGTCCAGGCTGATGCGTTTCCTCCTTGTATCTACTACCTTCAACGCCAATTGTCGTAACCCAGACGCTTTAACTCGCTCACCTCACTCTGCTTTAATCACGGTTACTGATTGCAAATTGTGATTTCCTTTCTTCTACCTCTCCAGCCTCCTACTTATAAGTACTGCTATTGTATTAGGGGTCATCACACCACGCACTATACGTTACTCGTCTTATTTCTTTGTCAACGACAATATCACAATCACAATGGGTGTCTTCACTAAGCGTATGAAGAGTTTCCCTACTTTATGTAAGGAATGAATGACTTGAACGGGGGTCATAATGACGTTAGAAATGGCGGAGCCGGGCTGAACAGCGAAATCACAACCACCTTAGGGAAAGTCTGCATAAACCAAAACCCACGAAAACCAAACCCGTGTCAGCTCTAGTGTAATTCCACGTTTTTTCATCATGAATTGGGACTTGAGAATGATGATCGTTCCTTTTCGGATTGGTTGTCCTCCTCCTCAATCTCTTCTCTATTCTGCTTGAGGGTTGACATTGATTTCTGGTACTGACCGATTTTGTTACTGAACTATTTCCTTTCTAATTCCACTAACACTGGCCATTCTCATCTTCCCCGTCTTTGCTAGTGCCGTAAGCCCATCTCTGACGTTACCTCCGCCACTCGCATGGCTTGTCGAACACTGGAGCGGTTGAACACAAAAAAATGCGTCATGTTTTACGGCATCCCCCAGTTATCTCTGAAGTGGTCGGCCTATTGGTAGGGCGTCCGGCATTCCACACTGGAGACGGGTCATACCAAAGCTTGAAAAATGGAACCTATTGCCTTCTCGCTTGACGCTCCAGTTAAGGGATTGATTCAGGGACAAACGAGGTAGGCAATTTTGCAAGTCGCCTCTGCGTGTGGACACCCCCACCTCCACAGTACCGCCAAGGTACCGCCAAAGAGGCACTTGCCTTATTCCTTGTACCTGGTGAAGGTTCGCAGCTGCTGAACAATAGTTGCAGTCTCCAGGTCTGCACTCTTGCGGCCTTGAATAAGCGAATTCCCCTCTCGGAGCAAGTACACATAAAAACAATGAAAGTGTGTTTCCTCCTCCGCTTGCGCACATCATCGGAAATCTTTAACTTTTTTTTCACTATGATTTCGGTTTCTTGTCGAAAGTACTTCACCCCCAAGAGCCAGCTACTCTTGCTTTAAAGGAACGCCAAAATTCGCTCTCTGATGGAATATGGTCGCCATATCAGGCGTGGAGCCTTATCATCATCTCTGAGTTTCCCTGTGCGTATAATAAAAAAAAATCGCTACGACGATGTCCCAAATTGCCGATTTTCAGTTTTCGTCCCATTTTTCTACATACCTTTCATGGTGAAATGGGCTCCTCCGAATATTCAGGGAGCTGTTCCTCTTGCATGACGGCAACACGTCCTACTCGGTCTTTTCTTCTTGCAACTCTTTTCCACCATTTAGAAGGAAGATGATTGATAATAACATCTCGTGAACAATGAAAGTCATATCATTCACATGACCATGACAAGAAATCATTAAAACGAAAACTGCGACTGAACTCCTGGAGGGCTTCAAGAGTCCCTCAGAGGAAGTTGCAATTTGATGACGCATTTTCTTAGCGGAAGGTGACGCAATTATCGAATTCTTAGCAGTTAAGTGGAAAATACACATTAGGCAGGCCTATTTGGTTCACTTCAGCTTTTTCTCTAAATAATGATTGGACTTATTCCTGGAAAAATGACCACTGTACAACCCACATGAACACTGTCGTCATAATGACTGTTGATGATGACAGCGCAGAGTTCCGCCATGCCGAGAAATACCGACGGCTATTTTTCAATTTTCTTCCGCATTGGTTCCTCACATCGCGCAAAGTTACTGAGACAACTTACAGCCCAACTTTCACGCTCCGCTTCTTCATCAGATGTTAGCGCCAACGTTTGTGTATCCAAAGTGAGAGGTAATGCTATTAGAATTTTGCATTTGTAGATTACATTTCGCGGAATAGGATATTAAGGAGGAACTGGAACAGTTGGACTAACGTTACGGGGTTTGGGTTTGAGGGGGGGAGGGTAACTGTATTGGTTATGCGATCAATTTTAGCACAAGGGCATGCAAGCTACTCACTCCACAGTAGATTACACTTATGAAGTCGTAGGAAGAGAAGAGAGGGGATCCAAACCGTAGATTTGTAGATACATTCGGAAATTAAGGTGCAACCTAAAGTTGACTTAATGCGTGTTGGGAGGTGTTGTAACTTTATCTGTTACCGCGATCACATTTAGCACACGGGGCCAAGCAAGCTACTCACCCCAAACGTAGATCACAATCAGAAAGTCGGTTCAGGAGTAGAAAGGGATTCAAACTTTGAATCCTCAGATTCAGAAAGAGTCAAGACGTTTCTGAGCATATCCCGCCTCAGACAGGTGATGAAAGACCAACTTCTGATATTTTCCCTCCACAGGTGTTGTACAATTGTGATAGTATTAAGTTGTAAAGGTCATTTCCGCATTTGATATAAAAAACTCTTGAATTGTCTTCGCATGCTCCACACCAACTATGGGGGCGCTGCGATTCCGAACTTCAAATAAATATGGATCCACGGGAAAACTGTCATGGCTTTCACCCAAGATTACGAGGGCATTAAATAAAGTAAAAAAATTTCTAGCCAAATTTCACACGCGATGAGTCGCCAGTTGGGCGGCCGGACAAGTACTCATGTCGCGATCTGTGTGATTAAGAAACAACAAACTTACGCCACGCGCCAATAAACGGAACATCTCTTCCTTGGGAAATTAATAGCCCGTAGAGCAGATACGTCGCTATTGTGATGCAAATGATTATATTCACGCATTCAAGTTTATTCGAAATGCAGATAAACAATTAGGCGGGCACAAACCACATAGTTTGTTAGAAAGAAGCGAATTAACATTGAGAGTAATTGCACTAGAAATAGAAGTGGTAACACATGCCTATTCATCCCACAAACGAATCTTCGGACATAGGACATTGCATATACCGCATCATGATCCAAAGTTGGCAGAGAGACTTCGATTTGAATGCATAATCTTCGTTTCCAAATATAGATTGCGCCCGTCGCGTACGAGTACACTACTAGATTGGTTTGAAGAGTAAACGAAGTAGACAGAAAGCCCAATGGTTTATTGAAGCAAGATATCAATTTCAAACTCCAAAGGAAGTTAAAACCAGAGCATTTCACATTATTGAAGTGCAGGACAGAGTGTCGGTACATAGTTATTCCTGCACTGATTAAGTATCCAGGGCACCTAGCATTATCAGCACGGGAAGCTACTCGCAAATTCAGCAATCATGCCTGGGACGCGGAAGGAAAAAAGAGGTTGTGATAAACTTCTTGTTCACAGAACAGGTAGACACGACAGGATGTTGTGATGATACAAACATCCTAATAGATCGTTAGTTCATTAGCTAAACGCAAGAAAATAGTAATTGTCAGTGCATGTGCTCAGCAGTTGTTCTTAACCTTCGGCGATTGCAAAAATAATAAATAGAAAAACTTTGAATGCGATACATGCTACCAGGTTTTGGTTCACTTTTTTCCCCCGAAGTGTTTTACCAACTCCTAATTGTGTCCCGTTATCCCCGGGAGAATCGACATTTCTGGATACGTATCTGACGTATCTGACGTACGACTCTGGAAACAACAGAATGTGCGATAGAAAACTCGGCGCGCCAGCAATCACAACCTTCAAGTCTTAAAATGCGAGAAAGTGTGAAAGTGACGAATTCCCCACCGTCGAGCGTCTGGAAAAGTGCTCGTCAGGTGTATTCCTCTAACACCCCATCTGATCACTAGTTACATAATATTATCATGGCGTGAGCTAGCAACTCAGAATAATGGCGATAGTTGAAGGACGGCTGCCAAAAACTAATCAGTTTGAAAGTTTTCAGGCATGGCGGGGGACTGCCCGAGATTTGTTCAAACAGTTTGACTGAAGATGTGTGCTGATAATGCTTTGACAAATATATGAAACTATGAAGCAGCGAGTGTGTAAATGGTCTTTGCAGTGACTCAGCTGCTTCTGCTTGCTAGTTCAATTCACTTTGGAAAGCACAGTCATACTTTGTGGTACGGTTAGTTTAGGTCTGCGCAAATAGTCAGCCATTACCGGGAAGGGGGTTATGGGGAGGATGGTCTGATTTAATAGCTGTGGGTTTGGAACGCCGCGTAAGCTCAACAAAGAATCTGACGTGGATGAGCACCGGCGCAACTCGCCCTCTTTCACTTTTCAACTAGTGCCCAGACGATATCGAGGCAGAGCTGTAACATCCTGCCCTGGGTGTGGAGGCATGGTCGTGTATGTATTGACCGATATGACTCCTTGATATCACTTACACACTCTGATTGCACAATACTTTACACTCGTACTTACCAAAGTAAACATATGGAAACATGAAATGGTCAAGTGTGGGTCTAATGAGAACATACCATGGTAGCATGTCCATACTCCCGAAAATGTTTCAATGGCATTTTGGGCGCGCACTGAATGAGAAAGTGCGTTATACAATGGGTTAATTTCGGTTTGTTCTTCGGTTATCTGATTTGCCTATCGGACGTAAGGTAGCTGCAGTCCGTCTCAAACATGGCACTTTATTTCAGCGTCTCATCAACTCTCCGGCTCTATGCATTGATACTGGTTGTTCGTCAAGTGAGAACTTAATTGGACTCTCTCTGGGCGATGACAGTAAAAGTGGACCACCACTCCGTGGACGAGTGGCGATTCTTGTATGCGTTTCTCATCAAATCGGAATCAATCACATCGGCGAATGAAAGACACCTGCACATACGGTTAGTTCCTGCAACTCACGCGAGCTGAGAAGCAAGTTATGGTAGGTTGCGCCGTAGTCATATTGCTCACCGAAAAAAGTTCGTCTTATACATACAACAGACGGAAACTTTTAATCCGGTGCCTTAGAAAGAATAAGAAATGAAAAAACAACGAAAAACATACATACACACATAATTTGCAATATAGCTTGACTCTTTCGATTAGTAAAGCCAGCATTTTCAGAAAGGAAACAGCCCCCCCCCCCGATTATGCACACATCATATTACAAATGGGACAATAAAGAAGGTTTAAGTGAGTAGTGACGGGTATCCAGAGTAATTAATTTGTCAGCAGTGATTATTTCTGAAACTTGGATTCTAGGTTGATTGAGAAGGCGTCGGATGGGACATGGAATTCCGACCACAAAACGCCTTTCGAGCAGTCCGATCACAAACCAGAAGGTCGAGAACTTCTGTGTGGGACACCATGACAGTCAACGAACGAAAGCTGATCCCCAAACATATCACTAGCGGTTATCCTATTACTAAAATTTCTACCGCCGGGTTTTGCTTCAAAATTTCATCCCTATAAGGGTCACTATCCTATCGTGTCTTGGGCAGACAGAATTAGATATTGCGAAACACCAGGCACCCATTTAGGATATGGAGACACGGATGACAGGGTTATTACAAAAGGCACCCGGACTTTGGAAGGTATCGGGGAAAGGAAATATGTATGGAGAAGTGAATTGCACGCCAACAGGTGCTGCGAGAGTGAAGGATGAATCGGAATCTAAATCATCAGTCAGGCCAGTTGGATAAATATAAAGAAGAAGGGCTGGGTTGCAGAGGGTTTTGCTAATTCTTCCCTGTGAACGCAGAATATGCAACCTCCGAAGTCTGGCTGCTGTGTGACTCGCCTTGATATAAGTTGAGAGAGTAGTGTGGACACCGGAAAGACATTTGAATGAATCTCATGCCGCCATGAGTGCGTAGGGGTCGTTATGAAATTCCAATCGGAGGTGTTCTCACCGCAAGCAAAGAGAATTTAGCTCAACCCATCATACGGAACAGCCTTTTACTTTACCATATGGAGGCGGAAGGAGGATCTTGCACGGAGACGCGTTTGCGGATCATCTGAGTTTAACATCTCTAGTAAGAAAGCTAATCGTTTAGACACAGACATGGTGATTGGTTCCAAAATCCCGAGACGCCTTTTCTCTGGGGGACGAAAATAATGATTTAGTCAAGTTGGAACCCAAGCACGAACAGTCTGACTATAGTGTGCCTCTAGATTTTTTAGGACGCTATGGGGAAGGAACTGGATAGGGGGGAACTGGATATAAGAAGTAGAAAGTTAACTAGAAGAGAGCCTATCGTTAATGGCTTGGAGTTTGCTGTGATCGGTAGCGGACCACTGA
The DNA here is from genome assembly GCA_026419785.1 of Sclerodactyla briareus. Taxonomy (NCBI): domain Eukaryota; kingdom Metazoa; phylum Echinodermata; class Holothuroidea; order Dendrochirotida; family Sclerodactylidae; genus Sclerodactyla; species Sclerodactyla briareus. The sequence continues at coordinate 325,113 of JAODTK010005844.1, forward strand.
TGGATTTTGCCCATGATCGCGTCAAATCATTGGATATGGACTGAAGTTGGGGGGGGGGGGGGCGGATTAGCTCAGTCGGTAGAGTCCGGACTTGCGATCAAGAGATCGCGAGTTCGAATCCCAGTGAAAGCCGAGGGTTTTTCCTCAGTGCTGTTAGACAAGGCATGTCTCCGCGAATGTCTCACGCAACCCACGTGTTAAAATGGTTGGTACCGGCGAGGTAAGGAAGTAGGCGCCGCTGCGTTGGCTGCCGGGGTGTAGTAGTAGGTCGGGAGAGAACGTGCACCCGGGTGTGAGGGCAAGGTCTTCATCAGGTTACCAATACCCAGGGGATTAATTCGCTAGTCGTGTGAAGATATCGAGGCGCTGCCTTGATACAAGACTATAACACGAATCTTTAGCTTAATTTAATTTAATATGAAGCTTTACCATCCAGGCTGATTCTCATGGCCCAGGTAGGTGTATTTCCCAGCTTTACCCAATTTAAGTATTTCACTGTTTTGAATCGAATAATATCAATATCAGCGGTCATGTCCTTTCTGCACACCAGTTGTTCCAGATCGTGCCCATGGAGTAGGGCAATACATACATACTACTAGACATTAAATACATACATACCATACATACAGACATACATACAGACATACAGCTACATTTACATAAATACATACCTACATACATACATACTACATATTATTAAAAGCATACGCACACCATCAATGCGCTAAGGGGGCACCGGCAAAGTAATATTGTCTCTAAGGGGACCTGGCAGCCCCGAGCGGCCCGCGACGAGCCTGACAGCACGTGCGCCCAGCGGGGTTGGCCACCCAGGGGCAGCGGGCGTGGCGGCACAGCTTTATAAGAGAGGTTCGCGGAAGCTTAATGCTAAGTTCCGATGTTCACGTGCGACCGAAGGAGTAGGGGCGGGCAGGCATTCGGGGCAGGGAACAGGCAGGCATCTCACGTATGGGCTAAGGTAGTCGTCGTGCGTACATACATCCATACATACATACATACATACATACATACTACATACATACATAACATATAACAAGTATAGCAACTGGAGAATCATTTTTTCGCTACTCTGAGTTTCACGGATAGCAATGCGCACCGAACTTCAGGAGAATACTCTTGTCCACGGAGCCTATCTCGGATTGCGGAGTGTGTGTTTAAGGTTTCTAGGCCCGAAAGAGTGACAACAGCTCGGATCTTTTGTTGATTGCTGAGTCTGTCGGTGATATTAATATAGCCAGATGTTCTTCCATGAATAGGTTGCAAGATCTGATTCGCGCAGGTTTCATCTATCGAGATTTCTGAATCGCTATTCTTACACATTAACAGCGGGCAACCACTGCAACTATATTACTTCCCCCAAGCGTCGTATTTACAGTTATGAAAACCAATGATCCAGCATTATCAAATCAAGCAATGCAAAAATATTCCAAAACATTGACCTAATCGAATGAAAAAAACAAAACACAACATAATATCTCCTTCAACCGTGAGAACGATAGTATTTGCTCACGGCAGAACGATAAGTTAATGTTAATAACAGAAATGAATTTCGAAACACGCACAAGCGTGGTACATTAAAAAATGTATAAAAAATACATAAAAATGTTGTGCAGATTTTTTTTCAATCCTCTTCTGTAGATGCGGCATGTGCTTGAACCCTCGAATTGATGCATTATAATTTGAGTTTGGGATTAGATTCGATGTCAGTGCGATTCATTCAACACTCACGTTATAGGTTTCTCCGAAATATATGGACCAATGAACGTGAGTGTTGTTGAACAGATTTCCATATATTTAGCCACCATATTATTGAGGCCTGCATCGAGGAGCTCCGTATTTGGATAGAGATAATTTGTTGGTGTGAATGACGACAAACAGAAATTGTCCATTTCTCCTCTAAGTATTCTGTCAGAGGGCAGCCTAGCCATGATTACAATCTTGATATGGTGGCCTCAGTATTGCTCTTCTAAACAAGTTTCGAACCTCTGTGTAATTATGGACTCAGCTGTGACCATGTCTGCTCACGTGTCGAACTTGTGTAGGACCGCCTCTTTTGCTCTCTAGAAAAATTCAATAAATAAGAATCTTCTCGATCGTAGTGCAACTGAGAAATTGGTACATGCTGTCATCCATCCCGTTTAGATTACTGTAACCGTCTACATTTTGTTTCCCCTTCAAAATTAGAAAGTTTCAACTTATTCAATTCTGCTGCCCGCCTCCTACTTCAAACAGAAATATGAATCACATACCCTGTCTTGAAGAACTCCATTGGCTTCCTGTTCAGCACCGTACTACTTCCAAATTCTATTTCTACTCTAAGGTCTCTTGGTAGCACCTATCCCTGTGATCTTTTTCAGTGTCGTGTGCTACCCTTCACTTCGACACAACTCACACGGCCTCGCGTCCGTAACAACTTCTATGGGGCGTGCTTTCTCGATATGTGCTCCCAGGCTGTGGAACAGCCTGCCTCGTGAACTTACAGCTATTGCAAATTTTACTCGTTTTAAATCTAAGCTTACAACTCACCTTTTTAGAGAGTACTTCTGCTCTTGATTTAACTTTTTATATCATCTCTTTTCGGATTTTCTCTTTGCGTTTTTGTTGATTTTATGCTTAATCTTAACATTCTGTACCGTGTCTATCTGTGAAGACCACGCATTGAGATGCTTGCCATGTAATGCGTTTTTTATAAGAATAATATTTACATTACATTTCATTACATATTTTAAATCAGCGTAAATCAGCGTACTTATACATAATTTCCGTACAACAATCCTTCCAATTTAGTTTTGCAGGCTCCGAACGCTTTTCATCCAGTCAGCGGTCGTATTGGATCAAGTTTTCAGTTCAAGGCCGTGGATAATTGATCTAACATTTTTCTAAATATATTCAGGCGATGGCAACTATTATTCATGCTATCGGTGATAAACTGTCATTTTAGCTTCGCGGTAGCGCTTAGATGCCCCGATGACATGAATTATAGTTTGAGCCGTTAGTCACATCACTTTCCATTCTTCCTCCATTCCTCATCATTTTCCCGTCTCTAATCACTTACGCCTCTAAGCCTTATAAGTACCTGTGCTTATCAGACTGGAAATCAAACTGATGTTGAGCGAAACAAATCTGCAAGCTGTTTTGACGTGATGTTTCGCGTTTTGTTTTTTTTTCTTTTCGTACTTTCCCACAAAAATGGCCTCTATGGTGGTCGACCAGGGGCAGACTGTACTTTAAGCCGTATCGTATTAGTTCACACAGACGTTGTCAAATAAGGAGATATCGGGTGGGTTGTCAACTGCAATATATTAACATTTATAGCTCCCGTAGAGTCATAATTAGCACATGTCTTGCTAGTAGGTACAGTGAGGAAAAAAAAGCTCTGTGGTTTATGTCTCATAAAGACGTGGCAGAAGATCAGTAGCGGTCCAGTTGGGAAGGAGAACTGGCGGCGTATTTTTTCCTTCGTTATCGCGTTCCTGGAGAGAAGGTTCCTCAGGAAATTTTCATAGTAATGATCCAGATTGCCAGTGCTCATGTGTTTTCATTTAAAATTCGTTGCATAAATATAGTCATTCAGCATTCCTTTCAATGCTCATCGGGGACGAATAGGGGGTGGGGTCATGGGGGGACACAATAGTCCTTTCCCTGGTGCCGCACTGGAGAAGAATAATCCGAACTCCGATGTGGCTAGGTTGCATAAAAGGGGAGAAAGAGCCGGTCCAATGGCACTGTACGCACCCACCCATTGTACCCCGGCATTCGATTTAACTTATGACACCAAAAACAAGACTTCTTTAAAGACAGCATAATTGAAAGCGTACTTTTAGTGATTTCATAAGCAGGAAGCCAATTGTAAGGCTCACCAAGAAAAACTGAACATACGCTGCGGTGAGCATGGCGAGAACCCATTTACCTTTTGACTTTGTGCGTAGATAATGGGAGGGGGGGAGAGTGTAGGAAATCCCAACCTTCTCTCGGACTTCCATTTGACGTCTCCATCGGAAAAGACGATGCAGCAATTCCAAAGTCTTTGTATATTCTCTGATTAAACCAGTAGCCTTGTTTCCCGAGCAATCATGATCGTGGCTATATTGACATAGAATGGTCACTGTGAAAGAACGCGGGTCACGGCCACAGTACTCACCCACCACAGTCCCTCGGCATTCGATTGACTCATCCTCTATGAGGACAACTTTGAAGACAGCCAATTGAGGTTCTTTTAGTTGAAATTCAAGAAGCCAAGGTAGCCAATTAAGGCTCACCACGAAAACCTACCATACTGCTCGTGGGTGAGACCGGCGTATCTCAGTTTCACTTACGACTTTGGTAGATGATATTGAGTTGTAACCAATTCCAACTTTCTCTGGGGACTCCCATTTTACGTCTCCAAGTGTAAAGGACGACCAGCAATGCACGCATCCGTGTATATTCTCTGTTTGAACCAGGGCCCTGTTTGCCGTGCACTTAAAATAAATACACCATATTTTCATCCCGATTTTGTATATCGTTACTGCTCTGGCCTTTTTGCAAGACATCCATCGATGATTCGACAGAAGCATCGAGTGGAGGTCTTTTTTGTGTAGTTTTTCTCTTGTACAAATGGTATTATCAACACATTTGTGGGTGCTTTCGTCTACTTCTTATTCCACGAACTCCAAAATAAAGGGAACGATAGTCATATATATCCACAGACGACATGAACTTCTAAAGTCTACTTTGAAATTGGTCGAATGATTGAAGTAAATGTATACACCAGATGTGGTGTTTCTGACTGTGGGTAAACGACAATCGGAAGAATTCCTGTGAAAATAAAACACATATAAGCTCCGAGATGGCGAATTATTGCGAAAATTTTAATTCTCCCGATAATCCTAATACCCTAAATGTGAAAGATCTTGAATATTAAGACTATGAACTATTACATGACGGTTTCTTCTTCCTTCTTGGTCCATCTTAGGCAAAGACTACCCAATAACATCTTATCTATAGCCCTCAAGTGTTATCCTGTTTGAATACATAACGCGAGTTTGTCCTAGATCCGATGAAACGGATGAAATGCGAATGATCTATGTAACCCTCATGGGACGATATGACCAACGGAGCCGGAATCACTGAACCATCCTCCTTTGAGAGATCTCAATATCCTTCAAGGCATGTACCAGTGTCTGTCAGCCTACTGCAATCACTCGCGTGTAACGTGATCCAATGTGATAATATTACAATTTTACCCAGTAATTTTGGAGTTTGGGACTCGAGGGCCTCCAGTGTGGTTTTGGTAATTCCCTACTTGAATTCCGTTTATATCATATCCCTTGGGGTTCCCTCCGTTTGAGGTTTTGGTTTTCGCTGCTGCGAGCAGGCAGTTACTTGAACGTTGGAAGCCTGAAACCTGTGACTCTATCATATATATACATGAACGCCCATAGTTCAAGCTGGCAATTCAAAACCAAACATTTGCGAAGATAACTTGGATTATCCCAGGTATCGTTTAGGATGCTCTGCCGATTGGGTATTGTTGAGGATATACTAATGCATATACGACCTGACTCATTTTTACCAGTGGTTTGAAGCTTAGGTCCACGGCGGAGTGACGCTCTCCTTAGAGTAGTCCTCTATTGGGTCAAGTGGGGTGGTAAAGTGGGAATTCGCTGTTTTGTGTATGTTCCGTGGAGCTGTTTCAGGGTCCCTGTGTGTGGCTATCAACTTTTCCATCTTGGGCGAGGCCGCGACGGTTAATGAGGGGCCTTGATGCTAACCGGGGCCCTAGTCATTTTCACGTTTCCTTGGAGCGAGCAGGCCTCATTTAACCTGCCATCAACCCTGGGACCCCACGCCGCTGGAGACACTTATGGGTCGTCACTGATTAGTGCAAAGAGAACTATGTAGACTTTTATGTTTGTCGTATTAGATATAACTTCTGCCTGAAGTGTTAACTTAATATTTGCAAATGCCACCGTTTGTCGACTGTTGCGATAACTAACCAATCCGTAGAATAGAGGTCCTTGATTGTCTTGAAATGTCTGCTGCGTTGAATCCTTCCTCTCTCGTACTATATTTTCAATTTTTGGTATTATCCTTTTTTATTGTCACGGATTTCACTGTTTTACGACGACCTGGCTCCCCACCCCCCCCCCTCCTTCGTGACACTAACACATTCTTTACAAACTGACTCGCTATGGTCTATTTCAGGTGACTTTGACCGAATAATAATAACATGAAAAGCTACGAGCTGCGACCTATAGCCAACAAATATACTAACTTGAAAAGCACGGTCGTCACCGAGAATCGACTACTACGGTACAAGCGATACACCACTTGCTATGGCTGTATGGAATGGAGGTTCAACCCAGACATGTACAGACAGGTTTACCGCCGACAAGTATCCCCACGGAAATGGCCTTTGTGGACTTCGTTCAAAAAGAGCACATGGCATTTAGTTCTGATGACTTTGAAATGCACTACCCGTTGTTCAGGGCGAACCGTAGTCTACATTCTCCAAGTTTCGTTCAAATCAGAATTGGACAATCATGAACATTTTTGTTATTTCCGGTGACCTTGAAATCATCGTCTTGTTTTCGAGACCGTATCGGATGGAGCGTTGAAGAGTTATTGCGCTGACACCAGTATTCTCAAAGAGCAACTATTCTAGGTGATATAGTTCCGGCGGCGCTACACCCCCCGAAAACCATATTTCCCGAACACTCCCAATGTTGCGGGGATATAATTTACCTTGTTTGCTGACGGAAATGTTCATTTTTTCGTTGAACCATCTGAACAGTAGTAAACCGTTGTAATTCTTTTTTATTCTGCTTTCAAAGCGAAGCATGTTTTCATGTACACAAACTTTCTTCGGTTCATTATTGAAACCCCCTGTACACCGAAAGGATGAAATAACTAACTGATGCCCTCAGTTTTCAAACTCCGTCTTGAAATGGACCCCAGAGATGACGGATTTTTCCCTAAAGTTCACAAATACGTGACACGTCATTAGAGCACTGCGGCTCATTCGTTAACAAGTGATCACTTTATATTGCTCAGAGGGTAGTACCAATAGTGTGCCTGGGAATAGAGAATGTATTTACTCCGATGCTATCACAAGCCCTATCAATGCCAAACCTCCCTCTCCAGTTCACCCTCTCTAATCTACCACGCCTCAGACACATTATATAAGTATTCGTGTGATTATTGAGCTGGAAATATAACTGCTGTCGAGCGAAATATATGCAGCTGCTTTCGACCTGATGTTGTCCGCATGTTTTTCGTACTTTACAAGCCGTCTCCTCTAAGGGTCCCGACGACACTGAGAGATTGCGCCATTCAATTATTCACTGCAGACGTGTCACTTGGCGCGGGGAGAGAACATTTCTTCAGACCTATCGACGGAGGCGTGATGCCAACAGCTCTGTCTGAGACTAGTCCGTAGTAAATACACACTTTATTTCATATACAGATTGGGAGAAACGATGGGCCGTGGAGCCATATTGGAGCCGGTTTTGTAACGGATAGACATGGAACAAAACTTAAATTCACGAATCATTGGACGCCAAGCATACATAATGTTGGTTTTGTTTGTAAGTATACCACATTAAGTTACCGTTTGCTATATCACCCAAGAGATTTGCTCTTTGAGAAATACAGTACAACGAACTAATTGAGTTCAAGAAGATATTGTGCAGAGACTACTTCACCTCATACACTGGACAGGGCTTTCTCATTACATATCCCTACCTATCCCTACGTTGTGAGATCTCATCAGCCAATAATGCACAAGGACCTCATCCAATGACCACATGTTACCCAGCTTTTGGTCAGTCATTGGAGTCATTGGTTCTCATTTGAGAGAAATTTGTCCTGTGATGAGTTTCCATCTCAGTGCGAAATTCAAACCAACTGATTATTTCAGACTCTTAGAAATTGTGGCTACAAACTCTATAATTAGTTCAGGGCTTTTTTCACTCGTTTCACCGGATTACAAAATGATGTTGCCTAGAAATTTTATTTCATGAATATCGCGAGAAATCGTTAGAATGATATTTCGGGATAAACGTCATATAACTTAAAATGCATATAAACAGTGGGGCCTTCCACTTTGTTTTCATACTCAAAACAATTTCTTGAATTACAATTCCCAAATATTTTGCAAAAGTTACGTGAATGTGTTCAATGATATTTGATTTCATATTTTTGTGTCCGCACAATCCACAGAAACCCTGACAATTGTACGAAATCCATCAGGATCACAGAACTCCTTATTTTCCTAATGATAAGCTAATAAGTGAGAGGTTGCAGTGATGGAACGAAACAGAATGTTAACATAATTCAACTGAAATGATGATCTTGTTGATTTTTCCAATGGCCAATCAATGTCGTAGAATACAACATGGTAGATATATTGTAGACCGGCTCAACGTTGGCTGGTTATTAAAATGTACTCTTATATACTAGCATAGCTCGGATCGCGCACGAGGCTCGAGGCCAGCAGACCAGAGAGCAGATAGGTATATAACACTCCATGAGTGCGGACCAGACATTATGAGATACTGGGCGTGGAGTTTCTGCTCACACCCTACTTAAGCACACGCATGCATCCACCCGCCGCTTCATAATAAGCGCCACCATGGAATTACAGGCGTCCCAGCAAGCGGGTTCCCAACCCACCGGATCCCGTTCCGACAGGACAGGGTGGACAAGATCGTCTGCCGGAGACCCGCCATATGCTAAAAGAGCCGTAGCTGACGATCGCGAATCACATATTAGTAATTCTCACCATCCATGCCTCCTCATGAACCCTGACATTGGACACAGTCCTGTCAATGGTAGCAATAATGCAGTGAATTTAGGGTAGTTTATAGGGAATGTAATCTCAGCCTCAGTAAGTCAGTCACGCAGTGAGCGTTCACACCTCCCTAGAATATTGCAGGACTGGAATGGAAGCACAATAGAGCCAAAAACGCGGAGCTTGGTTTCTCTGCTCAAATATCTTGACCGCCACACGCCACTATATAGTAATTTCATGACTGGCGCGATTACGCCATTCGGCAGCGCCTACTGACCACAGGCACGCAAGGAACAGAACCGCTAATGACATTGTATACAATGTCCAAAAAAGGCTAATGAAAAAATCCAAGTTGGCCTGGGAATACTCAATTGTCCTAATTCGATAAGTGAACAACACACGATGAGCTCAAGGTATCATTTGTAACTAGGTTAGTTGTGTGTGATTCTTTCAGCGATACTGGGGAGACAGATGAAGTTGAGGTCATCTTACAAGGTCGATTCCAGTCTTCCATTCGTAATCATATTTTACTCTTCCCTCGTAGGATGCATGAACTTCCCGAATATTGTTCTATTCTGGAAATACGACGCTCCTGCGTGGTGGAAAAACCTTTATGTAGAGCACGAACGGCACGTTGCAATTTCAGTAGAACACCTGAGCCAGTGTACATCCGAAACAGGGACTGAAATAATATATGGGGTAACACCCTTGTACTTGGTTCAGTGTTCCTGCTCTGACTGATGGCGCTTGACAACAAAAAAATACTGTTCTTCGTGAGAGCGGAGGTGTCTCATGTCGCTTGGCCAGTCGTGGTCGATACTTAGTAAAATATTGTTGTATTCCCTGTTCACTTGTCATACCTTTTCAACTCTGATAGTGAATAAAAGTCCTTTCACACTACCAATAATCAACACCACACGCCATCATGATCTAGCTTGGTATCCAATAGCTGACTGTGTAATGGATTGAGCCTGGGGACATCGAATCGACACAGCCCGATAACTAAAGACGGCAGCCATTAACCAACTTTTTTTTTCAGACTATTGAATAAACTGTTGCAAACTTCTGGTAATAGTTGCCTGAGAGGCTCTACAATCTATGTCAGTCGCTTGGCCTATGAGGATGTGTCTTAACCTCAGCCGACGATCGTCAGGCGGTTGCCAATGACAAAATTCAGTGTAATTATTTAGGAGACCCATCCACCTACTCTGGGCCACAATAACCCCAATTAGAACAGGAGAATCCTTACGCATTTATTGCGCAAGACAAAACATTCTTGATAGTATTACCAGTGTATTACCCGTCTAAAACCGAGCAGAACTAGCTGCTGAAGAAAGTTCTCCCATTGTTTGAACTGCTGCTGTACTACAAAGCTTACAACGATGAGCCCGAATTAGTATTAACATTGAAATATCTATGGAGAAATCGGTGTCATTGAAGCTATGGACAATCTGAAATAAAATCACATGGGATTCGCCCCAGCTTCAACGTATCCTTTCTTTGGGCGTTCTCAGCTAGCAACTCATTATTCAATAAATAAGATCCACACTTCGCTGAAATAACTCCAGTTGAGGTCTCTCTAATTGCTTGAACACACTGACGACAGTATCTTTAACAAGAAAACTGCAATGAGGGTTGCTCAAGATGAAAAACCGATTCCCTCATCTAGCACGTTCCGCACATTGTGGAACAGGCCCTATTGTATGCTCGAAAAATGTTTCTGAACCCGCATTTATCGACGTTAAAGATCATTCGCCAATCGCGAGACCGTTTGGACAATATCCCTTTTAACAATTACAACCCCTTTCATTCAAAGTGACCTACCTCCTGATACAACTTGATACTCTTCATGATTATTTTCATGGACCAGAAATAGTAGGTGTAGTAGTAAGATCCTATCCTTGTGGACAATCTGCCACGTGAATGAACACCCTTTATTATTGGATCCATTTTTAAGAAACTCTCCAATTATGCAAAGAGACGGCTATGACGCACTTCGTCCAAATAGAGTTCTGTTGAAACGTTGTATTCAAATGAGGTTGAAAACAAACTGGAGGCAGATTATTCCGAAATACGCATTATCGTAAACAACAACATATTATTCCGTGTGTAAATCGCGATACGATTATCATTTCCCCTCGGCTTCACGATCGGCCAATGTTATTAACCGCTACACTTATTCGCACACTGAACCAAACTCCTATAAGAAAAATGACGTTTGCGGACTTTCCTCAATTTTTCTCAGGAACATTCGAATGCCTACCCCCACATATGGGCTGGTTCCCCTTAAGAATCATTCAGTTGTCATTCTGACTGGCAATATTCTTCCCTTACTATTTAAGGTACTCCTTCCGTTATTGAGACTTTGAACGTGATATTAGTCAGTCATTCTAATTGCACAAGATTTGTTGCCTTCCAAATTTTGTAGTTGACGAGTACGTTTGCTATTAATTCCGGCGAAGCAGTGAATTCCACGACGAACTGGTAAACATTCCAATGTCAAACTCGAAAGTTGACAAGCTGGATGAATAATTTCATCAGACATACTTAGATTCATTTTACGTTTTCTGAGTAGAAAATTCCTTCTCCAACGGAGAAAAAATTTCCTGAATTAGGGTACGAATACATAGTCTTTGGACATTTCTTCAGAGATGACCACCGTCTTCAATAATACGTCGTGAATTGAAGACGTCGAAACGTAGTAGGGTAGGGTACGAGAATGTAGTATAATATTGCGATCATCCTCCCCGATGAACCTTTTTAGGAACAAATTTTTCGTTTTATCCACCCACTTTTCCGTTTATATGGAGACAGTCGTGTCATTATTATTGTATCCGTCATCGAAAGTTGAAGATTGCGATATTTAGTGTTCAAATCTCCATTTGAATACTGGGAACCTGCTGATTAGAATTGAACACGAAATACGAATGAGATATGCAGAAGTTGTTCCATCAGAAATAGATGTGTCTTATCATACTATCTCAAGAACGTTCAATACAGTATCACCTGTACAAGTGATGTGGGCATTCCCTTATACATCTAGATGACTGATTGATGGAAGATGGTTTCATAGTCATGATGGCAACCCAATGTGTCAACGCGGGTCGAAGAGATGAAGTTTAATGTTACTTGAAACGCGTCTATACCCATATTGCTTGCTTGATTACGAATCCATATTGATTTCTGAGAAGAAGGACATCAATATCCTGAGAGGAATGTAGCCGTGTCTGCCAAGGCCGAATGTAACCGCGCTCATGTGTAACATAATCCAATGTAGGAGAATGTTTTCGCTACCAAAACCAATTTCATCTCGGAGTCAATTGATTAAACCAACATGTTTTTCACAACTGAGTCGTCGTGCAGATCTGCCACCTGAATCTCCACAGTACTGAAGCTTAAAATAACACGCTATATTCTGACGCTATGTCTTGACGACGAGGCTCCACAAAGCGTATATTCAGCAGTAGTAATCCTATGCAGAAATTGCATAGACATTTATCCGTTTTCTATTTACGTATTCCTTCACTAGTCATTATTTATTTGAACTATGACGTGCGATTGAGACATCTACTCACACAAACGCAGGCAAATTGATGTGTTTTAAGGCATTATTCGGACTCGCACTTAAATAAACTACGTCTCTTCAGTTCTTTATATTACTATTAAAATGCATCTGTTAGAGGTTTTGAGAGGTTTTGGTCCATGGAAAAAAGGTGTCCGGAATCAATATATAGTGAATTCTGATATTTCTCGTTGAATATTAACCAGGCAGCCGAAGTGCGTATTGATTTCTCAACTGCCTTGATTGTCCATTGAAGGCCTTCGATCTATTTTGCTTCCTCTCTAAAAAACAGTTATGGCTCATTCTTGTGCCATCCCAGACCTATGTGTTTACAAAGTTTTCGGACTTGATCATTTCGACAACCCGAATGCCCCTGATCTACACCAAGAGCATTTTGGGTCTTGTAGTTTCCATAAGGAAGCTATACAACTATATGCCATCTCTTGATCTTAGTCTGGAAGGTTTTCAAGGGGTTTAAGGCCGCCCCTTTGACCTCTATGCTATTAAATACCTGCGCCCTGACCCCCAAACACAATCATCTTCACAATTCACCTCATTTGTTAAAATACAATAGAGTCACAATCTACACAAACTGACTAGAATCTCAAAAACATTGATCTTGAATGAAAACGTTATACTCCTCATTTATAATAATATAATACACAGCATTTGTATAGCGCTCAAGGCAGAGCCCTATGAGCGCTAAGAAAGAAAATCCTAAGAAGGAAGCAATGGAGTAAGGGTGGGATTTCAGAGGGGGAGCACCCGAAACTTGAAGGAGTCATCAACACTTTGGTGACATGCAAATGTGGCGTTGGGAAGGGCATTCCACAAAGTAGGTTCGGCCCAGGAGAACATTCTCTCGTTCCCTACTTTTTTGTCTCCGCTTGGCCTTGTTTATAGAGGACGTGAAGATGACCTTAATGTGCGTGAAAGGCTTATACGGCTTCAATGTTCTATAGATAACTCGGAGGCTATGGGGCCAGTGAATATCTTCTACCGAAGCAAATATGTTTCTAAGGAATCGGGGCCTGAATAGAACCGGGAAGTTTGCCAGCACAGGTGTAATATATGTTGCCCTGGTTGACAACATGTGACAATCCGGCAGGCAGCATTTTGTATGTGTTGAAGCTTTGTGAGCTCGGAGAGAGGTAGACCAAAAAGCAAGCCATTACAAAAGTCGAGGTGGCAGGTAACAAAGCATGTGAAAATTTCTCCGCAGTTTTCTGATCTAAGAATTTACGTAGCTTTCCAATAGTATGAACGCAATACCAGCCAGAGCGACACATGTTACGAATATGTTTTTGAAGAAGTTCAAGTGCTGATCGAACAACACACCAAGATTTAGCAGAGGCGACAGGCTGGATCAAGGCGTCTCCAATTCGCACAGGATCAAGAGGGAGACTCTCACGAATCTGGAGGTGATGAAATGATCATTTCTGTTTGACTCATTGATTTTAGTTGTGATCAAGCCAATTGGTTTTATGATATGTCAATCCACATTTTGTTCTAATTCTTTGAACGGCATCAATTATGTTCTGACGGTTGATGTACAACGAACCAATTAAATTTTGTGTGTCATCCGCCGTAAATCAGGGCTTCCAACCAAGGGGACGAGATGATGTCGATGATGGGACAAGATATTGAAAGTTATCCAACAAGGGGGACCAGAAAAACCATGTGGGAAAATGATTTTTTAGTGTCAATTATTACAGACCATGTTCTACCAGATAAATCCGACTGTAGCCACTGAATTGGCAGTGCCACACCCCGCGTCGCGATCCCTTCATAACGTTTCATCAGTAAGATGGATGTTATGATCGATGTATCAAAGCTGCACGCATATCCAAAAGGATTAAAACCACTTCTTTTTTCTATCAATGGCCTGGAGTAGGTTATGTTCTCACCCTAAGAAGAGCATTTTCGATACCAACATTTGGAAGATAGGCAGACTGAAAGGGCGAACGAAGGTTGTTGTCGTCAAAATATTGGCTCAGCAGCAAACAAACGCAGCGCTCAATAACTTTGACCGGAAGGCAGAGATCTTACTGGACGATACCTCCTGGCTGGAGATCGTTCCTGGCAAGACCCTTCTTCTTATGAATAGGAAAAACCTGCCGCAATCGTCAAACTGGAAGGCATGCCGCCAGTTGAGAAGACCTGGTTGACACTATCATTTATGTACAGGAACGAGTACATCTACAGCATGACATCAGAAGAGGGGTCGGTATCGATCAAGTTGCAAGTTTTAGCAGGAGCCGACTTACTTCAACCCAGGTTTTCAGGCTTTGATCTCCTTTTGGCCCCGAAGTGACACGAATCATGTACTGATTATGGGGAACCCAATACCAATTATGAGCCGCATCCATCCAGGTGGGGTCGATCTTATCGTTTTAACGAGCCAGGCGTCAAACATGACTGCATAGATTCATTTCGTGAAGAAATAACGAACGACATCAATTTTCCATATAAAGCCAGCTGATAAGCGGGAACTGCTTCATTACATTTGAAAGATGTCGCAGATGTGTCATGAACAATTATTAAATCATTCTAGACATGAGCTTCAAAGAGGACTGTTACTCTCTCATATCCTAATACCATTCTGATAACGGCTGATCGCATCTCTGAACTGAGAATTTATCCTATTGATTCTATACATTACGAACAGCTGCATCCAGGAAAAACCTTGGATGGAGGGCGCTCTAACTGGGATAACATGGAAACAATCTCTCCATTCCACCGATCCTAGTCTGAAGGATCAAATGAACATGTGTAATGACCGGCGCCCCGCCTGCACGGGAAGAAAATCCTTTATTAATGATGAATTTAGCAGTCGTCCGTCAAACCTCCCGTCTTTTATTTTTAAGTTCTCACATTCTTCTATATCGGATCCCGCCGGGAGAATAGATTATTTAACTGGTTGTTTGAAGGAATGGACTGGTGTTAGAGGAATACACATAATAAAGGCACTTTTCCAGAGACATGGCGGCGGGAATTCCGTCGCATGCACAGCCAAGGTCGTGGGAAGAGAAGAGAACCGTAAAGTTTGAATTAAGAGGCAGCTTCACATGTCACTCTGTGTGCTAGTCGCCTGCCCATGCAAAAGATGGTCAGATCCCCGTGGTAAAGGGACAGTCTAAGTCCATCAGACCTCCTGAATTATATATATATATATATTATAATATATTAGTTGCTTATTGATATATATAGATGATATATATATATATAATATATATTATATATATTATAATATATATATATATATATATTAGATATATATATATAATATATATATATAGATATATATATATATAGATATATATATAATAATAATATATATATATATAATATATATATATATATAGTATATATATATATATATATATATATATACATATCGGTGAACATATTCTACTATCACTCACAGAAGCCACGAGAACGTAACACCGAAATGTGGCATTCTAATCATTCTTGGGGACTTAAACGCGAAGTGTGGTGACGACAATACACACTGGGAAAGCGTCATGGGGAGTTCATTGGTGGTTATGGGAACAGTAAGTGGCAGAGGGGAAAGACTGCTCACGTTCTGTGCCACGAACGAATTGTGCATTACCAACACAATGGTCAAACAAAATAAGGCCAGCTATCAATGGACACGGGCATTTCTAGATCTATTGCAGATATTGGCTCGGACCATCAGCTAGTGCTGGCAATTGTAAAGCTGAAATCCAACCACGACTCAAACCACCAACCTACAAGATAAAGTACGGACGGAAGCTGTACGCGCAAAACTATGAATATAGAGATCTTGCAAGTTTGCTCCATTACTAGTAATGTGGGAAGGACATTAATTCTCGAAAACCACGACTCAAACCACGCCAACCTACACGATACAAGTTACGGACGGAAGCTGTACGCCAAAACTATGATATAGAGATTCTTGGCAAGTTTGCTCCATTACTAGTATGTGGGAAGACATTAAGTCTCGACGACACCAAAGCAAAATCCATGATACAGAAGAGTTATCCATCTGAGTGAAGACCGTGCTAGGACTAAAGAAAAAAACTCTCAGACCAAAGTAAACTCCACAATATTAACCTCCACTCCAAAGATAAAGGCAAATTTAAAAGTTGTAAGGACTGCTGGCTAAAAAGGTATGTGTACAAATATTGAGCCCCACACCAGCAGCGAAATTGAAGGCGGTTTTCTTGACAATCGAGAAAGTCTCCGACAAACCAACTATTTGAATGAAGACAGCAGTGAAAAACAAAGATGGGGAGTAATCACGGGAGAGAAGGAAATAGAACACCGTGGAGGGGAAGCTATCGGGAGTTATAAAACGACCAATACCCAATATAAAAACAGCAATTGCCCCCCCACATGCAGGATGAACCAGAAATCCTGAAAGAAAAGGTGACCTGCGCCATAGAAAAAAAAATATGGTACGACAGTGTCAACAGCAGGAGAGCTACACGCATCTGAAGAAACGTGTAGGGATCATGCACCGATTTCTTACAAAAATGAGGTAACTTTTCCAGATAACTGAAAAGCTAATTTTATCACCAGTCCAGAGAAAGGGATATCTGGGACTGTGGTAAACCACAGAGGCATCAGCTTGATGAGTCATGCAGGCAGAATACTCACTGCCATCATACAAAGGAACATGAATAATGAACCAGAAGAAAAATCAGGAGCCCAAGCAGGATTTCGTCGAGGAAGATCTACTATCACTCTGAGTAAACTGACAGAGAAGTACTTCGAAAAAGGCCCAACACGCGGTACATGCTGTAATAGCTTTGAAAGGCATTCGACTCTGGTGGCAGAAGAATTTATGGGAAGCTCTTAGCCTCTTTGGCTTCTCCGGAAAAATCATCAGGAGACTATAACGCCCTTGACGCATCTCAGAGCGCTAGTTAAAAGTACACAAATTGGTTTAGCACGGCAGTGGAGTTTTCGAATAATAATCAGAAGAAGGCAAAGTTAATTAATTGAGGTGTTCATGCAGATGCTTAGCCATGTGTGTGAGATTGCATGCTGCTTTTTCGAAAGAAGTTTTTCAGGTTGAAATGAACCCTTTGATGCTTACATGGCAAGGGTCTTTAATTTGACTACTAAATATTTTTAAACATTTTGTTTCCGGTAATTATTTTTAGGTTGTAATTGAATCATATCAACACTCGGTCTAACAATAACCGCCAATACCAATTTCGAACTGATATTCGACTTCGCACTGGGCTAACGCAAATCTTTAAGAACAATAGTTGTCAGTTTCTTTAAAGGTTCATTCAAACCGCTAGTCACGCCTTCACAAGACGAGGAATCAATAGAGATTACATTTCCACCATTTCTCATGGTAGGGTGGTTATATCTAAACTGCCTTCCACTAACCAATGCGTTCACTGTTTTTGTCTTGTTCTTGTCACTCTCCGATGAACACAACTGTCTTTCTGAATACTTATATCCCCTTCTATACGATCTGCTCATGTCTCTAGCTATTGTGCGTGAAATGTCTTGTTGGAATACGGATGATCTTGAATTGTAGCGTGGTTATATCAAAAAAAAAAAAAAAAAAAAAAAGAAAAAAAGAAGAAGGTGTCATTAGGGCGCAGCTGAATACGAGATTAGGCAGGATGGTCAAGAATAAAACTTTCTGCTCATGTATCCGGGGGCACTTCAGCTAATTCGAGCCTAACCAACCAAAGTTATCCCAACGCTATTTCGATCAACAACCGGAACCTCATCGGCCTACTGGCCACTGGACCGGCACATGTTCGTTTCCATCTGCTAATCACATTTGGTAGCCGTTCGTCGCTAACTTGGATGCAGCTTCTACTGTGTTGACATGGAAAAAGGACTCACACACATTTGGTAGAATAGCTATCTACTCTTCTCGATGATGCTTAGCTTGATGGGACACACAAAACCATTGCCCGTGTTAGACTAAGTCAGGAAGTTCTGCTCTCTCCATACCAAACAAACCGAGGACTCGGCCATACAAATTTACGATAACATACTTTCCATCTGTAATATTGGAACCTAATACACGTCCAGTGGTCACAAGTGTAATACAGTCCCTTATGTTGAAATATGATCTAAAGGAGAAACGTACCGATATTCCCGGTGATTGGTCCCATAAGTTTGTGACGGAGAAATGATGAGGAGAGGCAGAATATGATAATTTTGACGGAATCGATGTGCTTTGTCAATAGTTGGCTAGCTGCACCGCTGCCGTATCACTACGAGATAGGCTTTTTGTTTCCTGTGGCCCCGGTATGCGACATATTTTACTGGCCGGCTGGACCAGTTGTCTACAGTGTTATATTAGCTACTGTCCACTCAAGTGGTGGGTGATTCGAATATGCCTTACCACATTCTTTTTCTTAAATCGGAGTTGATTCCATGCGGGGGGGTGATCAATGCCACCATACCTCTTCTGTTACTTACTCTGATGTCCCTTCTCATCGTACTACTAGAGTTGGGCTCTATTCATTCGCCCTAGAATCACGAGAAACAATCTTCACCATCATTAAAACTGTGGAAAATTATTTAAATATTTTGAGGTGTCCTCCTGATATCCTCCTAATTTTACTATTCCACTATCACGATAACGGCAATGAACTAAATAACTTACTTCAGTGGCGCCGTGACACTGTGAAAATATTTGCCAAAAATGTGTTGCTTTCTCTCTAAACATATGGCTAACATGATCTTTCGTACATGACCTCCATTTACCCCTGATGTCCTATAGAAACTGGTCCATAAAAAAGTGTTCTCCTCCCCATCAAGCAACTTATATGCCTGATGTGAATTCCACAAACGATTGCGATCCAGAGATACCGTGCCCACATGCAAGTGTCAAACATACATAAATTTTTTACCACATCAGACAGCCGCTTCTTAAAGTGACTCCAATTTCTCTCTCCGAGATGTTCTTAGTCATACTTAGTTCTCTGTGGTTGAGACGTAATGGCGCTACTTTAATTAAATTTAATCCGGGCCTTCTAAATGTGTCCACTGGCTCAAATTATCCTCTGTGACAGAAGTCCTTTCTTTTTCCGAGGGCCTCACCCGAGAGTGGAGCAGAAATCCGAGAGGTGTAACCTCAAGGTGATGAGTTCACCGTGGAGAATGAAAATTGTCCGTGTTTAGAAAAAGGCACTCGGGTACTACATGTACCGAAATTGATAACACCGAAATGAATGGAGTTTATGTAAGACTTTCAATCTGTTCCGGCCCCTAGAAACATTTTCATTGTGGCGAAGTACTTTTTATATGCGCCACTATAGATTGATCTTCAAGGGAGAAATATTTGGAAGAGCAGAGTAGGCTTCGGAAGTAGGCTTCGAAGAGTAGGCCTCAGGGGGAGGCCTCAGAGAGTAGGCGTCAGAGAGTAGGCTTCAGAGAGTAGACCTCAGCGGGAGGCCTCAGAGAGTAGGCCGCAGAGAGGATGCCTCATAGAGTAGGCCTCAGACAGTAGGCCTCATAGAGTATCCTCGGAAGGGGAGGCCTCAAAGAGTAGGTCTCAGAGAGTAGGCCTCAGAGTGTAGGCCTCAGAGAGCAGGCCTAAAAGAGAGTAGGCTTGTCAAGTGAGAGGCCTCACAGAGAGTAGGCCTCGGAGAGTAGGCCTCATTCCTTCGTATATAATAATAGTAGTGAGAATTAAAATCTACTTTTTTTTGGCAGTTGAAGACAGAATGCAATCAATCCCAAATCATGGACGTGTCGAGCATGTTCTTTCTCTCTTTTCATATAATGTTTACTCATCGAGGTTGATTTACACCACCCTTATGCAATAATAGCGGATGCTTAGAGCGATGGTACTTAACCCGTCTCATCTTATTAATAACATAAATGAAAGCATTAGTATGCCATCTGTCCTGAATCCTGAATAGTAGTTGTGCGTCAAAGATGAGAATATCGTACGTAGCTAAAGGTCAAGATTTATTATATAACGGATTCAAAACATGCCAGAGAGGGGTGTATTTGCGTATAGATGTATGTATGTATGTATGTGTTGTATATGTTGTATAACATAAATTTCTAGTAATTGCGCGAGATTGCATTATATACGTATACATAAGAAATATGTACCGTACACTAGAAAGCCTGCAATCTCGAACTCATGGACTCCGGAAAACTAAAGTATTGATTTTCACATTTTCGAGTGGAACCAGTGAAAAAGAGCCTCTATATGGTTATACTCTATACCGACCAAAGGCTTGGAAGTCACCTGTGCATATGGTAGTTTGATGATACGTCAGAGATATTAGTATGTGATTTATTGTTTTCTCCTGCAACCTCGACCTCATGGACTCTGGAAAACTCAAGTATTGATTTTCACATTTTCGAGTAGAACCAGTGAAAAAGAGCCTCTATATGGTTATACTCTATACCGACCAAAGGCTTGGAAGTCACCTGTGCATATGGTAGTTTGATGATACGTCAGAGATATTAGTATGTGATTTATTGCTCTCCGCGAGCTCATGGAAAAGGTTTACGTCAGTCCATGTAGAACCTAGTAAATTAGATTAAGAATTAAAGTAGAAGAGGACAACAACGAAAATTAGAAAAGACTGATTGTTTTATCAGGTACCGATTTCACCTCGTGTATAGGCTCGATTATGGAGAGAGTTGCAGATAAGACTGGTTCCCTTCGAAATTAGACTCTGTGAACTTTGTGGACGATGCTGTGTTACTTGAGTTCGTAGATTATATGGTAATGCTTGATATGCTGCAATGCAAGTATCTGCTGGGCGGAGAATGACAAGGTGGTATCAGTGACGCCTTGCGAGCAAACATCCCAAGTTCGAATTCCAGCAGTCACCGCACCGTGTTTTTTCCAAGGTGACTGTACTTGCAGTTGCGATTGGCGCGTTCTTAGTCTTCACTCTATGATTCTGCTATAATGCATAGGACTTTCTGTCCATGTGGTCTCTGGGTTTTGTTTCGGGATATTTACAATAGTTCTCGTTTACTGTTCGACCTGAATCTTCCGCTCCTCCAGGTTCGTGGATTGGATCCTGGAGTTTATTGATTGTCTTTCGGAGTGGACGTAAAATGGACGTCTCCGGAGCAGGTTGGGAAAATTTACTCCCCAGCCTCAATATCATCTGAGCCCCTAGACGAGAGAGAAGGCGAGTTATCGCCGGTGCTAAAAAATCACGATCAATACGGTCAGGGTTCCTAGATGAGCTTTACTAGGCTTCGTGAACCCGCAAAAATTAAACCAAACCTTATATCGAATAAATGATAGCAATATAAATTAATTAATATTATTGGCGAATATACTAACAGATGCAATAGGTATCAACTTAACATCTGTGTTTCCAAACCTTCATTGGCCACCAGACCTATTCCCTGTCGATTGTGGAAACTGATCGGGAAGAAGAAGTGTTGATTTGTTTTGCAGATCGTGTAGAAAAAGCAATGTATCAATGACAGAGGTTGTCTCTCATGTCAAAAATAAGCAGGTGGGTGTAAACGGACTACAATACAATCCGTACTTTGAATTGTTTCCCTATATATAACACTATATACATTCGGTCTCGGTCTCGGTCTCGATCTCGGACGTTGTTGGTCTCGGTCTCGTTCTCGAACTTGTGCTCCTGGTCTCGGTTTCGGTCTCTGACACCCTCTGGTCTCGGTCTCGGTCTCGGATGTTCCGGTCTCGACTACAACACTGGTATGTATGTGTATCAGCAATGCCACCTGATACTGTCGTGGCCACGCATATTGTGATTGCAGATTGCAGAATTTAACAAACCGTATCACACACAGAATAGTTAGCTGGAAGCCTACAATTTCGAACTATGGACAGTCAAATTGGCTGCCCCTGGGAGGCCGGGGAACTGATCTGCTCCCCTCTGAGTATAACCAGAGCCACGAATTAGTGATGCTCCGCCGTCTCATCTAATTATCGAGATGAATAAAGGCTTGATACCCGTCTGGGTATTTCGAGGGATTATCAATAGAAACAACGTTCTTAATCCTAATTTAATCTCGTCCGCGGGCTCATGGAAAAAAAGATTAGCTAACTAGCAAACTGCTGCTGAAGAGAAGAGTAATAATAACAAAAATCATGGTGACGTTGGCCAACAAACTTGAGAAATAGGCTGACTTTATAATTTCACTCATCACTGTGTACAGATTTCACTATTTCTCGGTTCGGTAATCTGATCAACCATTAAAATAACCATAGGAGGTTCAGTAAGTTAATCAACCACGATTGCGTCCTTAAAAAAGATGCTTCCTAGAGACAAAATCCACAAATATAATTCACTATACTCCCCCAAATTGTAAATAAGTGTTACACCGTCAAACCCACAATTGCAGAGTGAACTGTCGATTGTCCAGTATTGTTCAATGTTCAAAGACTTTCAATTAAAAAATGGCCTTAGAGAGCACAATGTTCATCAATACATCAGGACATCCTAACCACATTGAGAATTTGAAGAAGTGAACATTAACTCTTACCAGTGTTCTGGTATATACCAATATACCATGTTCGCGTGATATATAACTAATCAACTGCTACTTTATTCTGGGTTGGTTGTTACAATCCATCGTGACTTTAAAATGAACCCAACAGCCACCAAATTGGATTTGCAAATGGTCGCCAGCGGAGAAATTCATATATTCGTGATGGCAATTATTGTAGCGTATGTGAATGGATTCGAACTCTCGAAAAATCATCCTCTATCTCTCCCTCTGCTTGACGAAGGTTGGCTGATCGTGCTAATTGACTCTCGTCTCGGTCATCAATGGGTCCCTAAAATGATCTCTCTGTGATCAAGTAAAACCCCTCATCCATAATTTATAATCAACACCCCGTCATGCTATTAGTAGCAAACTCATATTCGTTCCAAGGAAATTACTTCGCTGCTACTTATTCACTAAGATAATCGCCATGCAACTGCATACATCGCACATAATAGTACCTACCCACATGAAAATAGTTGCCAGGTTTTCATAATCATCCATGAAACTGCTCATTGTCAACCTGAACCTCTTCATCCTCGTCATCACTTATTTTTTTAATTTGTCCACCTGTTTCCACAACTTCCCAACATTCTGCATTCACAAAAATATAGCACAAGCAATTGGGCACGAACATCAACATC
Organism: Sclerodactyla briareus; assembly: GCA_026419785.1. Taxonomy (NCBI): domain Eukaryota; kingdom Metazoa; phylum Echinodermata; class Holothuroidea; order Dendrochirotida; family Sclerodactylidae; genus Sclerodactyla; species Sclerodactyla briareus. The sequence continues at coordinate 348,586 of JAODTK010005844.1, forward strand.
TACCAGAGGTGCGCAGACTGTCGCCTGCGCACCCACACCGGATCATCTTCAGATTTCAGAGAGGTGCTGCCGGTTGAACATTTGCTGGCACTATTGTGGGTAGAAGTGACTTATTAGGCTCATCTCTGGTCCAAGCAAATGCAAAAGGGATCCATGGCGGGCGACGTGGCATCCAAGGCAGATTTCCAATGCATATCTGTAAATGTGCACACTCATGGGGGCGGGGCATGTCTCCCCCCATTTTTTGATGGGGGCATAATATCAAATCAAATGTCCCCCAACATTTGCGGACCTGGTGAAAAAAAAAAAATCCTACGATCAAGGGTACAAGTACGACGCATACCCCACCCAGGCCTAACACACTATTCCTAATCAAGATTGCCTAATTTTTTTGTTCCGAAGCCCCAAAATGCAAAAAAAAAATCCGAGCTGCGCGCACTGTATTCTCTTTTACGTTGCTGATGGGGCCAGTGTCTGAATATGTCCCATTTAGCTCGCAAAAATAAATTTGGTTCCACAGAGGAAACCAATCTGAATGCAGCAAACTCAACCTGAATGGGCCAATAAGCACATTTACTAGTGCGTATACGGATGCGTATCACTGCGAATGAATTCTATAAAATATCGTTCTTCAAAAAGCCAATCAATGACAATTTGCGTAGACTGCTGCAATTTTATGGTCTCTCCGCATAAATTATAGTGTTTTTTTCTTTTTCCTGGACAAACGTTTCGTTTTTCCTAAATATGTGATTTTCGCATTCATCCGGACAAGCATACGCAACAATGGAATCCCAACCTTATCATGTGGGCGATCCGCAGTCGTATTGTACGCTCTTTGAACAGTGTTACCTGTGTCACCAAGGTAACTAGGTGGTTGACCATTGCGATATCTACTCTACCCTTTGTAAGCCGACCAGCGTCACGATCAGGCCAGTAATAGGTGTAACCACTCACACTGATCTCGCGTGATCCCCAACATGTCTCCTCTCGTCACATGGGAAATTATATAGGATATAAGATATAAGAATCTTATTGACCATGAAACGAATTTAAAACCTGGTCCATCACTGTCCCTATCAATTACCCGTTGTAGGTAACTGAATCTGAGGGCTGTAGAAGTCGTTTTTTCGTAAGCGCGCGGATAGATCAAATGCTAGCTATTATTCCCCTTGTGTTCGTATTACCAAATAGAGAGTTGATAGTTTCGCTCATGTGGTAGTTCAATAACTATATTAATAGTAATAGCTAGAGTTCTAACAGTTTTAATGAATTACTATCGCGATCGTTTAGGGAGTACCACCATAAACTACCGCCAAAAAGAGTGTTTGGTGTGCATCCCATATACCCAGATCGCTGTGGGGCTCACTGCTAGTATGGCGATTATACTACTATAAAGAATGACAAATATGGCTATTAAATTAGTACGGAAGCGGGATTCGGCATGGTACGGTCAAGTCAGATTATCTTGAGCACAGGCGTGGGGATTAAGTAGCTTGCAGAATTAAATAGAGTAGGTTGCATTACGGCGAAGATTCATCAACATATTACTGAACGAGTATGCAAACTACCATGTCCTACATTGCGCGATCGAGTTCATATCTTCCTCATGAGGCAATTTACCGTCCATATACTTGAGCCATTAGTTACACTGTCAGTAAGTAAGTCAAGTGAGTAAAACTTTATTTCATACCAAAAACGGGACTTACAAATACCTTTCCCCATTTTTCTTTTCCCCATGTGACATCACACATTCCCCATTTCTACATTAACGCCGCATCCTGTATCCGGTCTAGTTATTGTGGCAACCAGGCAGGTTAGATCCCTTCCCAGCTGGGTCGATGCACACATATACACTAACCCTAATCCTAATCCCCTACCATAACAAAATAAAAAATACTAAAAAAACTACAATACAATACCACTACAAAATGCATTACATTTTCTTGAACGTTCGGCGGACCCCTCTGCCATCTCGTTAGTAGTCAATCGTGTATTTTTGGCAAATATCCCAAATATAGCAGTCGCAGATACATTCCGAAGATTATAGAGAGATATAATAGAATGCCTCACTGAAAATACATTCAAAAGTGAATAATTCATCGTATCACACGCGTCATACCCCGTTCCCAGCACACTATCCGTTGATTATACACATCTTCAGACGTCTCTTGCTAGCAAACGCATTCTCTGTTGTAAATATCTTCTGCCAAGGTCACTAATGACGTCATAGAGCGATAAAGCGTTAGGAATCTGACACGAGCAGTAATGAAGAATTACAGAGGAGAGTAAATCACTCCAATAGACAGGTTGTGATTTTTGTAGCGATCGTATATGCAGTTTAAGGAATATTTGCTCTGCGTCGCAGTAAAGTAAACGCCCAAGGTAGCAGCGAATGTAATCCGCTAGAACGCTGATTAGCTGCTATTAACACGCTATCTACTGATCTCCCCCAGACAGCGTCAGCGCATAATACTCTACTAGTCCTGACAGGCTTTTTAACTGGCAATTATAGCAAACAGTATGCTATCATTTTGTTCAGACCCGCGCACAGCCCCAAGGTAATATATACAGCACTCGTACTACACGTGTGCGTACGTATGTGTGTGTGTGTGTGGTGTGTGTGTGTGTGTGTGTGTGTTTGAGTGTGTGTGTGTGTGTGTGTGTGTGTGTGTGTGTGAGTGTGTGTCCGTGTTCACGTCTACCTTGCAATCAAGCTAACTCCGATTTGCCTGCTCTGGTGAAAAGTTCACAAACTTGTGGACGTGCTTCCCATTGGGAATACATCACCCATATTCATTTAATGTATTTATGCCGTAGGGTCAATTTTGGGGAAACAGTGGTAATTTGTAGAATTCTAGTATTTTAGGTATTCCACCTTGTAATCAGGATGAGTTCCACATGCATAGATGGTTTGAAGTTCAAACCCGGTAAGTGCGCTTATCATGACGAGCACATGGACGCTAGAAAATTGTGGAAAAAATAAGTAATTTCAGCTGATTCCTCATGATAAGTGCATAGATGTTATTGATTTCCGCCTGTTTTCCAGCATGTCATGACACAAACCTGGTATATTCATGCTATTGATCCCAGTTCGAGCTGAGACTAATGTTAGGAAAAAACTGAGAACTGGTACACATTTAAAACCATTTGGCTTCCTGGATCAGTTATTTTATCGGCCTCGCTATACGAATGAGAAGTGTAGAAGCTCTTGGTACTTCCGATGGCGGAATACTCCTCGCCTCGTCTTGTTTACTCTTGGTAGAACTTAATGGCTAATAGCAAGATGCTCAAGGTTTGAGGTCTTCATGTCACATACTCCCAGATCATCAGTACTCTCGTGAGATTTATACGGTGCCAGCGAGGTGTCTGTAGAATAGTATATGTCACGTCTCGGTATGGGACGGTGAAAGAGCAGGTGAGGCATTTTACTCCAGTTGGAAATTTGAAATTTCAATATTCTTCTCAATATTTCCACCGCATTGAACCTGACGTTTAGATTTTTGAGCGAGCATAAACCATAGGCATTCCGTGACCATCAAAAAAGACTTGGGCTTTCGAAACAGCTGTTCAATTTTCAACTTGAAAACAGTTACTGATGTACAGACCTCCTTATAGAACAATATATTCGGGCAATAGGATTTCTGTTATTGCTATCATTTTTGGTCGCAAAAAACAGATAATAACAGTATAAGCGAGTAGTTATCACACTCAGTGTGATACCCGATGTTTTAACACAGTGATAAAGCCCTATAATTATTAGTGTGTGGCTTGGTTGAATCGGCTAACCACAATGAGTTTGGGTAGCTCGTTTTAAAATAACGAATCCGTAGCTCGTCATTACTTTGAAACAACAGTGCTCTTATCTCTACGACCTTTTCTTTCCGAATGACATGGCTGAACCAACTATGATCGGTTGACTATAAGTTTTCCCCTTTTGTGACACAGTTTATGTATACTTCTATTGGTAAAACAAAGTGTCCCGATTCATTTTTTGTTATGTTTTTTCAACGAAAACGTACAATGAACAACTACGTCTTACACTCTAGGGGAAGCACTACTACCGGTAAAAAAAGCATATTAGATAGGAGTAGATGTTGTTAGGCGAAGGCACAGAATGCAGAATAGGCAACGATGATAGTATTGGTCACTAGATTGGACAAAGATGAGTTTCCCTACACGTGGCGTGGATGGAAGGAGAAACCCGCGCAGATTCATTATGAAACATAACACGTTTAGGATGAATGACAAAAGTGTTATGTGGACTGGAATGGATGATTGTTTGAGGTTTACATGTCCTCTTGCAAGATTATGTTTAGTGTAGCGTGATCGAGTTTGTCGAACTTTCACTTGGGCTTCCCAACACAACGGCTACCGCTACTGTGCTACATCATTCTAACAATCACGGATTTATGAAAACAGCACAATCTCAATTTGTAGATCTACTGAGACAGTGAGCATCATAGTTTTCATGAGTCCCAACTGATCGTTTTTCTATCGTGTGAAGAGCTCTCTTTGATGCGAGACCTATGAACCTATTCAATGTATTTTCGGTTTCATGTTCAAGTTGACCTAGTGACACTTCGGAGTCTAGTTGTAGATATTGGCTGTTTCGTAATTGTAATTACTGTCGTAGCATCACGACAACAGACATATGACAACAAGACGCTGGAATCGGGAAGAAAAACTTTAAAGCACTAAGCCGTTACGCAGGCCATACAGCCGAGCGACACTCCGATGAACTTGAAGGAATGACAATGACGAACAAATGTAGAGGTGGCGCGATCTATTGCCGTAGATGTTGAACCTGTTTTTCCTGTCACCGTCTACTCAACGGTGATTATGTTCCCTCCAGCGGGGGGATGGTCCAAACGAACCCGCCTGTAGGGCGTTGACCTTTGAACTGATAACGATGCGGGATTCCGTTCGTCCTCTTTGGCCTTGGTAGAGTTGAATCCCGAAGTGCTGACTGTAGACTATGCAGTCCTCGGTCTTTCAATAAGCATAATGACGGTCGAAAGCCAATAAATTTGACATTGTGCTTCCCTGATCCAGGTGACAGGCTAAAATCACAATTTACACTGTGGATGAAGCCCAGATCGCCCACCAGAGATAACCACTGGAAAATACTCAATCATTTGAACCGTGTTTGGCAATGTGGACAGTTTAATAGGCGTGAATGGCTACACCCAAGGTTGCAGCTCGGCGGTTCAAGATGGCCCGTTTACCTCCAGCATCTTGGAATGATAACGGCATATTATCAAGAATTTGTCATCCTTCCTCTATCGAGATTGCTAGCGGTGGTTCATGCATCAACCAAGAATGTACAGTGGTCGTCCGTTGCGTACGGAAAAGGACGATAGGAGAATGCCGAATATACAGAGGACTAAACGCTGATAATTGGTTTTATTACATTTGATATGGCAACCTAACCACACGCCACGCCCGATGCACATCATTCACGCATAACACCTATCGTGACCAGTTTCCATGCGCCTCCAGCAAATATCCAACATTTTACTTACTTTCGTATGTTTAGTAAATCAACTCTCTTAACATTCGATTTTCAAACTGACGAGCGACAGTGACACTCTCAACAATTCATCGCCCCCAGCACCCACCAAGAATTGTTCTCCACTTTCTGGTTCTTTCAAGACGTTCGCTCCTCTTATCACACTGGCTGACTGGTATCAATCACTGATACGCGATTCTAAGAGAAATCGTATACCTAGCAGCGGAAGTGTCCTGGGAAATCTTAAGCGTTAACGATTAATGAAAGCTCAGAGACGTTGAGTCCTGGTCATTTTTAATAATATTTCTTACAATGTTTGAAAATATTCGGGAGGCCATGCAGTAGCATACTCACATTTCTATAAATATTCAAGCTTTGTGAAGAAATTCCTTACCAAAAGATTTTCACACCAATATGTAAATATGTCTGCTAACATATATCACTTTATTCACGCCAAACTACTCTCGCAAAATCCGTGATAGCCGATTGAAATTGGGTATTTTTTCCCCCTCCTGATGACACGGAAAATGACCGCCCTCTATTTACTTTGTCAGATCGTGGTTATAGACGCACTGATTTGCTCTTATCCTTCAGAGGCATTCGGTTCCAGTGCCGGCGCCAGAGGGGGCCGAGGGAGGGGGAACCCCCCGTGCGGAAGCTCTGCCCCCCCCCCCCCGTCAAGGGAAACGAATTTAGAATTTGTCGGGAAAACTTGACCGAAATTCATATGTTGTTATTGATTTTCCGTCGTTACTACATTTCCCGTAGGGCCCCAACAACCCGTTCAGGGAAGCAATGAGGTCCGTAACTTGTGAATGCACATAAATTCCCAACTTCCCCCCCCCCCAACCCCATCCCCCCCCCCCCCACCCGCTCTTCAGGATTGGCCGAAGAGGAAATTTCTAAAATGGCGGTACTTTTTTCTTTATAATTGAGAAAATTCGGAAGGGGAAATGAAGCCTGGGTTAAAATGTATTTGTTGTCAATGGGGTATGTTGAGGCCTGTGTGTCGGGGAATCCGTCGCGTGTCGGGAAATTTACTGCTGGCCCTTCGTCGGGGGGATTGGCCCCTCCGTCGGGAAATCCTGGCGCCGCACCTGTTTAGTTTGCCTGGAGGACGAACGTAGAGTTTGAAATCCCTTTCACATCTACCTTAAACGTCTGGTCAATTTGTAAATATTTACTGACAAACCATCTTTTTTAGCACTAACCGATATAGCACTGTGTTCGAAAATTTAACCCAAACCCTCCCAGAGAACCGTTCTTACTGCAAGAAAATTGTTGTTAGTTTCAAATTCTCTTTGCAAAACCTGCATTACGTTCTATTTTCAATATCAACGTGGCTCAAGCAAAAGCACAATTTGAAAACTTATTCATTACACTGCGCAACAGACGCAAATGTAGGTGAATGAACCGTGTCACGGTGTACTTATTCGGAGATACAACAAATGGCGTCTGCACCATGAAGACAGCGGAGTCGAGGATTTCTACTTCAGCATTGGGAAAGAAGGAATAATTATTAGTATACTATACGAGGACATTGAACATATGTAGATAAGATTGGGAGGGTCGATTATCTATTAGGCTCCAGCATTCCTGTTAATTTGAGGATAGAGCGTGGTGCGGTTTTGGGGGTTTGGTGACGCATTGGCCGAGAAAATGCTCCACTTAGGCCTACTCCTACTGATGTACTACTGCTCACACGATTTGTCCGTCGCATGGGGTAGGGTCCATTCATTACCTGACAATGTTGTTACTGTTTTCAAAGAATGCCTGTGGATGGGTTGTGCTTGTTGGGGTGCCGTGGGAGGGAGGGATGGGGGGTTATGCGTTATGTTTCATAACCAATGCCGAGTTCCGTACACCATTGTGATCTGCTGGGCAATAGCCCCAACTAATTGGCCCTGATTCATAAGGGGAGTGGGAGGGCATCTGCCTGTGCCTGTCGGCGTTTTGGGTCACAACTATATGTCCCATTTTACCATATTTACGATTCAGGATTGACAAAACAATTTTAAAATAGAATTTCCTAACATATCAGTCATACAAGGTATTAGGTAACGCCATTATATTTGTTACCCTCAGGTAGGACGAAAGGCGGGACGAGGAGCGAGAAGCCCTATTCACGAGCTATGCAGAAATAGCTGGAGTTAAAATCGAGCACGGGGTGATGACACTTGACCAAGTGCATGAGAAGCGCAAGCAGATGGATAAGTCACCAGATCACAGTCTTGCATATTCGAAGAGATGGCTAAAGACTAAACTTCAAGAAAAATATCAAGACCAACTGTTTTTTCTGTCACAGGAGAGGAGAAAGATATCACATGCTCAGAGATAAGACCAGATCACATATTCGGGAGAATCTTGAAACTCTCAACACTGGGGATGAGAAGACTCAGATTATAAAAACTGCGTTGAAGCTTATTTGCAACGACATTGCAACTATTGATCTAAATCCAAATTCGAACCCGACCGTGTGTAGCATGACTGACTCTAGTCAGCTGTCACTTGTTCCAGAGAGCCTCCGCATGTTATTGGGTCCGATAGTCAAGACGGACGAAACGGTGGCAATTTGGGGACAGAACAATTCATCAGGGCCCGTAGACCTCGGTCAGGAGTATTACCATATCAGATGGGACTTGCTTCACAACTGGAACAAACTGGACGCTCACAAGTTCCACTCATTTGGGGGTACACTGTGTCCTTTTTGCTGATACCCAAAGATACCAAACTGCTTCCTCAAGAACAGAACGGGGGGGGGGGGGGGGGGGGGCCCTTGAATGATTCTGATCGTTTCCCTACCATCACGAGAGACTGACTATTTGGTAGATGACGAGTTGGAAGTCCGACGTCGAACTCGATGACATATAACTCGTTCCACCGACTATTAGAGAGAAGTCAAGAGTGACAACCACGTGCAAACCGCAGGAGGCTGGATATACATCCCCACAGGGATCTATTACTCAGTTTCGTTGGAGACAACATAGATCTGAACATTGTGTCCATTTCCGGAAACCCTCCCTTTTCACATTCAAGGGTTTCATCAGTTACTCTTTTCGCCCAGCTTGCTGTGATTGAACGAGAGGAGTTGTCCCAGAGACGAAGTTAATGCACTTGAAACAAGGCAAAGATCCTGATGCGCCGGAGTGAAAAATTCTCCCATTCATGAACAGAAGACCACAGGGTAAGCACCATCATGTTTCTTCTACTCCATGGCTTAGCTCGCCCTCTCGGGTCAACACTATCGAACCGCTTCTAACTCCCACGTAAATGGGACAGCAGGATGGTTGGTCAAAGCTCAAGAATAGCGACCCCCCCCAACTGAATGGCTGGCTGAGCGAAAATCCACGCAAGCTGATACCAAACAAAAAACCCAGTTCGACTTTCTTCCAGTAGTTTGAGGTTGATCCTAATGACTACGGGACTGTCTACACGACTCTGAAGGAGTGCATTCGTCTCTCCGGGGACAACGTCCGCTACGTGAACTTCTTCGACCTCCCTATTTGGCTTAAGGCAGAATACATACTAAAGCAGGCGAATCTACCAATCATTCCGAAGTGAGTGCACAATGTTTGAGTGTGGGGTTTAGTCAGTTGAATCATAACGAGCAGACAGTATCGAATAATATAACATTGACTAGAGTTCGTGTGTGTCTGTAATATTACGGCCTCATTACTCTTGTGGAGATGAAATATATAATACTAATATTTCCTTTCCCTTCCCTCTTTTTCTGTACAGGTTGGGTGGGTTCCACCTGCTAAAGTCCTTCCTTGGATCCGTTGGCAATATCATGGGTGATTCGGGCCTCCACTAGTTGATCGAACTAATATATCCAGGCACTACGACGGCTGGCCATAGCCTCAGCGGAGGGTGTTTCGACAAAGCATCCTATTGCCTCTCGTACACGCAGCTATCAGTCAGCATGGTTATGGAAGACGCATTCTGTGATGAAGAACTGGGTGAAATGAAGACCTTCATGGAGACGGAGCTGAGTGAAATTGGGGAGCATGCACAGAGGGCCAATAGTGGGTATTCTAACAAAGGTTCGATGAAACATTCAGAAGATTCGCCGGAGGAGGAAAGCCCCTAAACTGTGGGTACAGTATACCAGCTTGGTGGTGTCATCAGGCTTCCTCAGGTCAAGCATAGCTCGCGAATCATAATCAGCACCTCGCCTGCATCGTCACTAAGAAGTTAGACATATTTGGCAGCTGCTGGCGCATCACCATACGCAAGGGTGCAAGGCTCCATTGCCAGCTGATGAAGCAGCTCGAAGCTACGCTGCATACGAAGGTACGCTTCCAGACCTTCAATGCTCACTGTAAATCACGTTGTACGTTATTCCAACCACGAATAGTCGGGTACATGGTGTGACATTTGCATAGAACAGCGACTAATGAAGCGGCTAAATCTTAGGGTGGGTTGACAGAGGAAGGGTGGAAAACAGTGAATCCGGCCACAAATATTGGGTGCAAACATTGAATCACTTGTCCAAAGTGAACTACCACTCCGGATGGAGAAAGGCGTGAAGAAGTGGGAGCCCGCTCCAAGATCTATCCAACACACGGATACCCGAGACGCTACAGCTATACACGTTGCTCTCCTTGGCTAAATTAGCACACCCCTTCGACAGTGAACGGGACAAGTCATCGCTCGTTTCCTTCTCAACGGGGTTCGTGAGCAATCCCACCGACGGTGTTACGCTGACAGAGCTGTTGAGGTAGGCCGGGATTGCAGGAAAGCTGGACGGGAAGTCGGTGTCGTCGACCATTGAGGTGAATCGTAGTGCAGTCCCTGTCATTCCTGTGAAAAGTTCCCAAGATAAGCTAGAAGAAGATCCCATCAGATTCCCTCATCTGTTCAACCTACTGATCATTTTCGCCCACGGGCTATGTCAGTTGAGGCAAGCTTGGGATATGAGCTGACCTCCATCTCTCTATCGTTGTTCAGCAACCCGGGATCAGAGATAACCAAGGGCAAACAACGCGGTATTGCAAACTAGTCTGCAAACTCGGCTAACCACTTCACCTCCCTACGATCTATTCATCTGGTACTTGAGGCGGGTTGGCTTTTGTACCATGGTGAGGTAGGAACAGGGTGACGAGTCAGCAGATTGCTGACAGTCCCTTAGCTTTGTGCAACGTCTCGGCGCCACTCCAAGAGTGTTCACAGTAGTTTTCGACGGATACAACAGCTCACCGAAGGATCACGACCACATTCGGCGCACCATCACTCCTGTTGTAACCTACAGATCCAGCCGGATGCGATTGCAGCTCGCACCAAAGGCAAAGTTCTTGGACAACACCTAACAACCATGAGCGAGCTCATACGTCTCGTTCTTTCGTGCGACATTTCAAGACGACCACCCAACACCGTAGAGCAGTGTGACAATGATTCAGACACCTCCATCGTGAAAGGAGCACGTCACTGCTGCTGAGACACGCCGGTGCGGTTAGTAATCAGCCAAACAGTGTTGACCAAGTAATTAATTAACCTAGATAGGATCCGTTCTCATCCGCTTTTCTTTTATTCTGGATAAACCAATCAATTGATACTGCTTACCCTTACATCAGAACTGATGTATTTAAAAAAAATGTCGAATGCTTCAGTGAATGTGGGCCTTGAGATATCCGAGATGTACAAGTACTCTGACTAAATATGTGATGTTGTTAACATCAAAATGGAAATTAGTATTCTCGATCAACTATATACTTAATTCGATATCGTTTCATTTCTACTTGCAGTGTAGTACCGAGCGGAAGACTCTGACGTGTTCATCATGTTAGTAGACCATATCTCGACATCAACCACCACTGCTTCTCGTCACGCCACACTCGATGGCTTCTACGATGTCCAGAAAATCCGCGAATGTCTCTCACAGAAAAGGCAGAGTGGTATTTGCTCTACACGCATGCGTTTACCGATTGTGGTACTCCGGTTTCTGCAATCACGGAGCACGGGAAAACAACTCTATATTCGATGAGGTTTTGCGCAGGTGAAATTGACCAACATGAGACAACCTTACCTATTGCTGGTTTACTACGCTTACAATGTGACGAAGTGAATCAGAGCTGAAATTTTCCGATGTTCCAGTATATCTACGTTCACCGGGAACCATTTGTGAGAAATCGGTTACCAACCGTATGTTCTCGAGGAAGGTAGCTGCCGGACGAATCAAACCGCCAACAGACGGTGCAGCTACTCGCAGTCTCTAACGTGTCTATCTGTCCACCGCCGCGATTGGAATCATCACTCCGAAGTATGTCTTTGGACCCCCAGTGTCACGGCTGGACGTGGAGGTCATGGATATGAGCCATGCCCACACTAGACCCGATGTCACTAGATGAGTTTGCTCAAGTTCACCATCTGCAGTTTGTGCACTGGAAACAGAAGGTGCACCTGCAAGACCCGGGTCAAGTGTTCCCTGCTTGTAGGAACTGCAGAGGCGTCAACGTCCGAAATTGCATCGGTGATGGTTATGTAGCCGCTGACGCAACGTGACTACTGACCTGTCCTAACCTTCATCACATATTTAGGAATCCCATAATCCAAGACCACGTCAAAGTGGTAAAACCCTTGTGATTTGTTTCTAGAATGGGATCTGACAATCAATATGAGAATGCTACACTGGTAAAATTGGTCTCCATCACTGCTTCCGTGGTTATACCTACTCTACCATAGACATACACGATATAAAGGGAATGATTCCATATTTGCTCTTCTGAACAAATGGATTTTGCAGTTGATTCTGGAAACAATAGAACATCGTGATATTTTCCAACGTGTCTGACCCCATTATAGGTGTTTCCTAGATATGACTGTCGAAGTTTATATTCTAAATGCTGTGATTTAGCGGTAGCCTATGTAATCGGATTCAGTGCCATTTTAAAGAGCTCTCCTCTCATTCTCATATTGACGAGTTTGTCCTGGCTCATTCATATGCTATTGTTTCATGGCAAATAAGAGAATTCAGTCACATCGCGACTATCGAACATATCATGTAACGACTATTTAACGTATATTTAATTGGATTTTGTGAATGATTTTTGAAAAGCGCCATATTTTTTGCGAGGGTCGTTGTGCGCGATAAATTGATATGGTTAGAGGGCATCACTGGAACCTATTATTGCAAAAGATCTTGGTAAGGAATTAATGTTCACAGATTTTCCTAATTTTCCCTGACTATAGGGCTATAAGCCACTACTCAGGGCGATGATATAAACCGGTTGCCATGGGTAGCGTGACTGAGTATTCTAGTTGCTGAAACTGACCCACGTTATTACTCCACTAATACAGCGCAATGCAGCCCCTAAGTGTATACCGTTCTGTTGGTTGTTTCCCGGTTTGAGTCTGATGTCGTACTTCAGTGGTCATTCCTCTTTTTGTCTGTATAGCATCGAATGTGAAATACGAACCTCAAGACACACATCAGCATGTCAGAAATAAATGAATGAGACTGAGTGTCACTATTGCCCTCTTGTAACAGTAAGCCAACTGACGAGTAATAACAAAAAGCTCCTGGTCATCTCCGTATCCGAAATCATTATGGTTCATGCTGCCATTCTCTAAAGCCAGTATATTCAGCACCCGTCCCTCATATTGTAATTTCAAGATGTACTGGATAAGTGTTGTAGCTTGGGAAGGGAACGTACCTGTCACCACGTGCACTATGCCTATAAAACTTTATAATAATTAATGTAAGTGGTAATTTATTGCGGACTGCACGCTCACTACTCAACGGGCTTCAGACAGAAACATTCGCCAATTATTGTATCACTGTTCTGGGAAATGGTCACTGTTGTCTTTTGCGATGTTTGCCTATACAGGTACATCACACGTTCTATCTCCCGAGTTCCTCGCTCTGGCTTGGTTCGTATTATTAAAACTAAGATTGATTGTGGAGTGTCACTCACCTGAATAATTGTTCTAGGCACTGAAAATCTTTTGAACAAGATAGCCATCCCCACATACGATACGGGAGCTAATACTGAGTTAAGGCTGTTTACACTTCAATTCAATTCAATTCAATTCAATTCAATTCAATTCAAAAACTGTATTAAGCTCCAATAATGGGCAATTACAAACCGCTACAATACATATAGAGGGATAAGAGGCCTAGAGGATGGAAACAATGAAACTTACGATATATGTACAATTAAACGACAATACCAAGAGCGGATCTAAAGATGTGGATAGATACAACTCAACCAAATGCACAATAAACTATGAACTTGAAATGATGAGAAATGATTGCACCAAGGGACGACAAGGCAATAAATATGATAAAATTGGGATCCAATAGTACAACAATGAAGGGTAGCATTAAAATTGGCAATAGCTCTTGGAATAAAGTGGTGTTGAAACGATCCGTTCTGGCAGCTGGAATTCTCATCCTACCACTACGACCGATATGGTACCCAGAGACAATATTGTGAAGTTTGGATATCAGTGTCATCTATGACAGAATGAAATTTACGATAAGAATAGCCAAGTAAAACGAGTCCAGCATAGGCAGTGAGTTGTCCCCAATTAAACATTTGGCTTTCTTAATAACACTACTAATCTTATTCTTATCCTGTTCTGTGACACTACCACCCCAACACACAATGCAGTATGAGAACACGCTAGTAATTACTGAAGCGAATCAAACAATGAATAAATAGCAGTATCAACACCAAATGACTGAAACGAGAGTTAAGCTTAGACATAATAATGTCTGTGTTATCAGACCAGTCCGATTCGTCATTATTAACAACGACTAGATAGCCTATAGGAGTGAACACGTTCCACGCGGGATAATTAAAACAGGGTCTGGAATGCAAGTGTTCTTCCGAAAGTCAATGACCATTTCCTTAGTTTTACCGACATTCAATTTCAAGAAGTTTGTTCTCGCAATAGTCCACACACATCTGTTCATCTCATGTGTACTCACAGGGTTGTCATCAGTGCTCAGTCCAATCAGGGCAGTGTCGTCTGCAAACTTCACAATCGTGCAGGAGTCGGAACGGTGGTCAGATGATAGAGGCTGAATAGATAGGCGCAAGAACTGTCCCCCGAGGAGCTCCCGTGTTAGAGACGATGAGTCTATGACAGAGGCTTCATTCTCACGAACTGGGTGCGCATAGTAAGATAGCTCAAGATCCAGGAGACCATAGGTGTTGGGACATCCATGCAAATTAACTTGTTTGTGTGCCAGAATATGGGGCTTGGATAGTGTAAATGCTGATGAAAAGTCCAATACATAATCCCCTTTGCCGAGGTCCTGCATGCTCCCAACTCCAACCTGGGTATTCGTGCCCTTTCCTCTCGGCAGCTGATTTGGGTCATCGAGATGTGACTTACCGGTTTGTTGATAACAGTGGAATGGCATCCTCGCAACTTCTCTTACTTTCTATAACGCCAGGAGGGGGTTTCATAAATCGTCAGTCATTCTCCGTACTGGTGCCTAACACTAGAAAGACGGTCGCATGATTTGAAGGCCACAGATGTAGGGCACCGGTCGTAAATCCGTTCAATGCATGTAGTTTTGGGATTTCTTGGGAACAGGAATAACACAGGACCGCTTCCATATTCTGGGCGGTCCTGGGAAGCAAACGGAACATTTAAAAATAAAGTAAAATACCACGGAGCTTCTCTGCACAGGACTTCAATAGTCGAGGCGGGATGTTGTCAGGGCCAGTGGAGCTTTATATTCGGGTCGGCGATAGCCTGTTTGAATTCGCGACGGACTTCCTCCTCATTGCGGGTTAAGTGTTCACTCGCCGATGGAGTTGGCAAGTTCGGCTATAGCAGCATTGATTTCAGAGCACTGAAGTCTTGGGCGGTCAAAGTGGTTATAAAAGGAGTTTAGATCGTTCAACGTATTGCTGGTTGGCTTCATGCCTTTCCAGACTTGTCTCGTGTCGTTGTCCCTGAAGTGAGATTCAATTTTCACTTGTAATTTGTAATTGAATTTTGGGCTTGCGAAAGGCCTTTCTTCAGTTCCCTCTGGAACTTTTGCAATTCTTCACCCTCCTTCTTCCCCTCCCCGCGGAAACAGTTTGCTTCTTCGGTTTATCAATCTCTGATATGCTTAGTGATCCATGGCTGTTATTGAGGTCGATCAAAATCGCCTGTTGTCGGAATACACAGGTCGGTGCAGAAGTTGCTATATTCGACAACCGATTCCGTAGCTCATTACGTCATGCACGATTCGGTAAAGACATCCCGACGTTATATCAAAGGCATCCGCAGATTCATCAACAGCTTCTTCTGTAGACGACCAGTCCTTAATCTGGATTACCTTCGGTTTCTCTCTTCTCCCTCTGGACAATCGGGCGATACTTCGGTCGGTCGAAGGAATACCAGATTATGGTCAGCCTGACCAAGGGGAGATAATCCGATGGCGGAGTACGCTTCCTCCTTCACGTTCGAGTAACAAAGGTCCAGGGTTCGCCCTTCCGCGGGTCGACAATCACAACGTTTTGGTAGTATGAACCCACTCCTCATCAGCTTACAGTAGGTTAAGTCTCCATTGCTCAGGAACCATGCATCCTGCGATGAAATCTCTATGTCACGCGAGGCTTGATTGATTTTCAATGGGGCAGCTTGCTTGCAACAGATTGTTTCGGGACATAAACAGTAATCAGTATAACGTGGGAGATGCCCCGTTCGCGTGGTAGGTCATTGGCCGAAGTCCCAAGAATGAGATTTTTCCACACTAGGAGAGATGATCGTGTTTGATCGTAATGTCATTCTGATGACACCATTTTATTGTTCACATATGTAATTATAACCTCCACCCTCCCACATGATACTAGTATTCCGAAAGTCATTTTGATATCTCAGCATTTGCAAAAACGCAAGTTCGGTCTCATTTTGAATGTGAAAATGATTGCTACATTCTCCATGATAACATCGGCAATTGGGTTTAGAACAAATCCCAGGGATCGTAACTTACGTCGAATTCCTCTCTTTCCCCGCTTTCTCGGTTTCATATCCTTGGGCAGGACGGACCAGTTCAAGTTGTGTTCCGTAGTATGCCTATGCGAGCCGCAGTGTAGGCCTATCCTATGTAGGTCATGACTGTATAGGACAAGCATCCATCGTTGTGGCAGAATCTTGATTTCCACTTGCGGAAACCCACAAAATGGTCGTCTTTTCACAACAGGTAGATCCGATACAAAACAGACATGATGACGGTACATGTACTCAGCAAGTAACAACAATGAGTGGAAAGATGAATGTAGAGCTCAATGAGCGAGCGGTCGCCGCACAGCAGCGCAAACTCAGTGCTGGTTTCCCACCTTCAAGTTTTTCTCCCCATTTCCCCCTTTGCCTTTGCTTGAAGCCGTTCCCCTTATGAAATACTTATAATTTCGGTGATAGGTGGGGAGATGCCGGAAGTGGGTTTAAACTTGCTTATTTACTCGCGTTTGTAAACAGAAAGAAATCATCAGCAACTAAAAAGTCCACTGAAAAATGATTAGCCTTGTATACATTTTGTCTCCCCTGAATTTTGGAATTTCCCCCTGGAGAAAATTCCCCCCCTGGTTGGGAACCACTGCACTAGTGCGATAAGATACGATACGATACTTTCATTGGAAGTTGAAACTGTTTGACTTTTATCGTACGATGATTTATCAAAATCGAAAAAATCACGCAATGCATTGATAAACTTGCGCAATTCAGAAAAAAAAGCATGGAACGCCAAACGGGCTATTGGGGGACGTTTGCCGTGAGAATGGTTATGATGATAAATTCGGGGGTTTCGATTAAGTATTGGACAGTGACGGTCTCCAGGTCGCATATTGCCTCTGACTGAGGCTGTTCGGCCTATTCGACGCCATACGTAGGACCTACAAACCATGATTGTAGCTCAAATACAAAATCCTACCTCACATACAATAGTAGCGTGACCATTGAGAGCATGTGGAGAGGCGTGTTGGTCGGACTCCACCAAGTAAAATTTAACATGCAACGGCAGGAAATATGCGGTTGACAGTGAGTGTCCTGGAGAAGGACGTGTTGTGGTCGTTTGAGAGGTGCAGAGGAACGCAGTAGAATTCTTAGATGGGGGGTGTACGGAATTTCCCCGGAGGGGGTCGAACTCCACAAGGACTGAACGCCTGACTCGAACTCCTACTTTAAGAAGGGAAGGCGAAAAAGAAAAACAAAGAAGGCTAACGAGTGGTTAAAAGCATGGGGGATGTAATGTCGATCTAACGCCTGGTTAATAGTTGATAATTTCTTGTAGGTCCGTGAGGAAAGTGGCAGGGTACCCAAATGGAGCTGTAGGCATTATTTTTTTTTACATGTTCTGAGCAGAGTAACCCAGCTCCGATTTTCATCTCAATTGTACTGAATGCTTTCTTGGCTACCTCTCCTCGCCGTATCCTTGGATACCGCTGCCAGAACTAGGTGTCCAACGGCAGGGTCCCTGGGAAGCGGGAATGGTGAGGTCAACTGCCGATCCGCGATCGTCAGCTGCGCTTCTTTGGGCTGATGACGCGCCTCCTGATGAATTTTGAAATTTGTTCCCGATAGTTTGAACATTGGGGCAGGAAGAAGACAGCTCGCTAATTTGTCTATCGGTAATAGTATCCTTGCCCCAGCTAGTAACCACTGCGTGGACTACTATTCACAACCTTGTCAGTAATGACAGGGTTGATTGCATTTGCCAAACATCTCCTCTGATGCAACTGAGCACGCTGAAAGGACTTATTCTCAGCAGCAAATGTGACAGGCTCGCTCCTAATAAGGAGGCTACCTTCATGGTCGGCTGTCGTTATCCGGGCGGGGATGATTGAAAGGGTAGAGTGGTATCAGTGACACTTTAGTACCAAGATATTCCGGGTTCTAATTCCAGCAGGCACTGGACGATTTCTAGTTTGGTTGTACTTGAAGTTGCGATGGGCGAGGTCTTGGTCTTCACTTCATGGTTCCGCTGTGGTGTGGTGCAGTGGATTTTCTGGAGTTACTGGGGTTTGTTACGGATATTTGCAATGAGTCTTGTCCGTCGGTTGTGAGAAGTCACGTTGAACTTGAAACTTCCGCTCCTCCAGGTTCCGAGAAAGTGGTCGGGTCCTGGAGTTCACTGATGTCCTTTCGGATGGCGACGGTCCCGAGAGCGTTTTGGGATTGGTGTACAACACCCTGCAGCTTTTAACATCTGAGCACTAGTCGAGAAAAGAAGACGGGTTATCGCTGGTGATCATCCACGGTCAATGCGGTCAGGGTTCCTAGATGAGATGTCTTCCTGAACCCGTAGAAATCAAATCAAATCAAATCAAATATTCCAGTGATACTCTCAAAATGTGACACATAGTCCTCTCAAAATTCACTTTCGTCAAATTTCTCCGAAAGCATGAAAGGCCTGTGGGGACGGTCTTTCACCACGAGCATTCCACATTGGTATGTGACAAGACTGTGGATGCCCTCGCACCTGACCCGACCTCGCAGCTACAAGACACGAATGGTACCACTCACGCAACCTGCGGGAGAACACAAATTTTCATGAATTTTCATAACCCATGCCGCCCATCCCATGTCGGGGCTCCGATTGGTCTCCGGCGCGAGGTAGGCGATTACCTTCGTATGGGTTCAGTCCCATACCGTGCTATGCCTCGAGGGTTGGTTCACGCTCTCCTTCTGGGAATACTTTCATTGCTGTCTGTCGTGATTCGATATCAGCATCGTTATGCCGTGGCTGACTCTCCCAGTTGCCCCTTTCATTTTCGCATCGATCGAAGGCGTATTTAGTCGATTTCATGTTTGTACATTCAAGTAATTTTTTCTCTCTTCAAGAGTACCTACATTCGCAGGGAGTTCAATTCTCTTCTGGACTTGACAGATATTTAGGGAGTCGGTAGCGCTTCCATCGCCACTATCCAAAAGGGACGAGGGATGAATGGTAATTCATGGCAACTCGATTCCTGAGAATCTGGAGAACATACCGTTGGATCCATTCTGCCGTCCTGTATTCTGGGCAAAGGTTCCTCACATTCCTGCTTCAAGGATTCTACCCGTCTCGACAATTCCTTTTGAGGGTTTGTAAACTCGGGGTTTGTACATTCAACCATGGTCTGTCTCTTCTTCGGTGATTTCCCCGCAGCTCCCACAAATGTACGAAGTTACTTTTTTCAGGGCAGCGTGTAGCAACCACAGGCGGGATTCTTGGTAACGTGTTGTCTTTTGATTAGCCGAGAACCACTCAAGAGTTACTCGAGAGACAAAAATGATGAGACTTGTCAATTGTAAGCTGAGCTTTTCCAAGACGTTAATAACAGCATACACCCAGGAAATCAATTCGAAATTCTCTCCTTCTTGAGGTAAAACCACTGTATATAGGACAGTGAACATACAGATAGCTAGTCCAAATTAGAACTGACCATTCCTTAGCATACTAATTCATTCAAATTCACTCTTGTCGAGGCTGAACATTTTTAATACGGGGCACAGAGGGTATTACTAATCCTAGTCCCTCCCGTATTGAAACACCCACACATACTCCCGTGATGTAATCACCCTTTCATCCGGTTACCTGCAGTCTTCCAACAATTTACCGTATGATGAAGACAGACGAAGCCACTAAGCTGCTAAGAGCACGCCTAATCCTGCCTGAACTCGTTCACATGACAGAATGACTCACACCTACCTCGCAACCTAACAACGGCCCACTGGCATGACTGGGTCCCCAGGAGCCGCACCCGATCATCCAATGTCGGCCGTTGTTACAGTATATTGATCGCCCCGTAGCATAGCACACCAATTCTCTTTGATCAACTTTTGTGTCATAAGTAGGACACATAGGTCTAATATATTGGTGGGTTTTCTGTGGGAGGATGATCCCTATTCATTGTTTTGGATCATACTGATCACAGTGGAAGTCTTTGTGTCAAATAGTCGTATCGTTGCAGTAATGTATGATTCCTATTCATGCAAGCGCCATAGATGAGTAAATGAGCAACACCAACAAATAAAATTATAGTTCAGAGTTTATTTACTGAGAAAATCTGATACTAGTATGTTCCTACGATTTCTGAAATCCTCACCAATGCAGTTAAATTGTATTTAAACGTTGTTTTCGATTTTGGTTTTGTTACCTGTTGATATCACATATGTTGGACTCGGTATGTTATATTGTCACCTACTGTGCAGATCTCAAGAGGCCTTCGTGGCAGAGAAGTGAACGACTTTAGCGAGCAAGTGATAACGACATGAAGACATGCATGATGCGATCAATTTGTTGCCCTATTTTCCCGATTCAATTGTGCTGAAGGACATTAATCTTCTGACTACGGTAGGATGAGCTGAATGTAGCATTTACTTTATTGAACGTATTCGGTCTGTACCCCATCTGGTATAGAGGGTTTAGGTGTGATGAGGGTTGCTGCAAATTATCTTCCATCACAACTAAGTGGATGTTTCATGTAACTGCTGTAAAATATATATAAGGACTGTGGCGGAATTGATCCAGTAAGCGTTTACTGCTTTCTGGTGTGCATAGGTGATTCTAGTGGGTGGACAAGAAGAAAGGGAAAGTGGATAACGATGAATAAGGACGGATGAATATAGCGTGGTGAGGTAAGAGGACCAACTAGTAAAGAGTAATACTAGAATTATAGACCATTTTCACCCGCACCGTTACCGTGGAATCATGCCGAACTTGAGTCAACTTTGATATACCTGACCAACGCACTACACTGCACTACATTTCCCTAAAGTGTACATCATGTTCCAACATCTCACTAAACAAAGCTGCTGATTATCAGGATGCATCGAATGCATACAGAAAGGGACTAGAGGTGAGCGTTATGGACCCCGAACAAAACTTCGCATTAGTAATCGGTCGGCAGGGGCCAAACGCTGACAACGTTAGATAAGCATTCATACGGAGGAACACAGGAGATCCACGTTTGAAAAACAGTAGGTAGGTGGGGGGGGGGGCGAATGCAGTGGGGATATGGGATATCATTCCCGCCATGTGTCCCTAGGGGAATACCCCGGGTGGTCCACGAGGAAATTCCAATGGAATGTTTTTTCTTTGTTTACAGTCTTCTGTACATTAAGACTCCCAGAAGGTGTATAGTTGGCTCACATTGCAGCTCTCTATTTGCAAACCCCAATGGGCTTCCTGGAAAATTTCTAATTAAATCATTTTCAACTACAGTGGAGAGTCAGAGAATTGCTGGTATTCTTTGCCTTGATTGAGTATCGCCAACAAACTGTATCAAGCCTAGCCCACGTTCGGACTGAACTTGTACGACCTAAACAATAATTAAATATGTACGTGTTGTTGAACCAAGCCTCCAAATACCAATATTTGGGTATTAGTATTTTTTAATTCAAACAATACGGTAGCTTCTCAAGAATGCGAATCAACATTGATTTGACATCCAGCAACTGCTAAAACTCAATTTGGATCATTGGCTTGGAGTTGCCACTGTTGAAAGCTTGTGCAAGGAGAGAATGTTTTCGAAAAAAGGCATCACGGAAAAATTCAATTCACCCGATGTACAGTCAATATAGTTTCAAAGGCTAACAGCAGAATGAATTATGAAGTGGCTAATATACAGCTGGAGAAAAACTGAATGCGTCAGTTCAAACCTGAAATTCATACGACTTTCCGTTTTCACATTTTGATTCTATTTTCATTGAAAAGCATTCGGTCTCTGGGAGAGGATGCTGTGGTGGGTCGGTAGGGGTGGCTAGGTATATTATTCAAAGAATTAAATATTGAATACAAGACAGAAAATTCCAGGGTTCAACGCGGCCCTCATAATTGCGCGATTGGGATCTCCCACTTCTCTGCATAATGAAACCAAACTTGAAGACCCAATAATCCATAATAAACGATATTGAAGCATATTGGATCGGGGTTCGGACCTATAGATACAGTTTTCCATTCTCCACGATATAAAACCTCTGTTTCCCAAGCCGCGTGATCGGGTTTGCGCGAACTGTTTCCCGAGAAATAAACAATGTTCGGTCAGGCATCGTTTGTCTCTGATTGTCCTTCAATTTCAAGTTAAATGTCTGGGGTTATGTGTAACTAGTAAGGAGGTTATTGTGGCCTATCATGTTGCTATTCTTATTATTTTTGATATTACCAGGCAGGGTGAAAGGCAATAATCAAATCAAGCAATTATAGCAGCGTTGGCACACCCAGTGGTGCAAAAACAAAATGTTCAGGCATTTTAACCAATTTGGAATATGTCCCTCCGTCGGCCGTTAACTATACCATGATTATCTCACTGATTACATACATTTATAGAATCACGCCTATTAAGTACAAGTAAAATGAGAGGATGAGAGGACGGTGATCACTACCCTGTCACTATATTCGTTGCTTCGTTTGGTGGATGACCTCGTCATTGTCATCTGGTCGTTTTGTATCAGTAATGTTCGATTGACCCAGAGTGGTGGAAATTACCCGACTAACTGGTTGTTCCGCCTTCCTGGACTGACGCTCCTATGTATATATTTGCCTATACTCGGGGGACATTTTTGACGTCATTACTCATTAATGTTCAAGAGCCGAGGCTGTCACACTTCAGCAATCAACTGAGGGTATAGCCCCAAACAGTGCGTTCAATATGAGCGCAGGAACGTGGCAGTTCTGTAATAATAGTGTATAGTCTATGGGTTCCGAATCACACCCGCAATGTGTTCGTTGAATCTACAAACAAGAAAAATCGGATGCCCACCACACTAAAGTGGGATGGGAGTGACCGGTGATGATATGGGTTTTTGAAATTAGCCGCCCTGTTTTTAATTTGAGAAATGTCATTTTCCTCGTATTTGAGGAAGGTTGAAACAAATCCTAGAAGGTCTATACCCCCACGTTGTTGAGTATTATATATTTAAACTATGACCAGGAAAATCAAACAAATCAAAACAAAGTGTTATGAAGAGGAGCAGACCCCCCATGCAACGAGACTAAGAAAAAGCGGAAAGATCCTGCGATTTATTCTGCACTCAACGCGGAGGACTGTAAGACGAGGGGAAAACATCTTGAGGAAGGGAATTACATAGACGTGCAGGTGCGAGGAAAAAAATGGAGCGGGTAGGTTTCGGTTGCAGTGGGTGACAGATGCAACAGCCGAAAAGCAGTGACAAGAGTAGAGTGTAGCGAGTAGACGGCGAGGAACCTCGTGCGAAGGGGGGGGGAGCTACCGATGTTCAAGGGAACATGTCATGAAAGTAACGGTAAAACTACAGAGAGAGAATACTGGGGGATCTACGGTGGAAGGAGGGCCTGAACAGTACAGTGATATTGTCGTACTCAGGTCGATAGCGGAAACCCGCCCCCTATATTGCCATCCATATCCATCTGGTGGCGCTTAATTCGGGTTTTGTTAAAGCAGAAGTAACTGAGAGAGTAAGATTTTGTCTGCGACGAAATAGAAAACCCAACTTCCTGGAAATATTAGTTGCGATAGACTTGATGATATGAGAGTTCCAAGAAAAGTAATAGTTATGTCCCTGCCAAGAATATTAGAAGTGAAAGTAGACTGCGGGACGACACGCCCGATCAGCCATCATTGAAGAGGAACAGCTGCCCCCCCGTCGGAAATCACGACGTACAGGAATAAGCATGTTTGAGGGATTTGGTTGGATTGAAAATAACCAGATTGGAAGTACCCCACTCCACAGAATCAAGTCAGTTCAACCTGACTGGCAACAAGGGAGAGATTATGAAATCGGTTTCTGGGTGGGGAGAAAGCAGACGGCGAAGGAAAATGGATACGATATGTGGTAAAGCAAGAAGGTCATAAATGAAAAAGAGAAAGAATGTAGGAGAAAAGAACAACCCTGAGGAACACCAGGCATTATTTATTATTATTGTCACCGCGAACAGTATAGACCGTCCTGTGAAGGAAAAGCATAGAGAGACTAAGACCAAAACCGAAAGCAGGCTCTTTAGACAGAATTCCACATGCCATACGTGGTCGAACGCTTTGCCAATATCAAGGAGCGATTGGACCATCTTTACTGAAGTAGTCGATGGCTGAAAGCCATTCGCGGTTGACAAATGTAAGTCCCCAATAGACCGGCCGTTACAAAAACCATACTGGCGGCCTTTGATTGGTCATTGACACCCTAGAGGTGAGAGCGGTGGATTTCAAATAACCAAAAACCAAAAAAACATGCCTATCAATTAGGGTGCCCGGTACTGAGTCTGATTGTGATGGGCAATTGCCTGTACTTGAGGGTTATTATTTGCCACCCGTTCTTTGGAACATTTTTGTGCAAATGTGGGCATGTTTAAACTAAGAAAGGTAACAACTCACCGAGACCCAGAGTAGCATAAACAGAAAGGCTCAGAGTACAATAGGGTGAATGCCGTCAGGACCTGAGCCTTTTTTTGTTTTCTGTCTGGAACAGAGTGGGACGAACCGAGCTGGTGGTGAAAGTTATCTCAGAGGTAGTTCCATTAGCTTCATGATTACTACAATTGAGTGACCGATAGATGCACCTTGTTGTGGCGAGGAAGGAGACCTTTAAGAAACAAAAAGGTGGTGGAAGATATCACAGAAAGAGCCCCAGCCTTGAAACAGAAAGCATATGATTAAGTGCGATAGTTAGGGCAATGGGGGTGTGTGCAATCTTGCGGGAGGCTTTAAGTCGGTATCCATAAGGAAAAGCTGGTGCCTAATACGATGATTGCAACGTGGTTGAAATCATGTTATGACCACTTACATTAGCAAGGGAGAGAGAAGAAAAGAGGAGAATTTGGGGGCCTGCGGTAAAGGTGAACGGACAGAACAGAAGACATGCTATAAAATGAGAAAAGGGACAGATCCTCATAAAAACCAGATCCGACATGGGGCAGGAAGAGAGGGTTATGATATTTGGGGACATATTAGTGTTCTCCACTGTAGTTTCGAACGAACCAGAAGGAAGTTACTATGTGAAGCTTTTGTTCAAGTGGGTTTGCTACGAATCCATTGTAAATTAGGAAAACGAGCCAGAATCTAAGATACAGTGTCTTTCCGTAACATTGCCCCACTTATGATAAGAGAGCCTGAATCTTAAATCCCCTGAGGTATTGTGGTTTTGGTACGGTATGTTTGGCTGCAATCCGCTGATAGCCTGTTAGCACTATATTCACATGTCTTGTTGACAATGGTTACTACAGAGAACCTCGAATGGGTTCAAAAGAGGCGTTCCACATGTTTAGTTGTGAAGTTAGGTGATATTATAGGGAAATGTCTGGTTTGCCTTTGCGTTCGAAGTGGTTACATATATTCGTGTATTATCCGAGTATCATTACTAAAGCACGGTCGATGAAAGAATTGAAAGGATTGGTTTGATCCCTGCCTTGCGTTGAAGCGAGTGCATCATCTGTACGAAAGTACAGTTATTACAGTTGGAAGCTATCTGGATGGACCTCCCCAGCCATGTTTTTCGTGTCTGTCTTCTTGTATTTTTTTTACAGATCTCGGTTTGTGTTCTCGACGGTAATCAGTCGCCGACACTACTCAGCTCCGAGTCAATCACGCCCCGCTTCTAATCACTTTATATTACACCTCGGCCAGGTCATCAGTCGCCGCAATCTTCACCAGTACACCGCCGACAGCTAATTTTATATCTCCTTCCTGCGTTGAATTACATCGATGCAGTATAATACCCTTGTGGTAACAGTGCGTTCGTGATACGACAGGGCTGGTTCACACGAATGGATGAATGAAACTTAACGACGAGAAGTTAGAAGCTCTCTGCATTGGTACATGGCGTGTGAAAACGGACATCTTCTGCCAGAATCTCGGGTTATTCTTTCGAAAAAGTCTACTAGTTCACCATCACATACATGAATACGTGCTTGGTCTCAAACTGGTTTTCATAGTCGAAGGCTCACATTATATTTTTTTTGTCCAGAAACACCTGAGAGCTGCACATCCCGATAATTCGCCCCCTCCGACGCGGCGGCCTGGATTACCGGAAAAATTTAAAGCTTCACAATGCACTCAGCTACAGAGCCCCGCTTTTTAGTAACATTGTTCCAGAAAAGTTGACGTATCACAACCATTCTTCCGACGACACAATGTTACAGTCCTCTAGAGAATACAGTTCAAAAGTATCCTGTTGACCGTGCACAGATCTTGGTTAGTGCAGCGCCCCAAACATTCTAGACTTTGGGTTTTAGACGATTTCACTTTCCACCATGGCATCTCCACGGTTCATGCATCACTCGTGAAAATGTAAAAACTTAACACATTTCGGAATATGTTGTTTGAAAGAACCGTCAAACATCGAGTTATCACGGAATTTATTGGGTCATTCAAAGGTTAAAAAACATGCCACTTGAGAATTGGGGTTCGTCATTCAGTTCGGAACTACTTTGGTCCATCCCACCGCCTATTGCACATGACGTTACGCTTGACTTTTTTGCTACGAACACGGTAATGAAACAAAGAATGTATAAGAATGTGTGTTATCGGGGCCTGGATCGACCTACACCGACATAAGGGAGTATTAAATCACCACTGGGGGGGGGGGACTAAATATAGACGTGATATATTTTGGACACGGTTCAGGAGACGAGAACCTCCAGACAAGTTCTGGTCTGAGATTCTCTTATATTTTCTGCTTGCATGCGGGGTGTAGTAAACACTAATACATAATCTTTGCAACGAAAAACAAACATCGGGTAATCAAAGTAGATGCCATGCATGACTGTTGTCGGATACTCACATTGTTTAGTTTGTCTGACAATCAATAAAAATTTAGGTGCCTTCGACTCGCGTGGACACTCGCCTACGGGTAACCATCCGGTAATGCCTAATATAGCAACCATAATGAGTCGGTCAGCGGCAGTGAATATAGGTGGAATGACAAAACTCAGGGGTTCAGATAAGGGTAATAAGGCCTAAAAAGGTGACGCTATCTAAAACCATCGAGGGCGTGTTACACAACTAATGGCTAAAATCTGATTGCACTCTAGGTGGAGTGTCACAGGGTACTTAATTACCCCTGCTGCCGCCGCAGGACATTGAATTTATCAGACTATTGACACATACCATACCATTCAGCAATCACAACATTTCGCGCGCGTGATTACGAATTAAGAGTCCCTGCCGGGGGGGGGGGGGGTGGTTGAAACTTACCTCACTCTCATTACATGCTGGGTTCGTACCGCAGGTGTTGTTGGTGACGTATGTACGTCCATTTTGTATCTCGGATAGACGAGTAATTCGAGTCGAGGAAACGCTTCCTTTCAAATGTTGCAACAATATCCCTGGTTGCTTAATGTACCCATGTTTGCCAAAAAAAAAAAAACTGGTGAGGGTGAACTCATTTCAGCTTTAGCAAAATCGCCTGGATTCGTGGGTTTGCATTGTTGTAGTGATATACTATCAAGAAGTATTCCTTATTTTAGCTAAGAGAGATAAGTATCCTCATAGTAGCACGTAAGTAGGTCGCAGTAAAGTAGTAACAGTAACAATAATGCGCCACAAGCAAATTGATAAAGCAGGCTTGGAACGCCAAAGCAGTGAAGGTTGTCTCCAAAGAGGCACCACGGAGAAGAAAACGTGATTATCGAGATATTTCAAGGTTATTCATAGAAACGACTCAAGTCTGCGGAGGAAGATTCACAGAAAGAAACTGCAAAACGTTATGAGAAAGCTGAGGGAATATAAATTGGGAAATTGCTGTTTTGAAAATCACGTAGTCAAATACATAAAAGCCAAATCCGAGGCAGGAAAACGAACATTTGTTATGATCTTCTGCATGTTAGTAGTTCACCGCTAAAATGTCGTATGTTGTGGCTGTCTCAACATTCCAGAATTGTGGAACATTTACATAGAACACTAAACAGGCGTGTTTGATAGGGACTGATCGAAATTTGTCATATAATTCAATTCGATTTCAAATTTGGGAAATAGCGCAAAATGATACACTGCAGATAAACATCTGCAGAAACAAGAGATTATCCGCCTTGAATGAGAACTGAAGAATAACAATCACTGGAATCACACACATAGAGGCGCCACCATTACAAACGAGCCCAAATAAATGAAGACGTTTCCTTAAAAGTGCAGCGTGCTGTCCGATCGCAGTTGACCCCTCCGTCTTAACACGAAATGACGCAGCGCAGAGTAGACACTTTCCCATCCTCCGGAGCCAAACCGTGTTTTATATAGTTAGAGAGATGATATTGACTCCCCAAAAATCTTTTTTCAAAGAACTTTGAAGACGACATAAATTTTCAATGGCAGATGTTCGATGTAATTTAGGGATGGCGCATGTCGCCAGGTTCACTGACACACACTGAACGGAAGGCCGTCGTTGCAAGATCGGCCAGAGAGACGGAAAGTTCAAACTAGCAGATACTGACACATTAGAAATAAAATACTAGTAACAACAGAGAACGTGTTCCGCATTTTATATAGTAATTGTATTAATCAATACATAATGTATATTCCCTGCCAGAAGAACCAGATTGAAACTATTGGTCGTCCCTCGGCTCGGGTGTGTTCGGGTGCATTTGTCCATTCTTTTACCAGCGCAATTACGGAAGGGGAGGGCACCTTTCAAAAATACAGTTCACTGCCAAGTATCCTTCCCCAATTGGTTGAGAAAGGTAGTGCTCCCGAACCATAGTAGTGTGGTTGTGGGAAAAGCAACAGGCAGTAATGAGGTTTTGTTGGATTCCCAATCGTCATGGCCTTAGCATCTTACCACCAACTGAAAAACAACAACGTACTACCTTCGAAGGATGCATGTCGTCATATGGCCAAGTCAAGGTCACAAACATGAATATAAATCAATTTATGGTACAATAGCTTCCACTAACCGTGGACAGCGGAAATTTCAAAAGGAAACCTTTTTGGGGAAAAGTGCCCATGTTTCCGGAGGGTTCTTGTAGGTTATCATGGGCAGAAAATGAAAAACTACGGGGATAGGGGATACTGCGCGAGTTGTTGATAGCCTTCAGGGGCACGTTGCCCGTTGGGATAGCAAGTTTAGTTTATGAAAGAACAGCAAAATAGGAGGATTTTTTCGCTTTAATGCCAACGATAATGAGGTGCATGATCAAGTCCAATAAATGATATGGATAGCTCATTACTTGGCACGGAGAAATGATACGTTAATTACGTGACCCCATTTGTGTCTTATTAAACATTCTGATCTCTGCGATGCCTGTGTAAGTTATTGTCATCTCAGCGAAAGGTTATTACTGATTATGTTGAAGGAACATATATGTCTTGTGAGGGCTAACGAAAAGGCAGAAGAAGGCAAAAGTCCAAGTGCTGTTGATTGTATCTTCGGACGCAGTGCCTTTGTTCGATCACCACTTCACTTTGATGTGTCCCTGGTCTGTACACTCAACATGATTACAGGACTCGGTTCTATTTTCTGTGTTCCCATACACTGCCAATACCTCTCACATTGCGATGCCATATATTTGATATTAGCCTTATCCAATCCCTCACCCATGCAGGATGATCACCGTGTGAATATAAAGGTGATCATCGTGTTAAATCAAACTCTTCACTTGTCTTCAGTATCTTTGAAGGAGACAAACTCCATGTTATATGACAAATGTTGTGCTTCACCTACGTTCCCAAGGACATTTGCCGGGAGGCATGTAACATTCCCGTTCTCAAGTATGGTATGTTACGTTATGGCGATTGGCCTGAAAAGCTTGAGAACGGTCGATTTTTTTTTTTTTTTAATGAGAATCGCTGTGTTAGTCGCCTCGTCAATTAATGTGGGAAACTTGTATTTTCTGCTTTTGGTATCGTAAATAGATAGATAGAACATTAATTGTCCATTTCCAAAGGGAAAACGGAATTCCATGTCCTAATTCTAATCCGCCGAACAGACAACATATGGTTTAAACATACAGTAAGAATAGGAGAAAACATATAAAAAACACCGAAAACCGTTTATAAGAGAACATATAAGCAAATATACTAATAAAAAGATGGGGTACGCTGTGGCAGTGGTGTGTTGAAGTTGCTGTTGGCATCCGGGAGAAAGCTTTGGCGGAATCTGGATGGATGGGACGGGGACCTGGAGTCGGA
Source organism: Sclerodactyla briareus (assembly GCA_026419785.1). Taxonomy (NCBI): domain Eukaryota; kingdom Metazoa; phylum Echinodermata; class Holothuroidea; order Dendrochirotida; family Sclerodactylidae; genus Sclerodactyla; species Sclerodactyla briareus. Next base: position 379,111 of record JAODTK010005844.1, read on the forward strand.
TGGTGGATGCCTGCCTGTTATTAATTTAGAAGCGTCAGGAAAAGCGTGTATGGGATCACCGCTAATGTTGGTGAACTCCTCCGTTAGATTTTGCTCAACAAAATCATTAAGAGTGGCAAGAGAAGAGGTAGGACGATACACCGTTCAGCTGTCTTACTACACGCTCAGATTCAACTTATGTTTAGGTGACTGCTTGCCACAACAAGCAAATGAGGTAAAGAACACTTAATGATGGATTTCATAGGGAATTGGAGTGCATGGCACTAATTCATATATAGTATCAACTTATCATGATACATCATATTATTCACAATGACGGGGAGTGTTCCTTACCTTGGGACCACCCTCATTCGGCAAAATGCGGTTAGCGCCATGCATATGGGCTATATTAGGCGGCATGGTCGGCACAAAGCAGTTACCACAAAACTCTGCGTCATCATTCACCATGCTTATATCAAAACACTTCTTCATCAGTCAACATCGACTGGTACGAATCTTCATATGAGTCAAGGTTTGTTGTCTTGAGTTCAAAGTTCATTAACACATTCCGAGATATGCTCGCCGTCCTTATAACGTTAATAGTCATGGACTACTATTGCACGTGTATATGTATATGACAGTCATACTCTTAGGAATATCAAAGATGGAAGTGTGCCATTATTTCCTGGTATTGAGGTAGCTGTCAGTACGATTGACTGTTGATACGATACCAATTGCCATAATACATTGGTGCCCCCTTTATAGGACTCAAAAAGCTCTTGGGGATGGACGTATTCCCCACTAATGCACACCGTACCGAGTAAGATTGGCAGAGAGTCTGATCTCTAACTAAATGATTGATCATGCCAGGGGTGTTGGAGATGGGCCATATCAATGAATGCCATGACAAGAGATTTAGGCCTAGATTTGTGATGAAAATATGTAACTACTGGAAATTCAAGGCTAGGACAACAAAAAACAGTCACCCCTCTTAATCGATACGTATCAAGACTACTATAGGGGTGGTAGATGAGGGGAAAGACTCCCACGCCCACTTCACTCGGTGCCCACACGCTCCTGGATACTGCAAAGGTCACGCCAGTTCACTCCATGATCGTTGCGTTCCACTCTTCAACTGACTTCACGGCTGCGGATCCTTTCCGATTTACCATGAAAATAACGGCTCTGTGAGGCCTTCGATCACGAACACGGACCACCACGGGCACACATGTTCGTTTCTTGACAGTAATGTGATGTTGGATATTATGTAAGCACCAGATAGAGTATAATGTCTAATTCCATGGAAGAAATTACCTGGAAATGTCCGACTGAATTCAAACATCCAAAATCCAAACTGAGTGGTATGGGGCCTCGGCTGAACTAAGTTATTCAGGGCTGATCTGATAGATATATGAATGGGATCTGATAAAATAATTAAGCTTGACATTTGGGCAATATATATTTTTGTTTTAATGCAGACTCCGTTGAAACTGTGAATTGACTAGTCGAGCTGCCATATAAAATATCGATGGAAAATTCGACCCCTTACAGGTGGTAATTACAAGGCGTCTAATCCATTAAAATTAAAATAAAAGGATAGAGTCATTTTAAATGACTTCCATCAACAATTCGACTGTTCACGGACCTGGCCGTCACTATTCTGAATATTATGGCGAGTTATTGTCTGTACGTTTTTACATTTATGTTACCGTTATATGAATATCGCGTTATCAGTCCGGGTGAAGAAGCGATTACTCTAAATCGTCAGAAGTAAGTACACGAATTTAGAAATTCGGCCGCCCGATGTTTTATTTTCACAAGAATATGCATATGTCGTATTTCTACGTCGCTCTTGAATATGATAGATTACACTAGTTGCGATGTAGATGAGCGTGTCCAGGGGTAACTGGATTTTTTTTTACTAAATACTTGCAAACCCCAGGTGCGTAGGGGCTTTACGCAAATAGTGTCAGTACTTAGAAGTATTAGTATGAAAGTAATGATGACCACAATACGTTATGCTGCATTACGTACGTTCCTAAAACAAGTATAAAAAAAACCCCGGTGCGGACGTAAACAATATTTTCTATCGACATTACTGGTAGAACGTTGTAGGACCACCAAGTTTTGTACGTGTATTATAATGTGACACGGCAATATTACCAAGGAACGTATGCGCAAGTAACTTACACGATAATATCAGTAGTGCGACATACGTACGTACGCTTTAACCATTACCGCGTAGGCGAGTGTGTTAATTGGACTTCAATATTACATACAGTAGTGCGCGACGTTTGTTAGTGTACGTAATAATTTCGTACGTACGTATTGGCTTGCGTATGTTATACTAATGAATACGACAGTACTGTTATAAAAAGTACGCCACGTAACGTAGCCTACACCTAATATCGATATACGTAATATCGATATGTACGTGTGTTGGGAGCTGGCGTTTATTGGTATTACTTTACCATGAGTTAAGTGAAATTTTTATACGCAACATCTCATTTCTAAGTACGGAGCCTAAAAACCGGGGTCTGTACTCAACGGATCTACGTTTACTGTGCCTACGTTTACTTAATACGTGATAACTAGCATCACTTAGCAATGGATTGCGTACATTTGCGATAGTGAACAGAGACCAAACTAGCAATTCTTATGATTTCTTTCAGAGGCTTCATGTTCTACACGACTTCACACGTTTGAACACAACTGTTATTCCTGACACAATCGCTCTATACGAAACGACTGTGCTGGTTCTACTATTATGAATTACAATCGTTGGGATGACCAAATCTTTGAATATTTGAAAAACGGCGTGGTGAACTCTCAAAACGGACGAGGCTTTTTCGTGGACATGATAGCCATCTTCACGAATATGACCTTTCTACGATTATACAGACCACACACGGATTGTGAAGAAGGTTGAAAAATCCTCTAATTGGCATTACACACACAAAGGCAGAATGGAATTCTGGGTAATATCGTTAAAATGGCGGCGCCCATGCACAAGTATGCGTTAGAAGTAACGAATATCTTGTTTCGTTAGTTCTGACGAATCACCCGGACTGGTTTATGGTTTATGTCGGCTACAATGTTTTTCGTTCTGATATTTCAAGGACGTTCACCTGTTGCTCAGGTATGATTAGAATGTGTTTCTTACCTTTTTTACTTACTTTCTTCCTTACACTAATGTGAGCGGTCATAATGTCACACTCTACCAATACATTTTTGGTAACGGAAAATGTCAATACGCGTGTAATGCATAGCATAGGCACTCGTGTGGTGATTAATCATACGCTTGGAACAAGAGATATACCAAAACGGTCTGAGAGTCACGCTCAGTAATATCGTCTCCATAATATCTCCCAGCATCATATGTACTGAACTGAATTATATTGGGAAAATGGTCGAAAGATGGAAGTCGTCAACTGTTTGAGTGAACATCTCATCGCTATGAATGATGGACGTCACGTCCGCATTGTGACTCTCTCACGATTGTGGCGCTGTTTGCCTGTGGGAGTCGTTATGGTGTCTCACAAGGACGCACTTTTGAGCTTCTGTACTTTGGTTTTACCATTTGGATTTAGCCTCGAGTGAAGAGCAGGAGGCCTAATCGAAGCCTCCATAATCTTCGTTTGATATACGTGCATTGTTAGAGCAGAATCGCACTTCCCATAACCAGGGAACTCGTGTCCGTCGCGAACCCCATCTAGGATGACGATAACATGAGTTTGTTTTGCTGTTTGTCTCACATCAGTAATAACCTTTACTACCTAAATGTCAATCCCTATGTTGATACTGAAACGTACGGATTTGTATCTGAAATGCGTCATCAGCTCCAAATGTATCCGCATATAGTAAAAACACACATGTATGTATTCAAAACAACCAAGAAGATAATTTTAGTTGATAACAGGGGTTTGAGTTGTAATTTGGTGAGTTTTAGTTCACTGTATAACGGTCCAACTAGAATTAACTAGTATAGTTGGAACATAGCTTGGCACCAATTGGAACAAATTGAAGCCATCTGCAAACCAGATTGAATGTTCAGCTGGTCCCAATGGGATTCCCGACCTGCATTGGAACCTAGCTGGGCAACAATTGAAACCAGCTCCAAACCGGTTGAATTTTCAACTTGTGCCAACGGAAATTTCCCTATTGAAGACTATACTACTACGAAACCTTAAGGTGCATTTCAGTTTCACTTGCAATGGATTGGTTTCGACTATGCAACCTACCTTCTCAACTACTACCTACCTACCCTCATATATGATATCATATCATAATAGTTGAGGCATCGAGCTCGTTTAGTGGGTTTGCCTAATTCCTGCCGAGTGTAAAGGGGTACCGCGCGAGTCCTTTGTTTACATTCGAGCGCCTTCATGACAAATATTCTGCAGTTTTCTCTCCCTATGTGTATATCTCATGTTTCCGGTACTGTGCAGTTTGCCGCAAGTGCCGTCAAACATGGAAGCTGAACATGGGAGAGGGGGAGAACTTTCCCATATGCTTGAGAACTCCGATAACATTTTTTTTGTCGCTGAGAAGGGGTTTTTTGTTTATTCCATTGAGAATATAGGTCTTAATGTAGCTATACTCGTGGCATGTCGGTCATGCATGTTATGAAGAATAAAGCATGGTATAACCGCAGCAAGTACCGCCTACGTTACCTAGCGTAACCTAATCATTCTGACGAATCATATGATTGCCTATTTGTTTCATCCCATTTAACCCATGGAGTGGTGTTGTTGCCAGTCAAGCAAAGAGAAGGTAACCACTGATGTCCTATGATTGCCTCATTGACGTTTCAGCTCTCAGGATCGGTTGCTGATTTTTGGGACTCTGGCTCGCCTTTGCCTCCCACAGGTTCCCCTTTTTCTGGGCGCGGTTACAGATGGGTCCGTTCGGTGCGAGGCCTGCAGCTAGATATTGTGAAGGCTCTACAAGTTGTCACTCTTAGGTCAATGCTTCGTGAAGTGGAGGCGCGGCATTCGATGTCCCTGCTCAGTGAATTGTACTTTGTTGTGTTCGACATTGCCGTCGGTCCCTGTCGTGATAGGCGAGAGTCCTCCTTCCCACTTGGACATCACTTGGTTTTTGCCTACTCATCTACGTCTACGGCTCTATTTTACTCTTCTGATCTAAGAGCCTCAATTTCAAACCCTCTCCAGTGCCCCAACACATATTTTGATACTGTAGTCTGATTTTGGAGAATCGGGTTTGTGCGTTTTCGTATACTCCAGCCTCTCTGTCAGGTATTCTACCTGAATTCCATCTCGCTGTATTGTTGCTGAACTCCTGTGGACTGGAACCTCTCTGTCAGTCTGATGCGTTTTCCTTGTCTCTACCGTTCACCCAATTGTCGTAATCACGACGCTTTACTCGTCACCTCACCCTGGCTGTTGATCAAATGGTACTGATTGCGAATTGTGATTTCTTCCACACCTCGCAGCCTCCTACTTATAGTCCTCTTTGGTATTATGTGCTCATCAAAACCACTTTCCCTATTATTTTACTCGTCTTATTTTCTTGGTCAACGACATTTCACAATGGTGACTCCACTAGCCTATGAAGAGTTCCCCTACTTTAATTAAGAGAATGAATGAATTGCCCTAACATAATGACGTTAGAAATGGCTGGAAGCCGGGCTACCATAGAATCAACAACCACCTTAGGGAGTCTGCATAAACCCCGAACCACCCAGTCAGCTTTAGAGTAATTCCACTTTTTTCATCTATGGGGATCTTGGGAGGATGACGTCCTTTTCGGATTTGGTTGTCTTCTCCTCAATCTTCCATATTCTGCTTGAGGGTGGACATTCATTTGGTACCTACCGATTTTGTTTTGCTGAACTATTCTCTTCTAATTTCCACTAACAATGTCCATTCTCATCCTCCCCCGTCTTTTGCTAGTGCCAGTAAGACAATCTCTGACGTTACCTCCGCCACTCGCATGGCCTGTCGAACACTGAGCGGTTAAACACAAAAAAAGCTTCAGTTCTGACGGCATCCCTCCAGTTATCCTCCTGAAGTGGTCGGCACATTGTAGGGCGCGGCATTCCACACGGGAGACGGGTCATACCAATCTTGAAAATGGAACCTATTGGGCCTTATTCGCTTAGCGCTCAGTTCAAGGGATTGGATTAGGGGACAAACTAGGGGTAGCATTTGCAAGTCGCCGTCTGCGTGTGACTACCCCCACTCCACAGTACCCCCGCCCCCCACCCCCCCCCCCCCCCCCCCCCCCCCCCCCCCCCCCCCCCCCCCCTCGCCAAGGACGCCAAAGAGTTGGGCATTGCCTTATTCCGTGTACCTGGTGAAGGTTTCGCATCGCTGACCATAAAGTTGCGTATCCCGGTCTGCACTCGTTGCTGGGCCTTGAATAGTATCGATTCCCTTCTCGGCAGTACACATCAAAACGAATGAGTGTGTTCCTCCGCTTGCGCAATCTCGGAAATCTTATCTTTTTTTTCACTATGCTTTCGGTTTTCTTCGCAGAAAGGTACTTCACCCCCTCCAGCTACTCTCGCTTCTATTAACCCAAATTCGCTGCTCTGATGGAATGTGGTCGCCATTTAAGGGAGCCTATCATCATCAGGAGTTTCCCTGTGCTATTAAAAAAAATCGCTATCGACGATGTCCCATTACCGCCAGTTTTTCAGTTTTCGTCCATTTTCTACAGATACTTTCATGGTGAATGCTCCTCCGCATATCAGGGAGGCTGTCCTCTTTGCATGACGGCAACCCTACTCGGTCCTCTTCTTCTTGCAACTCTTTTCGGTTGCGTCTCGTTCGTCAGCGCACATCAACATACTCTCGTTTCCCTTTTCCTTCGCAATACCGTGTTGCATGCGCTTCTCCAGGATACGATTCTTTGCTTTGATCTCCAGCGGTTCACGAGTAGAATCAACACGCTGGATCTCTTCTTTTCGTAGTCTCTTGTGCATGGGGATTTGCCGCAACTACGTGGGGATATTACATGTCGCGCTATTCCTAATGCCACTTTGTTGAAGAAAATTACATCACTAGCTAGTAGGGCAAATCCCAGCTGTTCCCAAAAAATACAATTTTTCCCCACATCTTAGAATTTAGCAGCTTATAATAAATATTGTGAACAAATGAAGTCACATCATTCCCCTACATATCGAAGAATCATAGAACGAAACTTCGACTGAACTCCTTGGAGATTCAGATCCCTTCCGAGTGAAGTTGCGATTGATGACTCATTTTCTTATCGAATGTACGCAATTATCGAATTTCTGGAGATCAGCAGACTTGTAGTACTCTAAGCGAGTAAACGTAACTCGTACTCGACCGTCTCGAGTACGAATTCCTTTACTCGTACTCGTACTTGATGCCTGTCCTCAGTAACTCGTACTATACTCGTACTCTGACCTGGGTACTCTACTCTTACTCGGACTCTGGACAGCGACGCGTACTCATACTCGCACTAGCCTGATCTTTACTGTACTCATACTCGAGTACGAGTTTTCATTTCTTGCTGTAATTCGCTCAATTTATCCTTGTTATATACACACAATGGCATAAACCGAATTTTCCTCTCCTGATTGAACCTTAGAAAGAGACTTAGGAACTATTTTGTTGTGTAATTTATGTGTGTTTGTGTGCGGGATGGCGCCACACTGTCCTCGTAATAGGACATCTCTGAACCATTAGGCTGAATTATCATGACCATTGCTTGAGTTTTGGTGCACTTAACTGATTAACTTTTTGGCCACCAAAGATATTGTATATTTTCCTAACTTTGCATATCCCTGTATGTATGGAGTGTGGAGCCTGACTTGTGAACACGATAACTAACGCCGACCCGCCCTGGATGGACGACCTAATAATAGGTGTGTGCATTGCGTACCTCATAATGCGTATATAATTCCGTCCACTTTGGGGTAAGTCGAAGGTCTCCCTGGCGAGTCCTCATATACTCCACCAGATGGCGTAACTAGAGAGTTTGTCTTGGGGTGAGGCGGTAGTCGGTCCCAGGGGAAGGTGAATAACGAATAAGGAGCCTCGCCCTCCTATTGACAAATGATTCATTTATAGGCCAACATTTTGTGAATAACGGCTGTAACACTTCTCCCGAACCGTAAACCATAAAGCCACCCACATTCGCAAGAACGAAGTAACGTGATCCATTCAGGTGGTGCCCAGTATTGTGTCAACAGGGTGCTAAAATTGGCCGAAATATCAGTTTTTCACATTTTTTTCAAAAAAAAAAAAACTCCCTATACACAAAACGATAGGCGTGTAAGTACTCCCCATGATTGCAGTACCCAACATTTCAAATTGATTGCACCAATTGATTCAAGATTTAATCGTGTCCACGAGGTCTTTTGACTTTTTACTTCTGCTTACTCAAGATGACGCGTTGACCTGCCTTCAGAACATTAATGGATCCGTACTCATCATAGGAATCCCCCCCCACACCCAATAGGAGCTCATCCCTCCAGCCTCCAGGTGGGGTCAAGTTATTGTTTTCCATAAGCGAATATTGCCAAAATACAGTTTTTTCACAATTCCATTTTTTTTTAACCAGAAATGACCCGCTCTACACTGAAACATGGTTCCTTGTACCCAGGGCCCCTGAGACGTCATGATGCCAACTTTCAGCTTGCTGGAAGCAATTGCATTCTGGACTTATCCGTGTCCACAAGGTTCCTCCCGACATCGACATCTGGTGACCTATGGTGACGCTTGGATGACCTATGACGGGCCTTAAACAATAGAGATCATTACTTACACAGGGAACACAATACCAGTATGAGCTTAATCTAGTCCAGGTGGGGTCGAATGTTATCGTTTTCCCAAAGCCAGACGTCACATACTACCCACATACCACACGCACACACCCACTTTCTGACTGCATAAATTCTTGGACTGTCGTCAAGGAATAAAAAGTTGGCTATTTGTGTTATAATTTATTGGTCATTTGGGTCATGAGGGAGAGGGTCACCCCGAGGCCCTCCCCTTGCTTACGCAACTGCACTACAATTGACTTAGCCGCCTAATTCGGCGACTGTGTATTCCGATAGGGGATACCGAAAACCAGCAGGCCAATACTAGACAGTCGCAATGCACTGAAAGAACTTTGCCAATCTTCGAGTAGAGTCAAAGGATATTGACAAAAAAGCATTGATGTATTCGTTTCAGTGCTCCCACCGGGGCAATTGTACACAAACATGTTACACAACGTTTTGACATTTTTTAATGTACTTGTACTCGTAGCTCGTATCATTGAAAACTTGGACTGTACTAGTACTCGTACTCTATGTTGTGTACTCGTACTCGTACCGTTTACTTCTGGACTATCCAAAAAATGTGACTTCGTACTCGTACTCACGTTCATTACTCGTATCATACGCGTACTTGGGCTGTGTACTGTACTCTATACTCCGTAATAGGTCTCAATTTGTCTCCACTACAAGTCTGCTGAGCAGTTATGGAAAATACACATGAGGCAGTGCCTATTTGGTTTTCAACTTCAGTTTTTGTCCTCTAATAATGATTGGGCTATACTCCTGAAACAAATGACACTTTGACCCACTGAAACACTTGTAGTCAAGATGACTGTATGATGGAAGCGAAGTTCCGGCCAGCAAGAAATCCCGCAGAGCTACTTTTCAATTTTCGTCCGCTTGCTTCCTCACATCGCGCAAAGATTATGAGACCACTACAGCCCAACTTTCACGTCCTGTCATCGCTGTTAGCGCCAACGTTGTGTGTATCCAAAGTGAGGCAATGCCTATTAGAATTTTTTTGCACGGTTGCAGGATTACATTGCGGAATATTAAGGATGAAACTTGAACAGTTGGACTAACGCTTACGTGGGAGGCGAAACGGATCTGGGTATCGATAACAGTTAGCACACGGGCAATGCAAGCTACTCATCCATAGAGAGTACACTTATGTGAAAGTCGGTCAGGGTAGAAGGGATCCAAAACCTTAGATTTGGTAGATTACATTTAGCGAAATAAGGATTGAGACTTTGGAACAGTTGGGACTAATGCTAGTTGGGAGGTGTTGTAACTTTATCTGGTTACCGCGATCACAGTAGCACACGGCAATGCCAAAGCTACTCACCCCCCCACCGTAGATCACAGCTTGATGAAAGTCGGTCAGGAGTAGAGGGGATCCAAACCTTAGATTTGTAGGATTACATTGCGCGAAATAAGTATGAAACTTGAACAGTTGGAATAATGCTATGTTGGGAGGTGTAACTTTATCTGGTTACCGCGATCACATTTAGCACACGGGCAAAAGCAAGATACTCACCAAACAGTAGATCACAATATGGAAAGTCAGGTCGGGAGTAGAAAGGGATTCAAACTTTGACCTCGATTAGAAGTCAAGACGTCTGATATCCCTCCCAGACAGTTGAAAGACCAACTTGCTGAGATTTCTCCGCCACAGGTGTACATATTGATGATAGCTATTAAGCTTGTAAAGTGTCATTTCCGGCAATTTGTGAGTAAAATGATACTCTTGCATTGTCTTCGCATGCGCCACACCAAAAAACTATGGTGCGCGCGATTCAGACCTTCAATGAATACTGGATCCAACGGGAAAACATGCCATGCTTCCCCAGGATTATACGAGGGATCATATTAAAGTAGAAAATTTTATTTTCTAGCCAAATTTCACACCGTGATGATCGCAGTTGGGCGGACAAGTACTCATTGGTCGGATCCTTTGTTGTATTAAAGAAAACGAAACTTACGCTACGAGTCAAAAACGATAAACTCTCCTACCCCTGGGGAAAATTCATAGGCCTTCGGAGTAGAGCAGATACGTCGCTATGTGTGATGCAACTGATTATATCCACGATTTAGGTTTATTCGAAAATAAGATTCAAACCACTAGCGGGCCACCACCACATAGTTGTTAGAGAAAGATCGAATAACATTGAGAGTTGAATGACACTAGAAATAAGAAGTGTAATACTGCTTATTCATCCCAACGATATCTTCGGAAGTGACATTGCATACCGCCATCATGAATCCCAGTTGTGCAGAGAGTACTTCGATTTGAATTTGAATGCATAAATTGTTTCCAAATAAGGATTTAGCCCGTAACAACGACACTTACTAGATTGGTTGGAAGGGTAAAGAGTCGGGAGAAATGCCCAATTGTTTGTGACAGCAAGATGATCAATTATGCACGCTCCAAAGGAAGCTGAAACCGAGCCATTCACATTATTCAAGTGCCCAGGACAGGAGTGTCGGTACAATGGTTATTCTGCACTGATTAGGTATCCAGGGCACCTAGCATTATCAGCCAGGAAGCTAGGCCGCAACTCCCCCAGCATCTGCCGACGCGGGGGAATAAAGGATGTATAACTTATTGTTCCACAGAACAGGATGACACGACGGATGTTGTTGATACCAAACTCCTAAAAGATCGTTGTTCATAGCTTAAACGCAAGGAATAGTAATTGTCGTGCAGTCTCAGCAGTGTTTCTTCACCTTCGGCGATTGCCAAAAGAAATGACTAGAAGAAAAAACGTTGAATGCGATAACTATGCTACTCAGGTTTTTGGTTCACTCGAAGTGTTTACCACACTCTAATGTGTGTCCCGTATTTCCCCGGGGGACATCGACATTTTCTGGCTACGTATCTGACGTTCTGACGTACGACTCGGAAACAACAGAAGTGTGATAGAAAACTGCCGCAGCATCACCCTTCCAGTTCCTTAAAATGCGGATCAATTGTTATCCTAACACCCCCTGATCACTAGTTACATTAATTTATTATCATGGCGTGAGCTAGCAAATTCAGAAAATGGCCAATAGATGAGACGGCTGCAAAACTACAGTCTGAAAGTTTGTCAGGCATGGCGGAGAAAACTGCGAGATTGTTCAAACAGTTTGCTGAGTGTGTTGATGATAATCTCTTGAAAAGTATATGAAACAATAAATCAGCGCGTAAATGATTTGCAAGTGGCTCGCATGCTTATTGCTTGCGTTCCAAATTCACTTGGAAAGCACGTCATATGTGGTACGGTACGTCTAGTATGCGCAAATAGTCAGCCATACCCGGGAATGGGTTATTTATGAGGGAGGATGACGATTCGATCAGCGCTGTGGGTTTGGAAGCCGCGCTCAGCTCAACAAAGAATCCTGACCGAGGAGAGCACCGGCGACAACTCGCCGTCTTGTACTTTTCACTAGTGCACAGACGAGATTCGAGGCGGGACAGAGCTGTACATCCTGCCTGGGTGTGGAGGCCCATGTAGTGTAGGTATTGACGATATGCTCCTCTGATCACTTATACCTCTACTTGCACGGGGGACTTGACACCCGTACCTTACAAACTATAACATAAGAAACATGAACTGGTCACGATTGTGGGTCTCCTAATGAGGAACATACCATGGTAACATGTCCATACTCCCGAACTGTTAATGGCATTTTGGGCCGCACTGAACTGAGACATTGCGTTAACAATGCGTTAATTCGGTTGTTCTTCGGTATCTGATTTGCTATGGACATATGCAGTAAGGTAGCTGCATTCGTCTAAAACCAGGCACATGATTCGCGTGCCATTCAACTCTCCGGCTCCTATGCAATTGCTACTGGTTGTTCGTAATTGAGAACTTAATTTGACTCTCTCTGGGGATGACAGTAAAAAGTGGTGGAACACTCTAGTGGAGCATTCTTGGTCTCGTCCTCATCCAATTATCGGAATCAATCACGCGGCGAGTGAAAATGAAAGACACCTGCTCATATGGTAGTTCTTGCAACTCACGCGAACTGTGAAAAGCAGGTGGTATGTGTATGTAGTGTTGTTCGCCTCAGTCCTTTGTCCCGGAAAAGTAAGGTCTGTGTATACATACCAACAGAAAGGGAAATGTTATCGGTGGCCTTAGATAGCAAACGTGGAGAGAAAAGAAAATGACACAACCAAAAACGGAAAACATACATACAGACATTACATACATACATTAATACATACACTACATAAATACACATTACATACAGACATACATACATACATAATACATACCATACATACATACATACATACATACTCACAAGCAGTCAGCAACGTCGATGCGCTAAGGGTGGTACCGGCAACAGAATGCGTTTGTCTCTTTAAAGGGGGAAAGGACAGCCCGAGCGCACGCCCCGCGGTTGCGCCCCGCAGCACGTGCGTACAGAGGGGGTTGGCCACCCCGTGGGCAGCGGGGCGTAGCGGCAACAGCTCTTATAAGAGAGGTTCGCGGAAGGCCTAACTGCAAAGTCCGATGTTCACGTTGCGAACGACAGGAGGTCGGGGGAAGGAAATCTCACGTACGGGCTAGAGGTTATGTGCCCCATCGTGCCTAAATAGATAACTAAATACATACATACATACATACATACATACATACATAATACATACATATCACATAGTATAAGCAACTAGAGAATCATCTTTTCGCTACTCTGGTTTCCAAAGAAGATACGCACTGGCGCCGAACTTCAGGCGAATTGCCCTATCAACGGAGCCTATCCGGCTTGCGGCTTGTGTTTACGGTTTCTATGGCGAAAGAGTGACAACAGCTCGGATCTTTTGTTGATGCGTCTGTCTGTCGATCTTAATATGGCCAGCTTTTCTTCCATGCATAGGTTGCAAGATCCCGATTCGCCTATGTTTGTTTTTTTTCATCTATCGATATTTCTGATTCGCTATTCTACACATTCTGCGGGCACCCACTGCCAACTTATATACTTTCCCCAAGCGTATTTTCAAGTTATGAACACAATGCTCCTATTATCAATCACGTCCTGCACTAATATTTCAACTTAACCTGAGCGAAAAACAACAACAACAACATGATATCTCCTTCACCGTGATACGGAATTAATAATTCGCTCACTGCAGCACGATAAGATAAGTTAAGATAAGTTAATGTTCATAACAGAAATGAATTTCGAAACACGCCCCAAGCATGTTACATTAAAAATTGTATAAAAAAAATCTATTTTTTTTTTTCAATCCTGCTTTCTGTGGGATCAGCATGTGTTTGAACCCTCGAATTGGTGCATATAACCATTCAGCTATTTCTGCTATCAGTGACACTGTACTTTGGGAATATATTCGCTGTCATTGCCGAATCATTCAACACTCACGTTATAGGTTTCGCCGAAATATATGGACCATGAACGTGCGTGGTTGTTTGAACCATTTTCCATATAATTTTAAAAATCAACGTAATCAAGGTACGTAATGCATATTTCGTACACATTCTCACAATAGTAGTTGTAGGCTACGAAACGCTGTTTATCCAGTCAGCGGTCGTATTGGATCAAGTTTTCAGTTCCAAGGCCGTTGGAATGATTTGGCTAACAGTTTTCGAAATATATTCAGGCGAAGGCAACCTATTAATTCAATGATATCGGTAAAAACGGTCATTTAGCTAGGTTTATGCAGCTTTAGATGTCCACATCACCTTTCCATTCTTTTTCCCCCCCCCCCCCCTACATTACTCTCATTTCCGTCTCTAATCACTTACGCCTCTAAGGGCGCGGTCACACATAACGAATCGTGTCGTTGCAACGAACGATTTGTTGGTTCAGGCAATTAATACGGGCCATAATATGACGGCTGGAACACCAATCCCATGGTGGAGGACTTGATTCGCTATTTGCCAAACCATTCCAATGTGGAAACGCCCTTCCCGACGTTTTGATAATCACATTTTCCTATTAATTGTTGAGCTCAACGATTTATTGTACGCCTCTTACCATTTTTCGATATGACGTCATTAGGAATGAGTGTTTTTTTCGAACACTTCGATCTTGAGAAGGTATTGTGATAATGTCCTAGTATTCCTGACATTGTTACCACACAGACCCTCTCCTCCTGGTTCAGCCTGAAATCTAAAAGTCGTGTAGCAACGATAGAACATCGTTATATGTTTGACCGGCCCTTTACGGTAGGTTTAGATGTTAGTAACAACAAGATTTGTGATTAGCGTCGCGGTAGCGCTTAGATGCCCGATGACATGAATTATAGTTTGAGCGTTAGTCACATCACTTCCATTCTTCCTCCATTCCTCATCATTTTCCCGTCTCTAATCACTTACGCCTCTAAGCCTTATAAGTACCTGTGCTTATCAGACTGGAAATCAAACTGATGTTGAGCGAAACAAATCTGCAGCTGTCTTTGACGTGATGTTTTTCGCGCGGGGGACGGGTTTTTTTTTCTTTCCGACTTCACAAAACTGCTCTATGGATGTCGACAGGCAGCTGTACTTTAAGCCCGTGTCGTATTATTCACACCAGACGTGTCACTAAGATATATCGGGTGTGTTGCCAACTGCAATATATTAAACATTTATAGCTCCCGTAGGAGTCTATAATTAGCACATGTCTAGACTAGTATGCACACTTGGAAAAAGCTCTGTTGTTCATGTCACATAAAGACGTGGCAGAAGATCAGTAGCGGTCCAGTTGGGAAGGAGAACTGGCGGCGTATATATTCCTTCGTAATCGCGTTCCTGGAGGGAAGGTTCCTTTAGAATTTTTCAAATAGTTAATGAACCCAGATGCCAGTGCTTCATTTGTTTTCATTTAAATTCGTTACATGAATATATTTCCTCTCTGCCTTTCTATCATACATCGCATCGGGGAAGAGGGTGGGGGTGTATGGGGAACCCATAGCCCTCCCCTGGTTCCGCTACTGAGAAAGGTACAGAATTCTCTGAACCTCCTATGTGGCTATGTTGACATAAAATTGGAAAGAGCCGATCACTGGCACAGTACTCACCCATCACAGTTCTACCCGAGCGTTTGATTTCACTTATGCCCCAAAACAAGGACTTCTTTGAAGACAGCCTCATTGAGGGTACTTTTTTCAGTTGATACTTCAATCAGCCAGGAAGCCAATTAGGGCTCACCAAGAAAACCTGACCATACTGCCTGTGGGTGAGCAATGGCGGATAACCCACTTTCACTTTTCTACTTGTGTCAGATGAATATCGAGGCAGAGTTGTAGGAAATCCCAACCTTCTCTCGGGACTTCCATTTTTGGTCTCCATCTAATAGGGGCGATCAGCAATGCGAGTCATCTTTGTATATTCTCTGATTAAACCAATAGCCTTGTTTTCCGAGCAATCAGAAACGTGCTATATTGACATAAAATGGTCTCTCTGAAAGAGCGGGTCACTGGCACCCATGCCTAAACGAGGACAACTTGAAGACAGCCTAATTGAGGGATCTTTTTTAGTTGAAATTCAATCAGCCAAGAAGCCAATGAGGGCTCAACCACCAAGAAACCATGACCATTATGCTCGTGGGTGAGCCCTGGCGGTATCTCATTTTCACTTCTCGCTGTGTTCAGAGGATGATGATATGAGAGTTGTAACCAATTCCAACCTTCTTCTGGGGACTCCCATTTCATGTCTCCAACTTAAAGGACATCATCAATGCACGTCATCTGTGTGTATTCTCTGTTTGAACTAAGGGCCCTGTTTGCGGAACAATCATAATAAATACACATATTTCATCCCTAGTTTGTAAATCGGTGCTGCAAGACATCTCATCGATGATTCGACAACATTATCAAGTGGAGGTATTTTTTGTGTAGTTTTCTTGTAGCAAATGGTATTGATCAACACACTGCAGTATCTTTCGTCTACTCTTATTCCAACGACTTCCTGTAATAAAGGGAACGATAGTCATATATATCTCACAGATGAAAATGAATACATTCTAAGCTAGTTTGAAATATGTCGAATGATTGAAGTAACTGTATACACACATATGTGGTTTCTGATGTGGGTAAACGACAATCGGAAGGATTACCTGTGAAGAAAAACACCTATAGAGCTCGAGATGGCGACCATTGCAAAATTTATATTCTCCCTATCATCCTAATACTCATATATGAAATATATATGAATATGTAAGACTATAGACTTTCGATACGGTTCTTCCTGCTCGGTCCCATCTGAGCAAAGAACTACCCAATACATCTTTCCATATAGCCCTCAAGTGTTATCCTGTTTGAATAAATAACGCTGAGTTTGGTCGTAGATCGATGAAAGCGAGATGTATCGATGTAACCTATGTGGATGATATGACCATCGGATAAGCAGGGACTCACTGATACCTCACCTTTTAGGATATAAATATCCTCCAAGGCATGTACCAGTGTCTGTCAAGCCTATTGTAATCACTCGCGTTCAACGTGATCCAATGTGATCACATTACAATTTTACCATTAAAATTTTGGAGTTTGGGACTTGGGGGCCTCCAGTGTGGTTTTGGTAATTCTACGTGATCTTATCCCATTGTTCCCTCGTTTGAGGTTTTGTTTTGCTGCTGCGAGCAGGCAGTTACTTGAACGTTGGAAGCACTGAAACAGGTGACTATATCATATAGTATCACATGGAACGCCATAACTCAAAACTTCATTCAAAACCAAACATTGCGAAGTTATCACAGGTATCGTTTATGATGCTCTGCCGATTGGGTATTGTTGAGGATATACTAATGCATATACGACCTGACTCATTTTTACCAGTGGTTGAAACTAGGTCCACGGAGGAGTGAACCCTCCTCTTGGAGTAATAATAAAAAATAAAATAAAATAGTATTTGTCATAGCGCGGCTGTCATAATCAGACAAAACGACAAGGAGGTAACTTTCTAGGTCGGACGATGGGGAGAGGTACGAAGTAGGACGTGGTTACAAGTTATACTGAACAACTCACCGACTTGATACATCTAATATGGTAACTGAGAAATTAAACAGATGCATCTAAACTTAGATGCCCTATTAACTCCGTCTTGAAATGAACCACAGAGATGACAATTATTTCATGAAGTTCACAAATACGTGACACGTCATTAGAGCACTGCGGCTCATTCGTTAACGGGTGATCACTTTATATTGCTTAGAGGGTTGTACCAATAGTGTGCCTGGGAATAGAGAATGTATTTACTTAATATTGTTTTATTCTGGAAATACGACGCTCCTGCGTGGTTGAAAAACCTTCATGTAGAGCACGAACGGCACGTTGCATTTCAGTAGAACACCTGAGCAGTGTACATCCGAAACAGGGACTGAAATATATATGGAGTGTACTTCATCGTGGTTCTACACCCTTGTACTTGGTTCAGTGTTCCTGCTCTGAACTGATGGCGCTTCCGACAAAAAATACTGTTCTTCGTGAGAGCGGAGGTGTCTCATGTAGCTTGTCCGTAGTCGTCGATATTTAGTAAAATATTGTTGTATTCCCGGTTCACTTGAATACCTTTTCAACTCTGATAGTGAATAAAAAGTCCTTTCACACTAACAATAAGCAACACCACACTGCCTATCATGATCTAGCTTGGTATCCAATAGCTGACTGTGTAATGATGTGAGCACTGGGGACAAATCGACACAGCCCAGAGACTAAAGAGGCAGACGATTACAAACTTTTTTCAGACTATTGAATAAACTGTTGCAAACTTCTGGTAATAGTGCTCAAAAGGCTCTACACTATGTCAGAGATGTGTACCTACTCAAGCTAGACGATCGTCAGGCGGTTACCAATGACAAAATTCAGTGTAATTAATTAGGCAGCCCATCCACTGACACTGTGCCACAATAACCCCCAATTAAGAAAGAGAACAGGAGAAAAATGACGTTATGCGGACTATCCTCAATTTTTCTCAGGAAACATTACGAATGCTACCCACATCATGAGCTGGTTCCCATACATTCAGGTTGTTCCCGTAAGAATTATTCAGTTGTCATTCTGACTGACATATTCTTCCCTTACTATTTAGGTATCTCCTTCCGTTATTGAGACACTACTTTGAACGTGATATTAGTGAGTCATTATATTGCACAAGATTTATTGCCCTCCAACCTTCGTAGTTGACGAGTACGTTTGCTATTAATTCCGGCGAAACAGTAAATTCCACGACGAGCTGGTAAACATTCCAATGTTAAACTCAAAAGTTGACAAGCTGGATGAATAATTTCATCTGACATACTTAGATTCATGTTACGTATTACTGAGTACAGGGGAGTAGAAAATTCCTTCTCCAACGAAGAAAATATCCTGAATTAGGGTACGAATACATATTCTTTGGACATTTCTTCAGAGATGACCACCGTCTTCAATAATACGTAGCGAATTGAGGACGTCGAAACGTAGTAGGGTAGGGTACGAGAATGTAGTATAATATTGCGGTCATCCTCCCCGATGAACCTTTTTAGGAACGAAATTTTCGTTTTACCACTTTTCCTTTTATATGGAGACAGTCGTGTCACTATTATTGTATCCGCAATCGAAAATTGAAGATTGCGATATTTAGTGTTCAAATCTCCATTTGAATACTGGGAACCTGCTGATTAGCATTGAACACGAAATACGATAGGGATATGCAGAAGTTGTTCCATTCAGTGTTGTCTTAACATACTATCTCAAGAACGTTTAATACAGTATCACCTGTACAAGTGATGAGGGCATTCCCTCACACATCTAGATGACTGATATGATGGGAATGATAGGTTTTATAGTCAATGATGGCAAGGCAAGTGTCAACGCGGCGTCGAAGAGATTGAAGTTTAATTTCCTTGGAACAACGCGTCTTTTAATACCCAATATGCCTTGATTGATTACGAATCCATATTGATTTCTGAGAAGAAGGACCTCAATATCCTGAAAGGAATGTAGGCGTGTTTTTTTTGCCAAGGCCGATTGTAGCCGCGCTCATGTGTAACATAATCCAATGTAGGAGATGTTTCCGTACCAAAAACAATGTCATCGAGGAGTTAGTACAATTGATTGTAAACAACAACAGTTTCACAACTGAGTTCGTCGTGCAGATTGCCCTTGAATCTACTCATTATGAAGCATTAAAAAAACACGCGATATTTGACGCTATATCTTGACGACGAGGCTCCACAAAACAGTAATTCATGCGTAGGAGAGGTAATATATGCAGGAATTGCTATGCGGGACATTATCCAGTTTTCTATTTACGTATGCCTTCACAAGTCATAATTATTTGAACTATGCGTGCGATTGAGACGTCTACCCACACAAAAGCAGCAATTAATGTTTTGGGCATATTCAGACTTGCACTTAAAAAGTCTCTTCAGTTCTGTATTATTTACGATTAACAGGCATCTGTAGAGGTTTTGAGAGGTTTCAGTCATGAGAAAAAGGTGTCCGGAATGAATGATATTAGTAAATTCTGACATTCTCGTTGAATATTAACCAGGCAGCCGAAGGCGTATTGAGTTCTCAACTGCCTTGATGTCCATTGACCTCGAAAGGCCTTCGATCTATTTTGCTGGCTCTCTAAACAGTTATAGGCTGAATTCTTGTGATTAAGCAATGCCCAAACTAGTGTGTTAAGAGTTTTCGGACATGATCATTTCGACCCGAATGCCCGCATCTACACAGAGGGCAATTTGGGTCTTGTAGTTTCTTACGGAAGGTATATACACTATATGCCATCTCTGATCGGTTTTATGGAGGTTTCAAAGGGTTTAAGACACCATTTGACCTTGAGGCTATTAGATAACCTGCGATCTGACCCCAAAACACAATCATCGTCACAATCACCTCATTTTTTAATAGTAGATAGAACCACATCTACACAAAATGAGCAGAATATCATATCTTGATGAAAACGTTATACTTACTATTACCGACTTATTCAACAAGGTTTTCCGGCTGTGATTCCTTTGGCCCGAAAGTGACACGAAATTCATTGTGCTGTTAGGGGAGCCCCCAACCGAGATGAGCCTCATGCCGTCCAGAGGGTCGAATCATTTCGTTAACGAGCCAGGCGTCAACATGACGCATAGATAATTTCGCTGTGAAAGAAATAACACACGACATCAAGTTTCCATATTTAAGCCAAGGGTGATTTCATAGAAACATTAAGCGGCACTGCTTCGTCGTGATGTCGCAGAAGTTAATGAACAAGTATTAAAATCATCCTAGAAAGGAGCATACGGAAGAAGACTGTACTCTCTTCAATCAGAAGCCATTATGTTATCGACTTATGCGCATCTCTGAACGAGAATTTCTTCCTATTTGCTTTATAAATTACGAACAGCCGCGTCCCGGAATACCGTGATGAGTGCGCTCTAACGGGGATATTATGGAAACAAGCTTCGCCATACCACCGTCTGGATCAGGAAGATGATCAGGAAGTGTAAGACCGCGCATGCCTGGCCAGCGGGGAAGAAAACCTTTATGAATGATGATGAATTCTGCGCCGTCTTCAAACCTTCCCGTCTTTTATTTCTCACATTCTTCTATATCGGATCCCGCCGGGAGAAAATAACTTATTTAACTGGTTGTTAGAGATGGAAACGGAGGTTAGAGATAAACATCATAAAGCACTTTTCCAGAGACATGGCGGCGGAAATTCCGACACCGTAAAGTTTGAATTAAGAGGCAGCGTTCCAGTCATTATATCCCCGGGAACTGAGTGTCAGGGGGTATCATGTTTTGGCTTGCCACCGTAGTCTCGTCTCGTCTCCGTTCTCCGTCCCCGTATCCGCCTCCGTCTCCGCCGCCGCGCCTTTCTAGTTAGCGCTCTAGCTCTCCAAGCATTGTTCCGATACTGAACTGGAACCCAAGTTCGTCATGTGAAAATCTTGAAACAAGTTCGAAAGTGGGCGTGGCCACACCCGTCCAACGGCGGCCATCTTGGAGTTTTCGACGAACTGACTTTTTCGCAGTGTTGCGCGTTTCGGAACATGGCGATGGTCTTGAGACCAGCTTTCGTTTCGCCCCATTGAATCCCCACATGGCGGCCATTCGCAAAAATAACGCTTCATCCGATTGACTTGAAAACTTGGTGTACAGGTACGCCCATTAAAGAAATCTTGAACCATTGAAAGTGGCGTGGCCACACCCCCAACGGCGGCATCGGCCATCTTGGATTTTTGCGAATGCATTTCAAAGGGTCAACAGAGGTCAAATAGACATAAAAAGTTAATGTGCTTCTTTCAAAAGAGGTCACCAAAGCGCAATTTGTGCTGGGAAATATACACGAGGCAATTCAAGACACCCGAAATGTGGCATTCAATATTCTTGGAGACTTAAACGCGAAAGTGGGGGGAAAACATACACACTGGGAGAGTGTCATGGGGAGGGAGCATGGTTATGGGAACAGTAATGCCAGAGGGGAAAGACTGCTACGTTCTGTACCACTAACGATTTCTTGCATTACAAACACAGTTCAAACAAAATAAGGGCAGCTGTCAATGGACACGGGATCTCTAGATCAAGTGCAGATTGGCTCGGACCATCAGCTAGTGCTGGCTATCGTAAAGCTGAAAAACGAAACCCGACTCAAACCCACGCAAACATACACGATACACATCTCCAAGTTAAGGAGGAGGCTGTACGCCAAAAACTATCGATAGCGATTGGTGGCGAGTTTGCTCCATTACTAGACGACCGGATACTGATGTAACAGTATGTGCGGAAGACTTAAAGTCTGGAAGGACATAAAGCAAAATCTCTGGATCACAGAAAAAGTATCTTTGAGAGTGAAGACTGGCTAAAAGGTATGTGTACAAATATGAGTCCGCACACCAGGCAGCGAAAATTAAAGGAAGTTCCGTGGACAATCAAGAAAAGAAAGTACGAATGCCGGCGTTCTTCGAACTCGGACCTCGTATATACCGCATATACAGTGCGGGAGCTAGGCCAGAAAACAGGTGAAAGCCCATTTCCCCCCGAAGAGTAGGGATAATATTAGTCATGAGGTCACATCCTCATTTCCGAACAAGGAGGGGAAACATTACAATTAGTTCTTCGCGAGAATGGCCCAGGAATTTTATACAAGCCTGCGCCCAAACAAGAACCGAATATTTGGAAAGACAAATTCCAATTAAACCACAAAAAAAAATTTTTTACTGACGGGCTCTTTAAAACAGTTCACCGATTCGTTCACGAGATTTTTGGCAATTCAAAGGTTCCCCGACCGCAAAACAGATCGAGGCAGTCGTTTTTTTATTGTCACTCATGCATACCCTGCTACGAAAAATCGCGCACAAATACAGCGTTGTGACCTTGTAGCCTCCACCTGCTGCCAGCGGTTTGCCGCGCGGGTAATTTTGAACTGTCACTGTAGGCCTGTGTGCAATCCGTATGTAATAAAACACTGCCAGTTTGGAGCATGCTAGAGTGTTAAGTTTCAGTCCGGTGTAGCCCGTTGTTTGAGTGGTTCCCCACTCCGGGGGAATTGTAGCCAGGCGATATACGGGAAGTCTGCAGGCATACGTGAGCTCTATCCGTGTTCTCGCAGCTTAATGGCTGGGTAATTATTACTGAATTCTAAACTTACAAATATTAAGTTATTCTGATAGGTTAGGCCAATACTCGAAAACCATACATAGTTAACACTGTTTGTCGGAAAATCCCACAGTTGTTGAAACGACTGTGCTTCAGCTATTCGCCAATGACGCCCGTAGCAGACCAATTACCATAGGTTTTCACTCCTTCGGGTGAATTCCAACTTCAACCGTTATGGCTTACTCCCGCATGAAACCAGTTAGAGGTGACAACAAAGTCGAGGGGGTGTTATTGCGTCACAGTAACCTTGGGAAAGCAGCTGTACCGACGGTTTATATCACTATATCTGGTAGTACCAAAGTCACTACTCGAAAGAACTGCAATAACCAACAACTATTAGAATGAAGACAGGAAAAACTAGATGGGGAAGTACTCAGGGAGAGAAGAACATAGAACAACGCTGGGAGGAAAACTATCGGGAGTTATTAAAACAACGACAATACCCAATAAACAGCGAATGCCCCAAATGCAGGATGAACCAGAAATCCTGAATGAAAGAAGAGGTGACCTGCGCCATAGAAAATCATCTGGGTACGACAGTGTCCAGCAGAAGGCTACACCCACTGGAGAAAAACAGGTGATAGATCATGCTACCGATTCCTACAAAAAAAATGGAAGAGGGAAACTTTTCCAGATCACCGAAAAGCTATATATCACCAGTCCACGAGAAAAGATATACTGGACTGTGGTAACCACAGAGGCATCAGCTTGATGAGTCATGCAGGCAAAATACTCACTGCCATCATACAAAGGAAAATGACTATTAAAGCTGAAGAAAAACTATCAGAAGCCAAGCAGGATTTCGTCGAGTAGTAAGGTCTACAGTCGACCAACTTTTTTCTCTGAGACAACTGACGGAGGAGTACATCGAAAGAGGCCAACAGCTGTACTCCTGCTACGTCGAGTTTGAAAAAGGCCTTCGGACTCTGGTGCCAGAAGATTTGTGGAAAGCTCTTTAGCTTCTTTGGCGCCTCCAGAAAAATCATCAGAGACTAAAAGCCCTTGACGCTATCTCAAGAGAAGCGTGAAGTACACTGAACCTTACAAATTGTTTAGCACTGTCAGTGGGAGTACGGACAAGGTGGTGTTTATCTCCCCCCCACTGTTCAATTTGATGTTGACCTACTAAGCAAAAAGAAGAAATTTACTCTATTGATTTTTTCATGCAGATGATGAGCCCTGTGTGTGAGGTTTTGTTTCCGTTAATTATTTTATGTTGTAATCGAATCATATCAACACTCGTTCCAACGATAATCGCCAATTATTTAGATTTCTACTGATATTCGATTCTCACTGGGCTTACGCAATCTTCTTGATAAGAAGTACTTGGACATTTCTCAGGCTCATCCAACCCGGTCATCTTGTTCGCAAGACGAGGATCCAAAGTTCCAATTTCAAATCTTTCTGATGGTAGATGTGCGTCTAAACTGCTTTTCACCACATGCGTTCACTGTTTTTGTCTTGTTCTTGTCATCCCGATGAGCCACTGTCTTTCTGAATACTTATATCCCCTCCGCTATACACCTGCTCATGTCTCCAGCTCTTGTGCCTTGAAATGTCTGTTGGAGTACGGATGAATTAGTGAATTGCAGCGTGTTATATCGAGAAGTTGTTATTAGGGCACAGCTGAGTAGAAGGTCTGCAGATGGTCAAATAAAAACCAACCACAAATCCAAAATTTCAACCGGGCCATTTTCAGTCATTCTACGGCCATGCCACATCACACCACCATTGCAAATTATCATACATACCTGGAATATCAACTTAACAGTACCATATGGACAGGAATACCAACATGTTTTAATCCCCTTTCGCTCAATGTATCGGGACAATTCAGCTAATTATTCCTAACCAAAACCCAAGTTATCTCAAGCGCTATTTTCGTCAACCGGGAACCTCACTCGCCTATATGGCCACTGACCGCCCATGTGTGTTCATTCTACTTATCACATTTGGTAGCCTTCGTCGCTACTTAAATTGCAGCCTCTACTGTGTTGACATGGAAGAAAGGAACTCACAACACCTTTGGTAGAATAGCTATCTACTCTTCTCGATGATGCTTCGCTTGACAACAAGAACTATTGCCCTTGTTAGACCACTCAGGAAGTGTCTTGCTCCTCCAACCAAACAAGCACGCGGACTCGGCCAACAAATTTACGATACATACTTGATACATGGGTCAATATTGGAACCTAATACACTTCCAGTGGTCAGCAAGTGTGAATACAGATCCCTTAAGGTAAAATGAGAATAAAGTGGAAAAGGCCGATATTGGGTGATTGGTCCATAGGTGTGCGGAGAACTGATGAGGAGAGGCAGAATATGATAATTTTGGCCGGAAATCGATTTGCTTTGCATAGTTAGCTGTACCGCTGAAGTACACTACGATGATAGCTTTTGTTTCCCATGGACCCGGCATGCGAACAACTTTTTACTGCCGGCTGGAACAGTTGTCTACAGTGTTACTTAGCTACTGTCACTCACGGGTGGGGTGATTTGAATATGCTTACACATTCTTTTTCCTAATCGGTTGATTTCCAGCGGAGGGGTGATCAGCCACCGTACTCTTCTAGTTACTATGTGTCTTTTTCTCATCGTACTACTAGAGTTGGGCTCTATTCATTCGCCCTAGAATCACGAGAAACAATCTTCACCATCATTCAAACTGTGGAAAACGTTTTCAAATATTTTGAGGTGTCCTCCTGATATCCTCCTTATTTTATTATCCCACTATCACGATAGAGGCATGAACTAAATAACATTACTTCAGTGGCTCAGTGGCACTGTGAAAATATTTGCTAGGAGAAAATGTTTTTGCTTTCTCTAAACATTACGGCTAACATGGTCTTTCGTACATGACCTCCATTTACCCTGATGGCCTATAGAACTGGTAAATAAAGAAGGGTTCTCTTCCCCATACAAGGAAACTTATATGCCTGATGTGAATTCCACAACGATTGCGATCCAGAAGATTACCCGTGCCCACATGCAAGTGTCAAACATACATACATGTTTACCAATCATGACATCCACTTCTTCAAAGATGATACAATTTCTCCGAGATGTTCTTAGTAATACTTAGCTCTCTGTAGTTGAGACGTATGGCGCTAATTTAATCCGGGCGTCTAAGATGTCCACGGCTTAAATTATCCGTCTTTGACAGAAGTCTTTCCGAAGGCCTACCCGAGAGTGGAGCAGGGAAATCGAGAGGTGTAACCTCAAGGTGATGAGTTCACCGTGGAGAATGAAAATTGTCCGTGTTTAGAAAAAGGCACTCGGGTACTACATGGACGAAATGATAACACCGAATATGAATGTTATGTAAGACTTTCAGGACGCCATCTTGTTGTTTTAACTTACCTGACCCTCCTATGGTATTTTAACTGGTTTGATCAGATTCCCGA
Source organism: Sclerodactyla briareus (assembly GCA_026419785.1). Classification (NCBI taxonomy): domain Eukaryota; kingdom Metazoa; phylum Echinodermata; class Holothuroidea; order Dendrochirotida; family Sclerodactylidae; genus Sclerodactyla; species Sclerodactyla briareus. The sequence goes on from JAODTK010005844.1 coordinate 405,821, forward strand.
ACACCGAGAACATAGTTGAAATCGGTACACCGTGAAAGTGATAAAAGTTCACGATTCATAATTTTGTTGGCAAACGTCACCATGTATTTTTGTATTATTACTCTTCTCTTCAGCAGCAGTTTGCCAGTTAGCTCATCTTTTTATTTTCCATGAGGACGAAAATAAATTAGCTGTCCATAGTTCGAAAACGGAAGGCTTCCCCGTTTGAACATTCTGTGTGTGATACGGATGTTAAATTCTGCGATCTGCAATCACAATATGCGTGGCCACGACAATATCAGGTGGCTTGCTGATACACATACATACCAGTGCGAGTCCGGAGACCGGCACATCCCGAGAACCCCGAGACGAGACCGAGACCGAGACGAGACCAGAGGGTGTCGAGACCGAGACCGAGACCGAGACCAGAAGCACAAGTTCGAGACAAGACCGAGGACCAACAAGGCCGAGACTGAGATCGATACACCGAGACCGAATGTATATAGTGTATATATATGGGCAACAATTCACAGTACAATTGTATGTAAGCCTATTTTACCCCCATGCTCTATTTTTGACATGATAGACAACCTCTGCTCATTGATACATTTGCTTTTTCTACGATCAGCAAAACAAGTCACACTTTCTTCTTCCCGATCATTCCCCACAATCGACAAGGAATAGGTCTAACCATTGGGGTGGTGAGCATAGATCAGGGGTGGCAGCATGTGGGCATGCATGCCCCCATTCATGCCTCCATCCAGTTCTCCAAATTCCTTAGGTCGTACCCCCCCCCCCCCCCACCACCACCCCAGGACCCCGCTTTCCTTCCCTTAATTTTGGCCAGGCGGGGGCGCTAGTGTGTCTCCTTCCATAGCCCCATCCCTGGATTCCAAATTCATACCAACAACTTGACCCCTTCGAATGCACCACCATTAGATTTTGTCGTATGATTGGATGACCAATTTCATTACCATGTAGGATGGTGGGACCGAAGTTCTTCAGTTTAGGCTTCAGCCTAATGTATGGGGATTGTATACAAAAGCTAGCTGGTTGGGTGAACGGACTGTGCTGCCTCTTACCCGACTGAATGTTAAAGCTCAATGTATGTCAAGGTGTATGTAATAAATAATGCGCAAAATCGAGGGAATTCATGTCGCATGATTTCCCTTGTGGCCCTTCACTAATACGGGTCCAGTACAGTTTAAGCTGGTCATTTTTCAATCTAATCAACAGATGCAAATACCCCCGAAAAACAATGGCACTCAGGCTAGGCCTAGTACTAGTACTTTCGTAGGCTGACTTGCTAGAACTTCTTAAATTACTTTCTGGATTGGCATAGGCATACCTAATTCAATTTAATGACAAAGTAGGCCAATTGTAAAAGGCATTTTCCACGGTACAGGTAATGAGAACAATTCTTCATGTGCAGTTCAATGTGAGAGTCAACTTTCGCGTAAACTGGTCACCAATTATAATTGAAGTTCCAACCCATCTGGAAATTCGAAACAAAATTCAGGTTCACGGTTCATAATGCTAATTGATAGTCAATTAGGCTACGGCAGTAACTATCATAATTCAATTACCAATCACTGCCCCCTCCTCCCCATAAATTGTAATTTGAAATCACTTAAAATATTCACCTCTCATTCTCTTCTGTATCACAGTTCAGCGGCGTACTAGGCTGCCGGGAGTTTGTATTGGTGGGGCATACGCGGAACCGAGGTCCCCTGTTATAGGCACGGGTTTTCTTTTTCATTCATTCATTTTTTATATCATGGTCAGGGTCAATATATTATGGATGGGTAAGAATTAGGGTCAATAGCCTAACAAACGGCCTTTTGAAAATCGTGACGCCCACAGGTATACTATTCAGGTTTGAACAGACACATAACAATTATTTGGATCAATTTAATTGGCTAATGCCTAATAATCACTTGTCAAGACAGGCCTTCTTAAAGTGGGAAGCAACCAAGATCTGAACAAGTTACCAGGCTTCTGACTCCCAACAAGTGACAGCAAACACGTTGAAGCCTAGGCAACAATAATGGCCTGGGCAAGTTGTCACAACGGTTTCCCACATGGACAAGTTTTTTTAAAAAGGCCCACCCCCTTTTTTTCACCATTGTAAAGCCCTCAACACATGAAATTGCAGGAATTTTTCTTTCTTTTCGGCTGACTAAAAAATTTACTTTCGAAGAAAAACAACACCCATTTATTTTTTGCTGGCCCTCGAAAGCGAGACCGGGAATTTTCCGGGAACCAGATGGTTCGAGACCAGAACCGAGACCATAGGTGGTCCAAGACCAGAAATCGAGACCCGAGACCACAAAATATACTGGTGTTCACTACATAACTGATACATACATTCAGGCTGATCCTGTCCTGGAAGCGCGTCACGGGCCCCACGCGGTCAGCCGAAGTAGTGAGGGCGTCATACCAGGACTCATCCCGTTCCTCGACGTGGATTTCCATAACGCGTTGGGCAGGGTTTACATTCTCGCATGTGCACGCCTCGTGGGGTCCTGTGTAAGTCCTAGCTGGCTAACGAAATTCGTGTGGGCATGCCTCGTTGGGTCCTGTGTGCATGAGTTTGTAAGCTAGCTGAATTGGAGTGCGTGTACATACATTCCCTACCTAACGAGTTACATTTCAGCAGAGTTGCTGGCGGCCCCGTGCGCCCCACCCCCATACACACCCGTCTGGCCAATGAAGGTTTGGAAACACAGATTTAGATGATAACTATTGCATCTGTTAGTATATTCGCCAATAATGATTATTAATTTATTTGCTTATTGTTTATTTAATATAAGGTTTGATTTAATTTTTGCGGGTTCACGAAGCCTAGTAAAGCTTATCTAGGAATCCTGAGCGTATTGATCGTGAATTTTTAGCACCGGCGATAACTCGCCTTCTCTTCTTGTCTAGGGCTCAGATGATATCGAGGCTGGGGAGTTACCATTCCCAACCTGCTCCGGAGACGTCCATTTTACGTCCATTCCAAAAAGACAATCAATGAACTCTCCAGGATCCAAATTCCCGAACCTGGAGGAGCGGAAGATTCATGTGGAACGTAACGAGAACTATTGCTAATATCCGGAAACAAACCCCAGAAACCCATGGACAAAACCTCTGCATTATAGCAGAATCATAAAGTGAAGACTAAGAACGCGCCAATCGCAACTGCAAGTACAGTCACTTGAAAAAAAACACGGTGCGGTGACTGCTGGAATTCGAACTTGGGATGTTTGCTCGCAAAGGCGTCACGATACCACCTTGTCATTATCCGCCCAGCAGATACTTGCATTGCCGCATATCAAGCGAAAGGAACCTCTCGGCATTTAGATAGTCGAACACAAGGGAAATAACAGCTAGCATACGATCCATTTGCGCGCTAACGCACTAATGCTCCAAAACCTATCAGGTATCCTCAATGGGCATTGGATTAGGCAGCCGCTTCTGACGCAGGCCAATTTCCCATGTGGCAAGAGGAAAAACAACCCTGACGACAATACTCCGTCGGGCGTATCACCTATAGGATAGGTCGTTTCCCTAACACTATATTGGCCATGGATACAGGGGAAAATCGACTGATGTTTTTTGGTCAGGGTCTAGTTATTGACGTGTCTCCCGGAGGAATCGGAATCTCCTCGGGCAGCTAGCAGCCTGTATCCGTTCTAATGCTCAAACTACGCAAATCACTGAAGTAAGGAGGCAATAGATTATTGCAACAGTGAACCTGCAGACTTCATCTAAACAGCGTTTCCTGTTTTTCGCAGAGTAGCTTATCCCCTAAAACTAACATTGCTAAAGACACTATATTATTCCTATATATCTATTTATCTGCCCACGCTAATGCACTAAGTGAGTTGTTCAGTTCATAAAGATGGCTGGTTTGAAGAGAAATGATTCGCTGCTATATATAAAGATAACAATTGAAAGGAACGCAGGTCGAGAATCCACTACTACGAAGCTGACGTACTCCACAGTCCATATCTCTCACATTAAACGAACGACTGTTCGAATCATTTTTTCTCCAACTTTTCTTTCTCGTCAGGTAGAACATGTTATCAGTACTTGGGATTGTTTTGATCATTCCATATAGGTCGATACGCCAACCTCACATCTGTATTGCATGTAGCAGAACCTTCAATGAAGGTCACTTCTTCGAGAGGAGTTGATGTTTTCCTTCACCATTGACTGGCTTCTGAAATTTGTTATTGTCATAAAAACTACGGGACTATGTGAATGCCATGAATTCATCCTTACACCAGCAGGTCACGGTATTGATGCTCAAATACCAAAACAAACCATGCTGTGCTGCTCTAAGCAAATACAAGATTGTTCAAGTAGCCACTGTCATATGCGTGATACGTCCTCGATTCGCATGGTTAGTAATATTGCTCCAAGACCACCACGTGATTAGAACACTTCTTCCAAACGTGAACATATTCTCATTTCTTTTGTTCATGAGGTCCGATGGCAGATTTTTTTTCAGGTGAATGTTAATAAAGGTGAATATAATCAAATAGATACGCGATAAAGGGCTACTTGGGTTCTATTGTCGCTATAAATTGTCATCGCCATATTCCCCAACTTTTTAGACACAACCGGTGTTAATCGGACCGATGGGCGGATTAGTCACCGTAAGGCCACGCCATTACGTCCTAAGAACGCAGTTGACTATGGTGAACAGGCCAACTGACCTTCGGGAGCCCTGGTATCCCAACAATGTCCTGCAAGCGGAGCAAGGATGCGGCATGAAAGGTAGTAATAAGGAATTTCAATACGGCGACAAAAACACGGGAGCTTGGTTCTTGGCTTTAATGACACTGCTGAGGTAGCCGAAAAAGATCAAGGACTACCGTGCGCAACACCTGAGTTGACCCACACAGCATGCCAAGGTAAAAAACAAAAGACTGGATATTGCCATAGTCTATGACACTTGCAGGGCCAAAGGATCAGCATCTTGACTAAATGGGCCCCCAAGGGCGTCAGCCATATAACTACGAACTCAAAAATAAATTTGGGTTCCACAGAGGCAAACAAATCTGAATGAAAGCAAATCAACACTGAATGGGCCAAATAAGCACATTTACTAGTGCGTTACGGATTGCGTATCACTGCGAATGAATTCTATAAAATATCTTCCTCAAAAAGCCAATCAATGACAATTTGCGTAGACTGCTGCATTTATGGGGTCTTCCGCATGAAAAATTATGTGTTTTTTCTCGGGAAAAACCTTCGTTTCCTAATATGTGATTTTCGCAATTCATACGGACAAGCAGACCAACAATGGAATACCAACCGTATCATGTGGGCGATCCGCAGTCGTATTGTACGCTCTTTGAACAGTGTTACCTGTGTCACCAAGGTAACTGTTGGTGACCATGGCGATATCTGACTGCCTGTGTAATGCGACCATAGCCACGCGAGCAGGCCAGTAATAGTGAACACTCACACTGAGTTTCGCTTGTGGATCACACATGTTATCCTCTCGTCAATTGGAAATTACAAGATATAAGATATAAGATCTTTATTGACCATGAAACGAAGTGAAACGCGTAGAGAACGGGTGTTTCTATCAGATTACCGTTTGTAGGCATTAATCTGAAGCTGAGATGTAAGTCGTTTTTCGTAAGCGCGCGGATAGATCAAAGGAAGCTATTATTCCCTTGTGTTCGTATTTACCAAATAGAGAGTCTGAGAGTTCGCTCATTGTGGTGGGTTAGTGCAAATAATTATATGTAACTAGGGGTTAATAGCTAGAGTTCTAACACTTCCTAGCATATTTTAATGAATTACTATCGCGATCGTTTAGGGAGTACCACAATAAACTACCGCCAAAAAGAGTTGTTTGGTGTGAATCCCAATTACCCAGATCGCTGTGGGTTGCTAACTGCTTTGTTATGGCGATTATACTACTATGAAGAATGACAAATATGGCGATTTACAATTAGGACGGAGCGGGAGATTCGCATGATACGGTCAAAGTCGATTATTTGAGCACAGGCGTGGGGAAGTAAGTAGCTTGCAGAATTAATATAGTAGGTGGCATTCGGCGAAGATTCATCAACATATCTGAACGAGCATGCAAACCACCATGTCTAACCATTGCGGGATACGAGTTCATATCTCCTCATGAGGCAATTTAACCGTCCATTACGTGAGCCTGAGTTACACTTGTCAAGTAGTAAGTCAAGTGAGTAAAAAGTTATTCATCAAAACGGGGAATTATGATTCCCACCTTTACCCATTTTCTGTTCTCCATGTGTGACATCACACATTTCCCCATTTTTTCTTTCATCCATGTGACATTCCACACCCATTCCCCATTTCTAACATTAACGCCGCTCCGTATCGGTCTAGTTATTGTGGCAACCAGGCAGGTTAGATCTTCCCAGCGGTCGATGCACCAACATATACACAACCATAATTCACTAATACCTATACCATGACCAAAAAAGACAAATAAAAAAAATACTTAAAAATAGCTACGATTACACTACCACTAGCAAAAATTTTTCTAGAAGGTGGCTCCTCTTGCCATATAGTTATTAGTCTAATCTGTAATTTTTCAGAATATCCTAATATGCACAGTCCGGGCAGGATACATTCCCGATGATTACAGAGAGATGTCATAGAATGTGCTCACTGAAAATACATTTCAAAGTGAATAATTTATCGTATTGAACGCGTTCTATTACTCGTTCCAAGCAACAGCTACGTGATATATACGCATCTTCAGACGTATCTGCTAGCCAAAAAAGCATTCACTAATGGACGTAATAGAGCGAGAAAGCGTTAGGAATCCGACACGAGCAGTAATGAAGAAATACAGAGGGATGAGTAAATCACTCCAATTAGACAGTGGTTGTGATTTTGGTAGCGATGTATATGCAGTTTAAGAATATTTGCATTGCGTAGCAGTTAGTAAACGCCCAAGGTAGAAGCGAATTGTAATCCGCTTAGAAGCTTGAGGAGCGTGCTATAACACGACTATCTAATGATCTCCGCCAGACCGCGCTTAGTGCATAATACTCTACTAGTCCTGACAGGCTTTTTAACTGGCAATTATAGCAAACAGTATGCGTACTAATTTTCGATCCTCGAACGGTTCCGAAGTCCCAAGAATATAGTACAGTGACCCGTGTTATAGGTGTGCGACGTAGGTGGTGGGTGTTGCTGTGTTTATGTGTGTGCGTTTAACGTTTACCTTGCAATCAAACTAACTCCGATGTGCCTGCTCTGGTGAAGGTTCATATTTGGTGGGTGTGCTTCCCAAGGGGAATTACATGTCACACACGTATTCAATTTATGTATGACGTAGGGGCCAAGTTGGAGGGAAACAGTGGAAAATTCTAGTATTATTGGTTACCGTCTACCTGTGATCAGGGATATGGTTCCACCATTGCATGGGTGGTTGTTAAAGTTTAAAATCCGATTAAAGTGCGCTTATTTTTCCAATTGGATTGAGTAAACAGGGGGACGCTAGAAAATTGTGGAAAAAATAAGTAATTTCAGCTGATTCCTCATGATAAGTGCATAGATGTTGTGATCTTAGTTCTCGTAGGTATAGGTGCATCCGAAGGCAAATGTTTCAGCAGATCATGGAAAAGCTGGTATATTTCCTCTATGCATCACAGTTCGACGCTGAGACCTAAGTTAGGAAACATGAGCACTGGTCACACATTTAAACTTTCTGGCTTCCTGGTCAGTGATTTTATCGGCCTCGCCATACTAAAGGAATTGTGGAGAATCTCATAGGACGCTCGATAGGCGGAAGAAGACTCATTCCTGTCACGTTTTTGTGTGACGTTCGGTAGAACGTTACGTGCTCAAGGTTTGAGGTCTTCAGGTCACATACTCCCAGATCATCAGACCCCGGGGAGAGTCGTACAGGTTTAGGAAGGTGCAACGAGGAGTAGGTAGGATAGTTAGCTGTCACGGTTGGTTGTTTGGGGACGGGAAAGAGGCGATGGGCTGTTGTGGCAAATATTTAATCATCCCGTTGGAAATTGAAATTTCAATATTCTTCACATATTTCACCTACCGCCATAGACCAAGACGATGTCGTATTAGATTTTGAGAGAAAAGCGTCTAAACACAAATAGGCATTCTGGGACCATCAAAATCGACTTGGAATTCTGAAACATCTGCCATTTCCAACTGATGAATGTAAGTTACTGATGTACAAACCTTTTCATGAAAAATACTATTCGGGCAATATGAGTCCTTCTGTATTTGCTATCATGTTTGTTCCACCAACACAAAAACTACAGATTAATCAACAGATACCAAACAAGTATCATCACACTAGTTTGAGACCTGTGCTGTAAGACATGATAAGTAAAATGATAAAGCCCTATAGTTATTAGTGCGTTTTCGGTTGATTCGGCTAACCCACAATGAGTTGCGGGTTAGCTACTACTATTACACGGTCGTTTCAAAAGAACGAGCGATTTTTCGCCGTAGTTAGAACTGAAATGTTTGTGAACCGTTCTAGTCAACATAGTGATGATGGTCCAAGCTGATAGTCCAAACAAGCCAGCCTGATAGGAGTTGACCTTTCAACTGAATAAAGAGGCTGGATTCCATTTCGTCCCTCTTTGGGACATTAGTAGAATTGAACCCCGAAGTGCTGACTGTAGACTATTCATCCCGCTTCGTTCATCAAGCATAAGAAATCGTGTGAGCTATTTGAAAATCACCTGTCCATGCTTATCTGGTGTGATTGCCTTCGACTGTCCGTCAATGAATGACCTTTTCCGTATGCAACATCTTGCGAAGACGCTGCGGAAAATTACACCTGTGTTATCAATCTTGCTGAAACATTGAGTATTGTCATATCTACGCTCTAACAGGCTGATGTGAAGCCGTTTTCCTCGTGATGTCGACTTCCGTGGTATACAAGGCGTCGCGTCCAGTTTCTCAGATGAAAGTCGTGCAATCCTATATTGGCAGTGATAGGGAAGAACATGGCATACCCCCAATACAATATCCAACTGTAAACGCGGATGATTACATTGTTATGTTGACGTAGGCGCTGTATCAGTACAACCGTACTCGTAATCCTCTTGACACATCGTGGACGGACAGTCATTATGAGCCTTTAGGTTTAGAAAGCCTTGTCTCGACACAGGCCAATAACTACTGATACAAGTGATACCACATGAACAGTTAGGGTGAGGAATCCTCGTCTTGACACAGGCCAAATAATATTGACAATGGCGTAGCCAGCATAGACGGACGCCGGCGAGTACGCGGGCGCGGAGCCCCCCCCCCCCTTTTGCCGCGCAGAAAAAAATCAATAAAACTAAATTAGGCGACAAGTAATTCTCTCATAACTCAACGACGGCCCGAATTTCAGGACCATTCAACGCTCATCGCCGGAGAAATTAGCCAGAAATGTTCGTCAGATTGCAGGAAAAAGGTTCTATTATTTCATACTTGTCTGGGAACATACCCCCAGCCCCTAAGAGGTAAGTGTGCTGCGGCACCCGGTATTACGCCCCCTGTACCTTGCACTTCTGGCTATCGCCACTGCTGATAATAGTGATACCACAATGAACAGTAGGGTGAGGAGCCTTGTCCTGACATAAAGTAACAGGCCAATAACTACTGATGAAATGATACCACATAAACAGTTATTCATTATTTTTATTATTATTATTATTATTCTTTTATGATTATTATTTTATTATTATTATTATTATTATTATTATTATTATTATTATATTATTATATTATGATTATTATTATATTATTATTTTATAATCATCATCACATCATCATCATCAAATCATCATATTGTTTAGTCTTGTCCCATAATTACATCATTATTATTATTATCTGATAAGATATTGCCTCACCTCATGCTGCAGATTGATCTATTATCGATATATGGATGATTCATCATTCTTCGTTTGTAGTTACGGCTGCGTTATTCCCTTTCTGCCAGGCCATGTTAGCCTATCGTTAGTAATATCTATCAGATGAAACGATTTTCACTTACTTTACTCTCTACTCTGTTAGTAATGATAACCCTCACCCAAGATAACACGTAAGACGAGCTAGTGCTAAGTGCATCTCGACACTTCACCGATCAATAACTAACTAGCAGTGAATTCATTTTAATAGTGTTGTTGACACAGTGTTATTTGAGCGCTGGTTCATCTCGCAATATACAAACACATAGGAACCGACGCGGCATTCGCTGACTATTGTATGCTTCTACAGAAGTGATCTGATTTGCAATTCATTCAACACGAAATGTTCGGAACATACAGGACGTAGTGTTATCTAAGTTGCGGTGGACCAGTTTTACGTTCCAGTAAAGCATGATATGCAGCTATTTTCGCACACAATCAGGAGTCGGAATCTTATCTCTGACTGCTAGTTTGCCTCCATACTGTATGAAGAATAACCCAACATGCGCTGTCCATCCTAACACTAAGCAATATCACATCAAAAAAAAAGTAATAATTGTGAAAATGGGAGATAGTCCATCAGCGATCTTAATACAGCTGCTGTGATTGGCTGATGGTACTGTAAAAAAAAGATTGTACTCATTGTACTCACAACACTGTGTAAGTAGCAGAACCTATCACGCCCAGGGTTGTGTAAGTGATTACACAACATTGTGTAATGATCGTGTAAAAAAAACACAAATTGTGCAGATCATACACAATGATTGTATTATTTCTTACTTTAGTTTAGTTCAGTTTAGTTTGGTAGGAAAAGGTCAAGGAAGAAGACAAGATCCCCATGAGGGGGGTTGGGACCCTGGGACCCACAAACATCCCAAAAGAGAAGAAAAAAACCCAGATGCCGATATAAGTCGCCGACAATTTTGAAAAGTAAATCAGGCTGTTCTCGAACGCATTTACACTCTTAGGCAGAACAACATCTTCCAGATGCTATTCCACTCATAAGTAATTCTCTGCGAGCAGAACTATTCACGAATGTCCAATCTACAGCGTTTGCCATGAAGCTTGAGGCAATGGCCCTTATTGGTGGTTGGTAAATTCAGAAAACTCAAAGAAATAGTGAATGGAAAGAGAGGAAGCCTCTCGCTCCATAAAAATTTTTTAAAAAACCTGAATCAAATCACCTCGAATTCGTCTCCGCTCAATCGACGGTATACCGGGACGCCTTAATCTTTGCTCGTATGGTAAATCTCTCAGACAGTGATTAATTAGTTCGACCCTCCGCTGAACGTTTCAATTAATGCTTGCTTTCGAAAAATATGGATCCCATACATGAACAGAATACTCATATGTGAAGGTCTCACAGCTGCCTAAACAACCCTGACAAGCGGATATTTCGTATCGGACGTGAGGGTGATGTCTAATCAAGCCAAGAATTCCATTACTTTTCCCCGCAGCTTCAGCACGCTGCTCAGAAGGCTTCAAAGAAGAATGAAAAACCCCACCGAGATCCTCTTCTGAATTCACCTGATGAAATTTTGTCCATTTAACGTGGAAGAAGCGTTGCGATTGTGAAACCAACATGCATAACTTTGCACTTATCGGCATTGAAAAACAATCGAAAGACCATTTGGAGATTACATCAAGATCCCTTTGGACAATTGCAGCATCCTCGTTCGAAGCAGCCTCCAGATACAACTCGGTTATCCGTCCACGAACTTCTTAAACTCTGAATGCACCGAATCTTCGGGATCGTCAATATACGCGAAATAAAGGCTCAACAACCGATTCTTGGGGAACACCACAAGTGACCATTTGCCAAGAAGGAGACGAACGCCAATTGATGACAACTCGCCGTTCCCCATTGACGAATCCACTCGAGGACGTTCCCCTTGTTGCCAAAACTTCTTTTAAAATTTAATTCAAGCAAGAGACGCTCATACGGAACCTTGTCAAGCCTTTTAGAATTCTAGGAAAATTATATCAACAGCACTGGCGTTGTCCACGCATGAGAACATCTTTCAAAAATTCTAAGAGATTAGTCAAACACGAACGATTTTCCCTTGAAACCATTGCTGGAACCCCGAATTAGATTAAACTAATTGAGAAAATCGACCATACTATGATGATCCCGAATAATGGATTTTTTAAACCTTTGCAGACAAAACTAGTAAGACTCAATGGCCTTGTAATTACAAGGAAGAGACCGAATTGCCTTTCTTGAAAAAATTGGAGAAAGAAACATCTTACACAGCATTTTTTAAGAGCGTATAATAAAACATCAATATCTCCAACGAACCCCTTTATGAGCAGGTTTTGAGAAACAGTAGTTAAAAAAAAGTTCTGGAACGATAATTAACATTTAGACACCTAGTTTCGCTTTATATTATAAGATACAGGCGACAAAATCCCCCCCCCCCCAAAAAAAAGAAAAAAAAGAAGCGGAGCTGGAATACCTGGTAGTGATAATTATAATTTTACAACTGTTTGGACTGCGACAATTTTTGGTCGGAGATGAGAGATTGGCGGACGTTGCGAGCAATTTAAATTCTGTTTCGACTGTTCGATGCAGATTGAATAACCCACTCCCAGGAAGTTCTGACACGCACTTCCGTACACATATTTTATGCCTCGCGAAAGCATAGTGGCTTAGAACTTGCAGAAGGTCACTAAGTCCGTTGCATCCAAACTCAAACGAAAATATTTGTGTATTTGGAGCTGGAAAAAGCCGACCAAATTGCATAATTCTCAGGACGTCGCCCGTTCGACCATCCAGGGGCCAATTATAGTGCCCCCCCCCCCCCCACGGCAAGCAAGAGGCGCTCGATATTTCATCAGCCGATAAAAAATACATCAGTTCCATTTAGGGTACGTCTCCTGCATCGCCCTTCACTTGAATTCCTAGCTTCGTCACTACTACTGAAGATGCCCTTCGTAGCGAACTTCACGGGAAATTTGCCACCGACGGAGCGAATGTTACGTATTGTTGGAATTATGCATTTTACTTTTCAACTGTCTGAATAGTCTCAGCCACTCAATAATACGGAGCATAGATTAATAGCTGCTAGACAGGAAGAACATGCTCCGCATTTGCAATAGGTATGGGATTCAATATCTGTCGTCCCTTCAACTTAGTCCAAGCAGTTTTGAACACAATAGGCCAAAATGTTCCATCTTTACCCACAATTTGTCGAGACAGACAATTTATACCATAGATGACAATTGCACATCAAACGGCCTGGAAAATACCATACAATCTCACGCGTCCGTGGCGATTACTGACAAACTTACCACGGGCTGCCAAAGATCAAATTAATTGAAAACGTTGATCCGATGCAGCCAGCATATACAGTCGCAAACTTCACTTCCAAAACGGCTGACAACAGCTACGGTTAACCCTATTCCGAAGAAACCCGAATCACAACGGCGCCACCACTTTAGCCTCACTGCGAAAACGAATCATTATGAATAGTAAATACAGTACGTTCCTGACTACTTCAGTTATGTGGTTTATAATAGTAGGTCTCTGGAGCGAAGGGAAGGCATTATATAGTTTGATGACGATTGTCGCGGGGGGCGGTTCAGCACTAGAGGACTACCACTGTGCCTGGAGGAGAGGTGAAATAAATTACGGCGATTGAGTGCCGTCTTCATAAAGTAGATTATTCTTGTTGAGGTTGGCGCAAGGCATGGACGTTTCATAATATACCTGCTGATGGGATGCTGTCCTCGGACGTCTGCCATACCGCTGCACGTTATCTACGCCATTGCATATTTGTGTCGTATATATCTATACGAGTGTTGAACGAACTTTTTAGAACCGATGTCGTTGGAACCCAACAGGATATTAAAAAAAACTACTCGGCGTGTCAATTGCAATCACCTTGGATCTGTTTCTGTGGAACGTGAGGTTTTAGTTGTAGACTGTGACTAATATTCAACTCTTTATTATACAGGTATTTCGTCCATTACAGGCAGTTGCTTTGCAACAAAAAGGGTACCAACGGTTACGATTATAACAGTGATTGAAACTTGAGTGACATCAATTTGAAAATACCATTTCACAGAAGAATCTAGTAATGCTAAGGTCTACGATATTCGCCTCATAGATCATATGGATATCGCTACTGTTTTATAACGGTTGTGTGACAACAGACGAATATAATTTATGCTGGTACGTTTTCCTCTCCGCTTGCAGTTGCCTAGCACGCGTCAATGAAACGATGAAACAGAATAATATAGTAGCCGCTGTTGTTAGTATAGCAAGTCAATAACTATATAATTCTGTATGCTGGTAGCGTGCGGTTTATATTCAGAGATATCACCTCCAGTAACATTGTCAGACAAATCCAAACCAACCAAAGATCACACCGGATCCCATTTTCGTTGAATAATTTACCGCGCGTCCCTTGAGAGTTTCCACTTGCTGTACGTCGTTCAAATGATTCTATTATTTGTGCTGTTCAGTTGGAGGCGGGAATTCTGTCAAACCTCTCTTGGAATAATACGACCATGTTACAGCAACCGGATTTACATCATTGGAAGGAGATGAAACGGGCTGTGAGTTCCCACATGTGGAGAGTTTGCACAATGTCTTTGAATTTGACATTATTCACAATGAGGTGGTAACTGAGGCGTGTGTCGGGAACTTTGTACTATTCTCTCCATGGAATCCATGGAATCGGTACTTTTCTTCAGCGTGTATGGCGACACTCACTACTGCAGCATTATTATTCTTCGCTAACAGTGGAGACGTGTTTTAATTACCTTAGGACAATTATAGAACGTTGTTGTTACGGTTATCGGACGGCTACAATACATATTCTATCCAAATTACAAGATCACACGTACTGCCCTACTATTGAAACAAAAATGGCAGACACGGTATATTCTTTTGTGGTGTCAATATTTTCCCACCATGCTTCGTGGAACACGGACAATGCCTGTGTCAGACCAGAGGTTCACGGCAGGCTCCACAGGGTATCTAGTGGGACCTCAACAATACTCAATTTGTGTACGTCGTCGTGTTACTCTAACAGTGTCCTGGTGTATACGGTACTGTTTTTAACTAACCCTTTCTTGAAATCGTGTATGGGTGCATACAACGGCGGAGAGGAAGATTACGCAGAGTCCGTCGAATATGATTCTCCAAATTTATGATAATAACTACTCATCAGACACACAATTTACACCGACCCCCGTATTGCTGTTTGGTAAGGAGCCCGGTTATAAGTATTCATACTCGAGTCAGTTGCCGGAGAAGGTTATGACCGAGGGGATCATAATTTGCCTTCTTGCATTGACTGCTTTCATAGCTCTTGTGGTTTGGCTGGCTAAAACGAATTTCAGAGAATCACAGCAGAGAAGGATGCGACGGGAAGCATCTCTACGAGACAAGACGCTGATTGTTCAAATCGAAGATGACATTGTGTAGTGTGCAGTATCGTCAGCCTGTTAGTATGTGGGCCTCTACACTCTCCCCATTTGAGTGATGAAGTTCCGTTTTAAGTAAAACAGCTCTCGTCGCATGTAGATCTAGTGGACATGCTCCATGTGAACAGGTACGTTGGGGCCAATAAGTAAGTTGATGGTTCATTGACATTTAGTTACTAGGTAACTAATATGGAAGAAGAAACTTTAACACATTAAAGATTCATGAAAACATTTCACCATCTGGTTTTTAGAAATCGTGTAGTGAAGTACAGGATGTAGCTTATCCATCGGAATAACTGCTACTGCTATTGATAGCTACAAGAATGAGGATTGGAATAGGAATATTGAGCATTCGAAAACCTAAAATTCAAGGAACAGTTATATCAGTTGTATGGGTTTTGAACAGCTATGCGAGTGACAATGACGAAATACGAATGTGCATTATTTCTTTCACAATTTACACTTATTTTACCGATTTTCCATACGATGGGTGTATATATTTGCAGCGACGACAGTTGGATGGAAAATGAATATAAAATAGACTATAACTTGAAGACCTCATAATCTTTCCGTTCCGTATCTACATCTTGGCATTGATTATATCCTATGATCTTGCCTATTTTAACTTGGGATCATTCTATACTTTTTTTGTGGGGGGGGGGGGGGGGGGGGGGGGGGGGGGATACGAAGGGCCCTGTCCGTTTCATTCACCCAATCGTGAAATCTGCCTATGCCTTCACAAATCATTATTTACTCTACACGCTCAGTAATGATCAAATTCACATTTATCCTGTGGCGAGTTAACCAGCATTTTCATACACGCAGAGTGTACACACCAATGATCTGCTCTTTACAAATAATAGCACTAATTTTATGGAATGCGTAAATGATACGTTGATGGTGTTAAATTTGGGTTTTCCCGAGGCGGATGGCATGTACTGTTAAATACTTAGACAATGAGGAAGAGCGTCGTTTCAATTTTCGCAAGGAATGTTTTGGAACTTTCGCTTCTCTGGTCATTACTTCGGATGTCACAGGTAACTGATCATTCCACACCCATAACCTGAACTTCATTATCCCATGGTTGTATCCCTGCCAGTAGTAGTTTCCGACGTGCGGCCTCACATGTGGAAAACTGACCCCAACTGGTCCTCTGATCAAGTTCTGATCACGTGAAAAGAATGTATTGTTTTCACCAGTAATCACTGCATAGACACGGGAAAACTAAAAAGACCAATAGACAGATAAAGCGTTGATAAGTACCGATAATTGCGGAATCACAAATTATGTTTTTATTATATTATTTTTCCCCAAAATACAAACGGGTCGTTCTAGTCAGAGAGGTACTGCCTCCATAACCTTTACATCTCTGTTTGAAGAGGTTAACTACACTCCGGGATCACAGGGTTCAAATGCTAAATTCTACTGATGGAAAGGAACATACCAGGTGACCATTAAACGGTATGGACTCGATATATTTAGAAGGTTGCTGTATTGAAAAACAGGCGCAGTCCTTTTGTACTAATTAATCAACAATGATGTAGGAAGTAGCGAAGAAGAGGGAAGAGGGATTCGGACGGCTTCCAGTAGGTTAGTTGTTTAGATGATCCTTGATGCTCTAAAATCCGAAAAGTATTATTATATCACTATATAGTATAAGAGAAGAATGTTGGACGCCCACCTAACACGATTTACAAGATGGACTGCGATGGGTAATTTTACTTGACTTGAAGGCCAATGGTCATGTAACATTACTTGCTTTGAGCTAGCACAAATGGAAAGAGAACATAGTAAAACCCAAACACCTCAAATTTGGAGGTTCTAGTTTACTTTTGAGAGATGATAGGAATATATGGACATCACGGGGTGACCGATGCCAATGCCGCCGATGGAACCTAGACAGTAAATAATGCATTTTGGAGCCATTGTAATAGAAAGATGAAGAAAGGTATTCACTTTGGAATGGATGAGATTATTCTGTAACATTTTGTGAACAATTTTGTAGATTTTTATCTCGATCCCATCTATAGTGTGTTTAGTACAACATTTCCAAAGGTAGATGTTTCACATTGACTTGTTTATGGGGGATCCTGCGGTTTCCCCCATGATGTCACAAGGCGAATTTTCCAATAAGTATTGTGCCTTATCGGTACACTCGAATCGGCTGATTTGGTCTGGGTGTTCGGTTGCCATAATGTAATAAACATTAAGTACCATATATTCACGTGACCATTGGCCTTTGGAGACCGAATAATTGCCAACACGTACGTCGAACATACATTATCTCAGTCTTCAGGGAATTAAATTCAAAATTGCACGCGACTCGACTGAATGTCCATTAACATGCATAGCTTCTGGCATTTCGAGTATGCAACACTCATTAGAAAAGCGATGCAGGCTGCAATCCCCTTGATGACGCATCAAATGATAAGGTATTATATTTTAATCTTCCGATGGAAAATCACATCGTGACTTTACCTGCTAATTTATTTATATGTACATTTCGCAGTGCAATTCAGGGATTTAAGGTTAGTGAAAGTTCACTCGACATTAGTATTATTGGTATTAATGACAAATGTTGTATGAGTACACTGTTCCCCCTATGTTGATGCTGATGTGAATTACTGTTCACGATCATTGACTCTGACTGCAAAGGAACATGCGGAGAGTGGAAAGTTACTCCAGTGTCCAGTGCAATTTAGATCCTGTAATGCACTCTTCAATCAATTGTACGACGCACTCCTGTACGGGGACAGGTTGATTCTTTCCTGGTGGGAACACACAATTCCCATATATTGATGCACCTCTCAATCCTACCTGACACTAGCGGCGTTCAACCCCGCAACTGCTTACTGTCGCCGCCTGCGATACTGCCGAATCGGCGACCGTAAGCTCCTTGCGACTACTTGCGAAATTCATTGCGGTCGATTTCCCAGGCAATGACAGTATTGTTTTTGACGCCACTGGAGGAATCCAAGAGGAGGCACGAGGGAGGATCTTTCATTTCAAGAGTCTCTCCGTATTTCCCCGAAATTTGTGAAGGAAGTTGAACCCCTGATAGCAAAACGATCCGACTTTCAGTCGAGCTATTTAGCGCTTGCCCCCCCCCCCCACCCCCCCCCCCACCCCCCCCCCATTCTCCCTGTTTTTTGATGTATTGCCATCAAAAACTAGTGGCCTTTGCGGATCTCCGATTTTTGTTAACTTGTTCGAAATTCGCCGCGACGCTTGCGGCCATTCTGGCCGCTCGAAAGGCTACGGCGTTGCCTCATACCTTACGGTAATACATCGACCGTGAGTTGACCTTAAGCTGTCCGCAATTTCCGTAAGATGTGAGGCACGCTTAAGATAGGATTCCATAAGTGCGGATACGGGGTTCGGTATGGATTTAAAAACTGACGTGTTACGTTGATTTAGGAGCGAATAAAGTCAAATAAACGGTTAGATGAATGCCAAGAAACCGTAGCATTGCAGCAGTCCACGTATACGGACGTTGATTGGCTCCATTCATTCGCGATGCGGCATCAACGCCGCATTGGTACATGGGCAATTTGCCTACGCGCCGCTCGTACCATATTATATGGAATATATTCTGGCCCCATGGACCTTATCTCCATCTCGGGCAATCGATACCCCCATCTAAAACTCCAACTGCATGCTGGCGTGGATTTTGGGCATTTATAGAGTCTTGCTGTACCCTGCACCGCACTCATTGAACCCTACCTTATTCCTTAGAGACCCACATTCCTTGCGAACTAGTTGTCAGCTTTTCAGTTATTTTCTAGATAACCAGAGTTGACTGACCTTGCAGTCAGCTTTGTGACTATAGCATTTCGGGGGAATGCTCACATGCGTCTCCTTGATTTGACATGACGCACATTTGACTGACCATACCCAGGTGTGCGCAGTGCGTCCGCGATCGGACGGCAATGAATGTAAACTAATGGTCATACATATTCATCAGCCCTAATTATTTACATATTACCATTTCACTTTCGCTGGCATAAGGCCTCTTTGCCAGAAATACGATTGATGGGATATTGGATGGATTCTTGAACACGCGTACCTTGTTCACAGCGATGTATTTTACTCGCTCACTCAAGTCTGTCCGCGTCATCAATTTTCTAAGCACTCTCAAAATATTTGAGCCGAGTAAAAGAAAACAGTCGTCTATTTTGATAAATGACTATGACGTCACAATGTGTGATTTAGCAATATTTTTATGCAGATTACTCCGGGACACAAAGATCGGCTTAAGCTATGGCGGAGTGTGAACTTGTGAGTAAGTCACAGGAATATTATAAAATGTATTGTAAAAGGGCAGTAGTGTGGTAGTCATATAACCGAAGTATCCCTCAACTGCTTAGATTAGCACGCTGCAGGAGGGGTATTCCTAGGTATTTTTGTGCTTCCGTTCCTGAGACGTCAGGAGGTCGCATTTTTAGCTCAAACCAGCTAAGCTGGTGAGGCTTTGTGAAGCCCATGGCATTCTATCTACTATTCCTGTGTTTCCACATTGACTTTTGGCTTCTTTTGTTTTTTTTACTTTTGGGTGCCCATCGAATCAATCTTTTATTTGATGTTGACCAAAATTTGACACATAATGATCATTGACCACTAGGACACTTTCTGACCTTGGTGAAGGTCAAGGTCAAAGGTCAGTAATCATCACATTGGGCCAATTTTTTCAACAATTACAAAAATGTATCTCTCCTACAAAAATCATTAGATTGTCTTGGAACTCTTCATAAGTACATTGGGTAGCGCTGCCTTTCAGATGTACACGATTCTTGATGGAACGTTCATAAAGCATTATAGTTTAAAAAAAACATAAACATCTGGTGAAAAGAACTGCATAGGCCCCTATACTTTCAACTTTTGACTTAATGTGGACGGAACCTGAACAATGTTCATTGACCCCTGGGACCCTTTCGACCTTGCGAAGGTCAAGTCAAAGGTTCTTAAAGAGGAATAAGGGCTATTTTGTTTAAGTCTACAAAATTGCATTTCTGCTATGAAGAGGCTTGGACTGTTCTCAAATTGCATGCTAATGTTTTCTCAATAAGTGCTTCTTCCTGCAATGTTCACAAATTTACATGTCATGTTATCTGAGGTAGTTTAAGATTGATTCCATGGAAAAATTGACATATTTCCCATATCCTTTTCATTTTCCCCCATATCCCTCGGAATCTGACCTCGCAATCTAGCAGTACTGTATGCTGCGTTCTTCCGGAACCTCGTATAATAATAATAAGAATAATTAATTATGACCCTCGTAGATACCGTATATACCAGGAGAGTGGACAAAATCCGAGGGGGATTGTTATTGCGTCAATAACTTTTGAAAGCACTTACGGTTGTATTCAATCCATTTGGTATTTACCAAAGTCACCACTCGAAGACGCACCATACTATACTGTACATTGCAATACGCGTACGTACACGACCGGAGCGAGCCGATTCGCGCAGCAGTCACTCGAAAGTTACACTTGATATTTCTCGTTTCCACGAAATAAATCATGGAATACTACTTCCTTCTATATGAGATGTGTTGTGTACAGAAATACATATTAAGTAATTCAGAGTTTCATGGAAGATCGGGAGCAATATATTCTTGAAATCAAGGATTTTGGAGCAATTTGCAGCGAAGGTTTGAGGCGAGGGTTTCGTTACTTTCGTAGCGTTTTGAACGTGTAACCCTATATAATACTGTTAGTAGTATTACGATTACTACACACCAGGTCAACGTATCCTAGCTAGAAACGTTAAATCTGCGAATCTGAAAACATTTGAAAATCACAATAATGAAACAGTTATGTAGATGGGGTTTTGATACGAACACATTTCCCAAAAGATCGAATCATGTTTTTATTTTGCAGGTGGTCTTTAGATATTCCCTCTTCTGATCTAGCTGAGTGTGGTCCCTGTACAAATCATAGCAAGTTGGGGCCCTAAGTAGCTTAGGCCTACTGCTGGCTACCTTGTGAATTATAGCGCCATTGGAGATTAACCATTTTTTCATTTTTCTCATTAATTCACACAAAATACAATTTTGCCTTGAAAGAACATTCACTATGGCCCAGAAAAATGTTGCCGTTGAAGATTTCCCCTCTTTCGCGACCGTCACGTAGCTATGGGATGGAAGCAGGAACAGTATGGCATGGGGTAGCATTACCCCGTGGGCATGTACCCACTGGTTTTCGTGTAACTTGTGTAGCAAGTTTTGCAATGCACTCCATTGGCGAGTCAGGAGACCAAACTTGGGGCTAGAAAAATGAGTCTGTGAGATTTGTATTAGGGGTGGGGTCATGGATTAGGAGTGGGGTGAAGGTTACGGTAGTTTTAGATGTTCGTAACAACACGATTTTGTGATACCTCTGCAATTGGAATCTGATCGTACTCCTAGCTTGGATTGTCCTGACCACTGTGTAACACTAATTTCATACATCCGAGTACACATTACAGTATGTTCAATAAGGCCCGTTGTTGTTTCGCATGAACTTACAAACTTTCTTTTTAATGCAGGATTTCTCTAAACGGTGGAAATTTTGACGACATTGGTTTATGTATATCCGGGTGGAGTGGACACAACCTGACTAGTTAGTGTCTTGGGCAAAAACTCACTATAAAGAGGGGTAATTGGACTATTTATAATATAATTGTTTAAGCTCTTTAGGCGAGATTACAGATGAAACCGAACTGCTATGGTGACTTGGTTTTGGCACATGGGTGAAGGAGGTCTCTGAACTGATTAGATTTACAGCGTACAACAGGCAAAGTGCACTCTAATATGCATAATTTATGCGAAATTTCGAGGTTTGGTAAGATTTTCCTCAAACTTGAAAGTGAATCTGGTCTAAATCCAGTCCTGACATTATTTAAAACGCGAGTTCAGGGTGTCAATTGAGTCATTCAACTGTCCTAATATGCATCATTATGCTAATGCTAAAGTTTTGCCCGATTCTCATGGAACTTTGTAGGTAGATTACGTACTCCTTACCTTCCACAACATTTTCGATGAGATTGGAAGTTATTCAGTTAGTCTATTTGCAAATAGTTCATTCCAAATTACATTCTAAAGTTTTTGTTAGATTCTATGAAGCCTTGAATTGCGTATGGCTACCAACCTTCCATTCCATTAGTTCCAAATTATCATTTGCTTCATTCATGCTCAAATGTTCAATGGGTAAGATTCCCATGAAATTTGTGGTCCACCATTGGTCCCTGCATATATATTTGACATTGAGAAATGTGTCATGAACAGTTGCATATTGTGTCTAATTTGCATAATTCAACAATTTCAGTCATATTTTCCACAACCTGTACTGCTCCTTCGGACTTCGGTCGACATGGTCAACCAGTTCAGTGAATTTGAAATGTTTCACTGGTTATTAAGAAGCTGTTCCTATTAAATGCGAATACAAAAATCTGGGAGCTAGACTGGAGTGCCTTGTAATTGTTGCATTGTGACTAATAGAAAACCACCTTGATCGTGCAATTCAGGTGGGCACTGGGGGGATCGCCTTGTACCCTTGAACATCTTTCGACAAAAGTTTACAAAATAATACAATGTCTAATTTCCTGAAAGTAGCGGGAGGGACGATCAATATGTTAGTTTATTTTTTACTTTGCCTAAGTTAAGCCCTGGCCTTGGAGCTGAAGTTGGGCTAAATGAGAAACGATAAAGTTTTAAACTACAGTAGTCAGTACAGTGTAATCCTCACATGACTGACTGTGGGTTCAGTGGGTTACACACACGTCCACATAACAGACATTGTTGTTTACATTGGGAGTATCTAGTCTTCTGTTAAGGATAGGTTTATAGGCCTCAGGCCAAGGGCATATGGCTAAACTATTTCTTGGGGTTTGGATTGCCTTGAGTTCAACTACTGCTTTCTACAAGTTTAGCCAACAACCTTTCAGCCAAGTCCATTAGCCTACCCTGGTTTAGCCATGGATGTTTCGGCCAACACGGCCGGATGTGTTGGCGCGCCGGCCTAAATATACCCAACATGATCCTAATATTCAGTCCATGATACCGGCGCTAATGCAAACTGTGGAACCTGTTCTAACCATCGAACGCTCGAAGATTCTCGATACAAACGCCACCTAATAAGAAGGCCACGCAGTGATTGAGCCCAAAAAATTGTCACCACAGCCTTTTAAAAGAATTATTTATTAATTTGTCTTTCTTATATAAACTCAGGTGTGATGTATGAGTATGAAGGGGATGAAATAACAATCATTGACCAAATCGAGAGATAGGTCAAAAGAAATAAAGAATCCAAAAAGCATTCACAGAAAGTTTCCCGTACGTCATAAGCTCCTGGTTGATCATTCTGAAGTGAAAATATGAGCACTTTTTGAGTTAGTTCGAGCTACAGCACCATTGGTTGCTCTTGTTTTTTAATGTGAAATTTGCTCTACTGAAAGCCGACCCAGTGTATATACATCATCAGGTGTTTACAGAAGCCAAAATGTAGAAGGAGTCAATTATGATTGAGTTTGTCATTGTTGCAACCTCGGTACACTGTTAGACAAGACAACATGAAACATAGCACCCGGATGGAGGAGACACGAATTGCACAGTTTCAAATTCAGTGGCAATACTAAAATTGCTACGAAAGGCGAATCGTTTTTGCGCGTTACGCTTGGTCGCATTAGGCGCAGAGGAGCATAACTACCTTACTTCAATGGAATAATGTATACGTAGTGATAGTCCGTGAAACATGTGCTTATCCAATCGTGTCGCATATAAACTCCATTTAGAGAGGCTGTATCTTAAAAATTCCAATATTTCTATACCCGGCCGATCAGACACGGTGCGATCCTGCATGTTTTATTAGCTAACACCAAGCGCGAGTGAGTGCATAAGGTTGCTTAAGTTAGTTAGAGTTTTTTTTTTGCTTGAAAATGTGTTCCGCACTCCTGTTGAATATTATTTTTAACGATTCTCCGAACTTAACAATGGGCCATGTTTATCCTTGACGACAGTCCAGGGATCAATGCAGTGCATGAACATGTGTGTGTGTGGTATGTATGTGACGCCTGGCTGTGGACGCGATAAATCCCGACCTTGCTGGATTGGATTGGGCTCATATTCGGTTTGTGTGGCTTTTTCCCCACGATGTGTACATGATCCCTATGTTTGGGGGTAAGGTAATCGGAGGTAGAAGAGATCAAAACTGGAAACTCGTGAACACGATTTTAGTCCAAGAACGCTTGGTTCCGACAAACAAGCTGAATTCATTAGCGATCTGCTTTTCCTGGGGAGTGCACGAACCCGTATCGCTTTTTGGGAGTAGAAGCAGGGGGAACTTTTTTGTTTTTTGTTAAAAATTAAAATTGCGAAAGACTGAATTTGGCAAACAAAATTCGCTTGTGGACACAACGACCTTCGACATAACCTGGCTGGATCAAGCTCACACTTGGTATGTGGGTTCCCCATTAAGAGGAAATGATCCCTATTGGTTGTGTCAGCAAAGGTCACAGTCTGAAAACCTGGGGGACACGATAACCCTTGATGGTCCTATGTCAGCTGGAGTTGGTGTTATTCCATCCAACTCGATGTAGATGGATATCCATCGCATTCATACCTGATTCTTATACTCAGGTCTTTCTTCCTGACGTGAATAGGGTGATGAAATGCGGGTCAAGCGGGCAACTCGGGAATCTTTTTCCTATTACACTTTGAATGTTAGTTGTTGTTTATTACTTCTAGGTCATCTGGGTCAATCTAAGTCAGAGACCAATAAAATTCTTAAAGATGAGGACCAGGTAATTATGCCAGACTTGGTAGGATTTTCGGTTGTATTTGTTCAGTTTACATTACAATCACATTAGATGAGGATAATTATTTTGTTGACACTTGGTAGATGTGATAGTTATATTCGTTCGAAGCAACCAATAGTGGTAAATTATTGGTTGTTGTTGTCGCTAAGAGGACTATGTATTTTTTCCAAGTATGAATGATCATTATGGGTGAATCAAGATAACCCAATATTATTCCCTTAACGCCTTATATATATACTAGTACACCATCCGGATCCAACAGTACAGCATAAACACCTACCATGATACACGTGTTAGTGTGTTGCAAACAGGACGAACCATCATACTAGTAAAAGGTAACTGTGTGCATGATAGCAGTGTAACGCCCTGTTGTGGTGGTATGGTACACCGAGCAGATTTCATGCAGGGTGCTGAACTAGCAACTAAACAAGACGGACAAAAGTGTATTGGGTAGCCACTAATGCCTACAAAGTGGAATCGACACGATAAGTGTTAATCTTACAACAGAAAGTACCTGACATTGTAATATATAATATAGATATATATTATATATATATATATAATATATATATATCTATATGAATATACTATATTATATATACTATATTTTTTTTTTTTTTTGATATATATATAATATATATATATATATATATATATTATATATATATATTATATATATATTATATATTCACTAATATAATATTATATTATAATATATATATATACTATATATATATATAATTATATATATATATATATATATATATATATAGCTATATATATATATAATATATATAATATTTATATATACGTGAGCTTGTCGAAAATGTCCAGTAAAGTATTTGCCTATTGCTGTAAGACTTTGCTCACGCAGTGACAGGGGTGCTTACCTATATGATATCCCGGATAGTCCGCAATGATTCCATCATGCGCGGCTGGACGCTAATCGTTATGAAGTGCAATGCGAGATGTAATATTGTCGGGGAATTTACGAATTTACAAGCATCTGGTGATTATATTGAACCCTTACACCATGAGATGAGCTTGAAGATCAGACGAGTTAATGCATGGTATGCGAGCATCGCGAGAATGTGTACATGTTATAGTCTAATGGAAGTATGAGGCTGAAATAGAAACAGCAGCCTTAGCAGATGGTACCTGCGACGATCAGCACGAGACACAATCGCGATTTCATGGGACGTTGACGCCGTGAAGAGAGAGAGCGCGGGTTATCGTAAAAATGACAGGTATATTATCTGCCTTGGATTTGGCCACATGTCCGGGTGGGACACTGGGGTAAGGAGAGAATCGCAATATTACTGAGGAACACCCTAATGACGATAAATGGAAGAAGGCCGAAATGGGCCCGACTCATGAGCATTAGGCAAGGAGTATGGCGCAAAAAAAAATTCGTGCAGTACTTTTCTAATGTCTTATCCGGCCTTCGAAATAATTAGTTAGTATAGGATGCTAGTTTGTAATCTCGGAGATGACTTTGATAACGGCAAATTCGTTTAGATATGCACGGTATGACTATTGTTAGTTTTTGCTGGCCTCATTTCAAGACTATTAGCGCCATTCGGGAGCAGGTAATCGCTGCCCACTCGTTGTCTCGCTTGAACTTTGTTCAAGGAGAGACATAGTGGTCACTTGGATAAATTGCTTGTCATTGCAAATGTTCAAAGTTTGTTGAATTCCGAAATTTATTAAGTGTGAGTTCACAATTGGTTGAGATAAGTGAGAAATGGGTCCACAGAAAAGTTTATTATTGTCTAATTTGCATAATTAGGCGGTCTTAGTCACATTTCCACAAAACTTATATGTAGACATTGTCAATAATCCAGTCCTACGGATTTTAAATTGGTCACTGATTAGTAGGGTTTTTCTGTCAAATGCTAATAACAGAATCTCAAAGAAACATAATTAATTAAAGGCCTTGTAATTGTTCGCATGGTGACTAATAGATCAAAAACACTGTCGCGTTAACCAGGGCGAGACACTGGAGGCGGTCGCCTTGTTATTTATAAGCGATTTATGATGACCTATAATCATAATATTCTGTCAAAGGCTTGTTCATTATTGGAATGATAGGTGAGTATTCGTCAAACATCACTGTTACCAAGAACGGTGTGGTACAGTCTAATTCCTCATTTGTCTCTTTGTTTGAGCAAAGGACATGGGATAGTTATCGTTGATAACCAATAGGCATTTGATGGTCAACCCTGCTCCTCACGAGCATCATTGATATCCACGCCCTTGAAATGTGGACAAGTCAAGGGAATGGCCGATCGTCGATTCACTGACATAAAAATCAGGATGCTTTTCCCAATGGATTTATCCTTGGACCCGCTGGTATGACCTTGAAGTGGTTTCAATTGGACTGGGACGGATTTTAGCGGGCGGGGAGCAGCCCTACAAGTCTCATGTCTCTCCGTCGTCGTTTCGCTTCGTAGTTAGTAGTTCGTCCCTTCATTTTCTTCACTTTCATTCATAAATTCTGAACCATTTGAAAACCCCATGCGATCAGGTTTGAAACTTGGTAGTGGATGAAGCTTGCGAGGGTGAGCCTTACGCGACATTTATGTTCGCGCATTAGTAGTGTATTAGATTTTAATTAAATCCAATTAATTAATTACCCCAATTTCCAACTTCAATTTGAAGCTCTCTGACGGCCAGACAAAGTTGTTTACTATCCATCCTATGCGGAGCAATGGTTTACTATCTGTCAGAAGGTCCAGGTCTGAAGCCTAGGTTGACAAGATTAAAACCTATTGTCCAGGGGTAGATAGTGTCTTCCATTCACCATCTAGCCCTAGTGTTACATCAGTACCCTGACACTGCAGGAATGTGTTTACCTTACATCTCGGGCTTGGGCCCTCCCCCCCACCCCACCATAATGCGTTTAATTGCAACTTGTGGAGTGTAGCTATTATAACTATGAGTGTCAACAATGGCAAATATCCATTTCTGTGGGTAGTGTGTTTCCACTGTTCAAAAACATATGCAGTGTATTCGCAACGGGAATTTGCGGGTTCCGCAAGCTACCAAGAAGTTCGACTGCACTTGTTGACGTGAAAATCGAAACCAGCGTGGTGGAGGTGCTAATCATTCACTGACAAAAAGAAAGTCTGGAGGAAATAGTACCGGATACATATATTGGACTCATAAAATTCTACAGGAAGCGTAAAATACGGAGCATCGGCCGACAAAAAAAATATTCGAACGACTCATTTCCAAACTTCGACGGGATTCATATAAAACTTTGAGGCGGTCTTTTTGTCGAAATTGAACACGATTTTGATCATTGATGAAACGTCTTTGCAGTTTACTAATTGCCAGCGATCCGAATTCGACAATGAAAAGGAGAGAATGCGAAAATAATCATTGCATTTTGATAAAAATAACTTCAAGTCAGCGGTATTGCCGCGGTATTGCCGAAACTTCTCAGTCCGCGGTAGAAAACCACAAGAGGTGGCACCGGTCATGAAGGAGGGTCATGAGCTATGGCACCCGGTTTCAAGGGTTCTAGTTATGTAATGATTGGCAAGTAACATCATGGATCTCATCGATAGGACTGTACCCTCACATAACGTGGCGGGAAAGCAGAGCATCACATAAAAAAAATGACAGGAAAAATCTGATATGAAATATCTTATAGGGCCATTTGTGTTGTCCTAGATTTGACGTTTGCTAGACAAGGTGATATTGTACCTGAACGATTGAGGTCGAGGTAGACAAGTAATACCCAGACGTAATTTGGACTCATGCATTTCATATCACAGTTTCTAAGTGTCCCTGCTTCCTTACCTCGGAATCATTCGGACTCTAAAGCGTTGAAATTCCTCTGGAAGAACCTAACAATACCGCTCATGTTTAGGAAAATGCATTCAATGATTAGACGTCCCCGAGTGTAACTCTCCTCGAGGTCAGTCTCCTCAGACTCTGGACCTAATGACAGCCTTCAGAGACAAGCGTAAACTACGCTGACTTAGTTGACAAAATTATTTATGCGACATACGAAATGTTTTTTGTTCAATTTTTTATCATTGATATGAAACACGACACACTACAACACTTATAACATTACTTTGGTGAACAACCTATTCGATTTACTACTAAAAAATGTCCCGTAAGCGTAGAAACCGGAGCATAGCCTTAACAAACAATGTAATCTGTGCACATGGCCATAATACTATTGATTATATTGATTGTATCATATAAGAGGAGATAGCTACACTCTCCTTAATTACGCGATTTTGCGACTGAGGAACGCTGAATAATGTATACACGTAGTTGACTTCAAGAGAAATGCACGCCGTAATGACTCATTACTACCCGGAAGGCAATAATGATGGGCTTGCAAATTTGAAACAAATCGGAGGCAGGGGGATCACAGTTACTGGGCTACCAATTGAATGTCGTTATGGCACAGTGTTACGTTGTTTATTTGCCCTAACGAAATATTGACGTGAATATGTGTGTCCTTGTTCCGCACACCTGTGCCGAGGTGACAAAAATATGTCACCATTACACCACATAACACAGGTATTCGCCAGGTCGAGGGTTATAATCGTTAAACCTTTTCAACCGACGCGCTGCCGAGAGCTGCGCGAAAACGAAATGGGTTCGTTACTCTAGCGCACATGTAAGTCAAGGATAAATACCCAAAATGCCCGGATGTGACCCGAACTGCGGTTGACTTCCGCTCTTCTGCTATAGGTCCGTGTGTCCTAACCAATGATCATTTTGAGAGAGAAGTAAGTGAGGGTGGTCACTCAATGGGCTAAAAATCTGCTTGAGGGATAGTTTATATTTTATTTTATTGGCGATAATCACTACAGCAGAGAGGCATTCGTGAAATACGTCATTCGAACCAATGCGACTATCACATTGGTGTTTTGAATATGAGTGTAAGGCGAAAATTTTCAGTAATAAATAATATTTCACGATCATCTCTTGAGGTCCTATCTTGATTAATTCCTGCACGTATTCATTAAGTTACGTGAGTGTAGTTAGTTGAGTATAGGTGTGCTGATCGAGTCAAGTCTCGTCTAGTCGAGAGTGCAGTGAATTTCCAATACAGACGCATGCTGTTGTTGCGAGTACACAAACGGGGAAATCCAGTTATTTGGAAATGACCACATTCACAGAACCATTGGAAATACACAATTCGTGGAAAAAGTACATGCATCATTTAATGATCGCATTCGAGAACGAAGATCGTTATTTGTGAATGCTTGTGATTGAATCAGGCGAGTGAAACTCCTGGCAGAGACTACCGCACTAAGTTAGATCCTAAGCTGCAGGCGGAGTATATACTACACTTTCCTACTGCTGTATCCCGTCTCATTTGAACTGAGAGC
Organism: Sclerodactyla briareus; assembly: GCA_026419785.1. Lineage (NCBI taxonomy): Eukaryota > Metazoa > Echinodermata > Holothuroidea > Dendrochirotida > Sclerodactylidae > Sclerodactyla > Sclerodactyla briareus. The sequence continues at coordinate 436,317 of JAODTK010005844.1, forward strand.
AGTAACCTGGTTTACTCGACTGATCAGTGATACACGTTATTTTTGCAAAAGACGAATATTACATTAGCTCAAGATGCCGGTTTTTATGGACGGAGATAGATTCTTTGGGACCCCTCCTTCATATTTCGGAATTTGGGCCTGTGGCCATATATCTGCATTCAGCTGCACATGTAAACTCCTAACAGTCAGTCAATTACCGGGGAGAGGACGAATAAATTTCATGGGAGTGATAGACTTAACTCTATTAATGTGGCTATGAATGATAGGTGTAAAAATCTATATAGGCCTATTATCCCTATCAACTCTCTGCTGGATCAAATAATAGCAGTGAAACATGGAACGATTTTGCCAGAGAATACGTAAATGTATGCAGATTGCCACACAGTGAAAAATATTATTCCAAAAGTCCGGTGATCAATTATTCAAAGACCAGACTCGTGCTGTACTAGCCGGTGTTTTAAGCACTGATTATTCCCTATAATCGGTTATAATCACACACTGGAAATTTACAGTATTGGTTAAGTGGTATTATGAATAGACCTACAGGATATGACCTGGCAGGTTCGATGAGCGTATCGGGCGGACATTGGGGAACTTAGCATCGTGAATCAGAAAAAGAGGGTAAGCCACGCCGGCTTCACATTTGCTTCGATATAGATTTACACAACGGTTGTGGCCGATTGGACAAAAATACGCTGATATTAAAGTGCCTCGCTTCAGTTCCAAATTGATTTGCATAGGTGTGACTGGCAGTTACAACAGTTACAATGATTCTATTACGCGTAGATGTTAGTTGGTTGGTGGATTCAGTATTGATTGAACGCCTTGTGATATATCCACCTCCCATTGTTCCGTTTGACGCTGAACGATAAGGATTGATACGACAAAATATTTCTGCCCGCCGCCTTTCTACCAAAAATTACCTATGCGTTTCCGTTCCAACGAAACTGTATCTGGCATTATCGCTAGTGAATTTCACATCGATTGCGTCTGACTTTTTTTTAGATGGGAGGCTGGCTGATGATGAACTTGTAGGTAAGGACTTGTACATAGTTTAGTCTAAAGTGATGTCCGAGCCATCTTCACTTTTTAGGCTCCGAAGTTGAGAAAGAGCTCATGACGGTATGCAATTTGCAGGCTTCCTTTTACTGGTATCATGCTTAGTTGGAATAGCGAAAATTCTCCTTATGGTTTTCCCAAAATTTGGCTTTTCCCTCGAGGGTTGTAGCGAGAGGGCGTTTGCAGGCCTGAGAAAATCAAGTGTTAATTGTTGATTCCACAGAGATGGATTTCGGAACATCAGCCACCATATGATCCTTGCTGAGATTTTGACCGGCTTTCAACCTTGAGATGAAAATGAGGGTAGCATGTTATGTCGAAACAGTCAGATCGCAACATAGGAAGACATCAATGAGTGAAAACCAGGACAATGGGCACGGAGAACGACGTTCTCCACCACCAGAGGTTCCATAAGGAGTAATCCTTTTCCAAACGGCGTCTACAAAGATGTTGAAAATACCACTGTTCCCTTCGGCTAAAATGAAATAATATTTATTCTATAAGAATCGTTATATTCTTGATGTGGGAAACATAATTGTATATACTATTACAAGTGGGGAGCGATGATATTTCAGGAACACATGGTAAACTTTATCCAAAAACACAGGGGGAGGAGCTCTCGGTCTTCAAATGTTTTCCGATTCGCCAATCAAACACTCTTGAGTACGAGTTGTAGCAATGAACTGATCCCAGACACCACTTAATGAGTTTTACTGTCGCCGGACTCGGACAGGCCACAATCAAAATTGCACCATTTGAAACATTTATTACGCATACAGAACGCACCAGAAACCCAGGAGTGAGCAAGAGCAAATTAAAGTATACACAATATTAAATATTAATAATTATCTCAGAGAACGCACATACACATACTGGCATAGCAAAACGCACAAACATATACTTTTTTAAACAATACACTACACACTACATGTTAAACTAAACAAACTATAGGCACTCGGCCAATGAATAATCGGTCGAATACCATACCATGATGGCTTCAATATGACCACGACACAGGTCCACACATTTGAATGCATAGTTGTAATTGCTAATGCACTGATTCGTTTCTGGCCGATAGACCCTATACCGTTTAGATCTGTTGTGATCGTGCCCAACGAATTCGTGTGTTCGAATCCAGACGATCTTTGATTGGTGCGTCGAGATTTCGCACAGCTGTCCAAATCAAAGCAGCTGACAGAGGCAAAGCTACCTTATGCATTTGTTAAACCCGTCGTTCGGCTGGCGATACGATCCCAACTTTTCGATAGTTCATTAAACTGACTGACTGACTAGAGTGATTACCTTTTTTTCCCATATTTTTGGATTGGAATGTTTCGATCCTGAAATCGTTTTTGAGAGAGCATCTTATCAGATGGGAATAATCATTAATCTCCAATGACGTGATTTCGACATTAATGCTTAATTATTCAACATAACCACATTCCCACAGCTGTGTCACTCAAACTTGTTCTTAACGGTTTCATTTTTCCATCGTATGGCAATATTCTTCAACCAAAAATCATTAACTAAACCGTTATGCTAACTATTGTAATATGAATTCTACAACTAGGTCTCATCCCAGCGAACAATCCAATGATATAATCTAATCATACTTCTATTTTCCGCTCTACATAAATAAGTCTCTTGCATACTTTGGGTTCACATCGCCCTGAACGCCTTTTATGTCAGCCGCTGTCGTGATGTCACTGAAATACTATAACCGTAGTTTGTACTATATATTACTTTTCGGCGTGTTTTCCATCCATTCTATTTATATAGTGGTGAGATATGGAATCCCTCTAGCCGGTATTCGCTCATTTGGGTTGTTGTTTTCTATAACTCAGAATCCGTCCTGTTTAGCCATGATTATCGAACGCTACCACCAAAACCACTGTACTATTAAAAGCCTGCGTGTTTTTAACAATTTCAAAGATAACTATGCATAGCGAGCTAATCGATTACCAAGGATATATTGT